>VZSF01006996.1:319728-374639 GCA_013398295.1 Chionis minor | reverse complement strand
CCCCCCCCCCCCCCCCCCAAAAAAAAACCCCCAAAAAAACCCAAAACCACCACCACCCAAAAGAAACCACCCAAAAAACCCCTCAGAAAACAAGAAACCAACCTTCGGAGCAATGCGCACACGCTTATTGCTCCGGAAAGTCTCTGAGCTGTTGAGGGATGCTCCCTGTGCCATGGATAGAGGAACCTTCATAGGAGGCTGCAAGACAAGAGGCTGACTCAAAGGAAACTGGATCGGAACCAGGTAGGAGTTGATGCGAGGAAGCAAAGGTTTCATTTTTCGGCCTGGAAGGGAAAAGAATGGACTCGCTAGCCTCTTGCCTTCCTCTACTACCTCTTGAAAACCTGGCATCTAACAGGAAGTCCTTCTAAATACCCCAGACACATCCAAACATCCAATCAAAGGCAGGCTCACCTGCCTTCTCTGCTAATTTTAAGGATACAAATCCCAAGCCAGAAGACCTAATGAACAAGAAAATAGTCCTTCATACAGGTCCTAGCCCTCAAGTTGGGGCAAGCTCTGCTCTCACTCCATTTCAGCATCCATCACATCCTTTCTTAGACACAGCAATACTGCCTTCAGCTCCAAATCTGACAGTAAGAAGCCTAAAACCTGGCAAATCTGGATAACAATTTTCACTTTTATTCCTAAGGGAATCTGGCAGAGTGCTTCAGATTTATGTGATTGATTCTCTTTGACCTAGGCTGATGTGGATACTCACGTGCATTCTGGGGTTCGGTTTTGCTGCTGCTGTTGCTTCCCATGTTTTTCTGGGGATCTGGAAGATGTTGCTTTTGCTGCTGCAGTCGTGAAATAAGAAAGAGGAGAAGGAGAAAAGAAAGAGACTTGAAGAGAAGAATCCATCTTTATTCTGCTGCCTCATTCAGAATTGCAAATCCAGAAGCCTGTGCTGCACTAATACAGAGAAAGCAGCTGTTAGCACCCAGTATTCATGTCGGCTCTATCTCTGTGCCACTTCTTGTTTTGTAACCATGCCATCTCAAAGTCAGCTAAGAACAAAAAGCTGTGTAGAAAGAGAGATGGCATGACAGAGCTGCTCTGGCTGCAGACTCTACTGCAGAGGTGACCTGGTTTTGGTGTCCTCAGTGTCTGAGGAAAGGTGAATGTGATAGCTTTATTGTATATTGGATCTCTATACAAACTATAGGCCAGATAGATGTTCAAGTGGAATAGCAGAGGCAACAGAGGAATTGGAACTCTAAGCAGGTGGGATGAAGGCCAGGGGTGTAGCCATGGCAGAAAAGTGTTTGACTGGCTGCTTGCAGATCTGTCACTGTTAGAACTGCTGAACACAAGACAGACAGCAAACAGGTTTATCCTTCTGAGAGTCACAGTGCAGCTGGGTTCCAAAATTAAAAAGAAGCACAGAGAGATCCTATTCTCTCTGGATCTGAGCCCCAGAACAGATTGGGACTGCTGCCATGGAGATGAGGATTTTACCAGAAATCTTTGTTTGGGCTTGCTCTCTGAAGGCTGTTAGTGCCCACTGCAGCCTACTTCAGCAAAAGACTTTAGTTGCTCAAAGCCGTACAGCTCTACCAGCTGCAGAGACAGCATATCATCTGAAGGGAATTAACCTTTGGCTTGACTCCTTTCCCCAAAAAGGGTGTGCATGGAGCTGTATGACTAGGTGCAGCAATGACCCAGTCCCTTTCCCCAAGGCTCTTGCCCTTTCTTTCAGTAACTGGCAAAAGAAGAATGGAAGCCCAAGCCCCAAACCAGAGGGTAACTCTTACTGATTCACAGTGCTCAGGCGATGTTGGTGACCCCAAGTCCAGTGGCTGGTGGCAGCAAGGCATTGGGAGGGAGAAAAATAAGATGAAGTAATCAGCCAAAGCAGGAACCAATGGGACATTTTAACCTTACGTAATCTGAGCAAACAAGTCAATCTGCCCACCCACTGCAACAAAAACAGAAGAGTCTAAACACATCTATACCAGACTCACAAGCTCTGTTTCTCCTACAAAATGGTACTTCCTAGAATACATAACTGGGATAGAGCAATTCCATCCTGCCTAATCAAACAGCATCAGAACTCCTAGCTGACTTCATTGGAAAGTTGATTGCTAGGAATTTGAATCAGGCACATGGAAAGAGGTTGAACAAGCTCACTATTACATTTGGCACACCACCTGAAGAATAAATGCACCCCACAGAAGCTCCAGTTCATATGCACAGCCACAGCACCTTTTCTTTCAAATACAGAGCTTGTCTATTTGTCAAGAGAAGTGACTGAATCCAGCTTCTATAAAAAGGCTGATGTCAAAGCAGCTTAACTTTCCTATTAAAATAAGGTGCATCTGGCTAGTGTGGCGCTTAGGAACTGGACAGCCCATCCTATTTTCTTTGCACGAGGCACTTACCTTAAATACCTGGTCCAACGTTAGGCAACGATTTGCATCAGGGTGAATAGTCCAGAATGAGATTTTACCATTAGCAGATGTCTCACGGACAAACATATCGTGAAGGGACAGGTTGTGCCGAATGGAGTTCTGGGGAGAAAGGAGTGAAGGGGAGGTTATCAGCACAGAAAGACCTACCTCAGGCAGGATTGCCCTGGCAGACGGATTACCATCCAAAGCATAGACAACACAGATCTTCATAATCACTGTATACCTCATCAACCCTGTCATCAGTCTCTTACTCTATTTACTCTTGAGATCCCTATTCTTACTTCAGTAACCAAACATCCCATCATCTTGCCTGAGTGGAATGAGAAAAGGGGTACAAGAAGTGCAACAGGGAACTTCTAGAATGAGAGGGTATTTAGAGTGGAGAGTTTAAATTCATTTCCATCTTGCTCTGCAGGCTGGGGAACAACTTTTCATTTTCATCCAGAAGCCTTACGATAATATCACCTTGCAGCCCCCAGCAACTTGAGGGTCTGCTTGTTACCTTCCAACCTGGCTTAGCCACATGTTTAAAATATGGGAAGTGATCCTCAATCCAGGTATAGATGTCCTTCAGAGTCATACGCTTCTTCTCAGTGCTGTTGATAGCAAACTGAATCATGGCCATATAAGAGTAAGGAGGTCGTTCTGATACTGAATCCTGCCAAGAGGAGGAGGTGGCAGCAGCCGTGGTAGGAATGGCAGCAGCAACAGAATCTTCTTCAATCTGAGAGACAGAAGGAATGATACATGAGTGCTCGCAAAGTTGACAAGAAGAGCCATGGAACATCTCTGGATCCTCCAGGTTCTGCTACTCAAATTAGTAAAAACCCAAACTCGGGTTACTTAGAGATGGTGATGTCTAGTTCTTGCAAGTCTTCTGGTCCACATGGATTACTTCCCTATCAAAAGTTTTAGCATACACTCTGTTGTCTTCTCCTACTTACCTTCATTCTTTCCTGCATAGGCATCTGGTTCTCTTTCTCCGTGTCTTGCTTCACAGAACACGGACTTAGCCCATCAGATCTCATCTTCCCCAGCCACTGGATGTTAGTGAGACTATTGTCCAACACAGAGCTCATTGTCTCGCTGCTACCTGCCGGAATAACAAGCCCATAACAGTGCTTACTCACAAGTAACCCTCTTCCCCCCTTCATCTCAAGTGCCAAAAGGAAGGCACTAGTCAAACTTCTAAAAGAGGCATCCCTGTCTCAAGATAGGGACAAGATGTTATTGCAATGCTAATGTTTCTTGTGGAGGGAATTCAACCTTCAATTCTTGAGGTCATATGAATCTGCTCAGTTTCTGAAAAGCTGCAGCCTTAAAAATATTCGAACCAGACTATTGCTCTCAACCAAAATAGGACAATGTTGATACAGTACTTCAAGAATTCAAGTATTTTTAGCTAAAGGATGAATCTAGTAAGCAGAGGCAATAGAAGGCAGTGACAAACTCCAACTGAAAGACCCAAGTCAGAAGCTCAGATGTTTTCAGGTTTTTGAACTGCAGCAATGAAAACTAACAGAGTTTTGTTATCTCTGGTGAGGTTGGTTGGAGCAATGCAGCTATTGCAGCTGTCTAAGGATTCCTGTCAGACAGTGCTAAACTGTAGGATAGGATTTACTACAGTGCAATAGCGACATAGCTATTTTAGGTTGAAAATGCAAATTTGATCTGGGCAGTGTTTCGATGTAAAATCCATGCCACTTCTAACATTTATTCAGCAGCTTCATGAGACAGCTAAGGAGTAAACAGACTTGCCACTTAGTTATTAAAGGATAGGAATCATCTCTTTTTCAAAGCTCTAGGCCTGTATGTTTTGTCACTGACTAGGGTACTCTAAGTTAGTCTTGAATTGACCCATAACTCTTTTGCTAAATGAGACTTAGTCTTTTGTCTTTCTAGACTTGATTTCCTCAAGGCAGCCCTTCTTTCTTCCCCAGCACTAAAATTTTGCTTTGCTATACACCTTTACGTGCTATGTCTTCCACCAAAAATATACCCAACTAAGATCCTTCAGGTTTCACTACATATGCATAGCTAGGTAGATCATTAGAATTAAATCCATAGCTATTTTGTAATTAATGAAAATGTTTTCATTACTGTATGCCAACACCTAAGCACTACACTCATTGGCCCACTTCACATCTCTTTGTCTATCTGTCAGCACATAAAAAGAGAGTAAAGGTTACATACTGTTGCTCTGCTGTTCCTGTCCAACCGCAGAATCAATTCCTGAATGCCAGAGTGTTGTTCCTCCTGCAAGACCCGGTGTCTGTGTAACATTCTTCTCTCTTTCTTGACTATCTGCAGCCTTGGTTGCTGCACTGGGTTTCTTCTGTGATGGGAGATGCTGCGATGATGTTGGACCTGCTGAACGGGACGTGCCCCCACTGCTAATGAGAATGAACTTGTTGGGCCCGTTGTTGCCACATTCTTTTCCTTTTGCTGTCAGAGCCTCTATGATGCTCTGTATATCAGCATTTGTAGGGATGGCCACCACTTGTGTGTTGGGCATTGTAGGATGGTCAATTATCTTTATTCCTGCTGGGAATTTCTGCAGGCTACTGTCCGTTTTTTCTCCATGTTGGCTGTTGTGTCGGTTCTCCTGGCTGTGCTCCTGCTTAGGAGTCTTTTCATCCTGAGCACTGTTGGCATCTCTTGCTGAAGTACTAGGTGTATCCTTCTGGGGGAGGGTCAGTTTTCGTCTTTTGAGAATTAAGGGCCTGTGAGGACTGGTCCTCATTATTGACCTATACAGTCACTCTCCATTGAAAGGGAGAAGAACAAATCCTGCAAAACAAAAGATACAACATAAGAGCGCAGAGGGCAGGAACAGCTAGGAAAGGTGCCACTAATCACCATGGGCCCCATACAGAGCACACATTCTCAGCAATTGCTACAAAGCTAGAAACAAGGAAGGAAAATAAAAAATTAAAGCATTTAATAAGGTTGACAAGGTTATTGGAAAAATAGAACTGTACCTCCATTATCCACACTTTATGCAAGCAGGACAAGAGACATATTTGCAGAGTAGATAATTTGCATCACAAGTTGGGGGCCACACAGTACATAATAATGAGGAAAGTATGTACATGTGCTTTACAGAAAGGGGGACTAAGACTTAGCTTTAAAGTGACTTAACCAGCATCAGCCAGCAAGCTGGAGGGGAGAGAACCTACAACATAGAAATAGCAGTCCTGATTCTTATATCTCATTGCTGTAATCAGCAGATCACATGACCTGAGAGAAAAGGTAATTAAACAGATGGTTTAAGATCTGGGAAACAGAGATTGTCCTGAATACTACAAAGGCACACAATAAATCCAGCAGAAGTTAGGGGCTTTAAAATAAATGTAAAGTAAATGCTTTAGTTATCCCTTCTGTAGATTTGTCAAGAACCATATAAACTCATCACTGGGCAGCGTACAATTTAAAGGTCAAACTTTTAGACAACAGACAAATTAGATTATAAAGCAGAGCAGATAAAATTCAGAGGTACTGCTTTCAGGGTATGATACAGATTTCCTTTATGAGAACACAACTTATACCAAGAATTAGGTGGAGGCTGTCCCTTGCAGTAAACTGTAACAGAACAAGAATACACAAGCTGTACTTATTGTTTATCGGGCAGAATAGAAACAAGTAACAAAAAGAGAGGCCCGTTACATTGGTGGATTTGACTGGGCCAGCTAGGAAACAAGAAAAGTCTCAGTAGGAATCATCTACATAGATGCAAACCAGAAAGAGACCTGCAGATAACACCTGAGTTGGAGCAGACAGCCCTGCAATCAGGGGCTTCACAGCAGCCAGAGGCCACCAATAGGAACGTTCAGCCTTACACAGGGGTTAAAGCACCTCGCCGCACACACGGCCCTTGGCGACCTGCTCCACTCTCTTAAAGAGAGACCTCTGCAAGACGACAAAAGAGCAACCTGTAGCCAGCTTTCAAAAGTTCCGTTCCCTGCAGGCGCAAGCCACTTCCTAAGAAGGCCTCAGGCCGCTACCACCAGTAGAGGCTGTTTGTGCACCGTCCAGATCTGGTAAGGGCGGGGGAGCCAAGTGGCTCTTATCTCCTTTTTCACCCCCTCTGACCCCAGCGCTGCCGCCCTTACCGGTGAGTCTGTCCGCTCACCCAGAACCCCGCTGCCCCGGCCCAGGCCTACACGTTTCTCTCTGCCAGCCGCCCCACGCTCCGAGCACAGCTCTCGCGGTGTCGCGGGCCCCCACCTCCTGCTCCCATGGGAAGGCACGGGGGGACGGGAGACTGCAGCAGAAGCCGGCGCGGGGTGCAGATCGCGACTCACCACCTCCCCAGCCGGGCAGAGGGTACGGAGGGAGGCGGCAGCTCCGGCGCTTCCGGGCTCCGCCGCCGCTCCTAGCGGAGATCGTTTCCCGGTTTGAATTTGGCGCCCGGCGACTCGTTGGCATCACGTGCCGGCCTGAGCCAATGAGGGGGCGGCGGCGGGGGATACGGATGTGTCGGCAGCTCGCGGTGGGCCGGGGTCGTTCGGGTGCCGGTATCGGCGCGGCCCCTCCCGGGGGCGTTCGCTCAGCTGGCGCTGGAGGCGCGGGCCCTCTCCCGGGACGGCCCCCCCCCGAGCTTCTCTCGGCCGCGCCGCACCGGGCGGGGAGCCCTGCCGTGTGCCCGGGCCTAGGTGGTCCCTCGCGAGGAGCCGTGGAGTTCTGCCGTGTAACGGGCATCACGGCTGTGCCTGGCCGCGGCAGCTCGCAGGACTCCCCGAGGAGTCGGTTCGGTAAGCGGCCAGGTTGCTGCAGCCTTATGTATCTGGTAAGAAACTGCATTTCTCAGAAAATGTTACCTGTAGAACTCCTCTGTACTAATCTGTTTTGAACGAAAAATTAAGTTTGGTGTCTTTTCAACTGAAGCTTATTCACTAGGTTAAAAAAATCATGCAAGATACGTAGAATCCAGGGAAGAAATGTCAAGCATGGTCTATATTTAAAAACTTAAAAGTTCTGAAATCAAAAAGTATAGGTAGTCAGCAAGTAGAAATGGAAAGGCTTCTGGTTATCTTGGCTCTACAGGATATCTCAGCATTACAAACCAGTTTTATGGACTAAATTTAAAAAAAAAACACACACAAGTTTTTCTGACTTCTAATTCCTAGACCATTCTTTGTCTGTGGCTAGACTAGATACTGAGCTAATATGACAAAATTATTTCTCTAAATTTTTTGATAGCTGACTTTACACAGATCATCCAGTAGGTCAGCTACTCCCATTTCAATTTTTTCTTTTCTTTCCCAGTGGTTTGAATTTCCTTAAAATTTCAGTGAAATTTAAATTTATTGTAAATCTATTTATCTATTGTAAATTTACTTGGCTGTGTATTTCAGTATTTTAGGCAGGCCTTATCACAGACAGATATCTTTCAAATTGCTTCTAAAATATTTTTATGAAGAAAAATGCCTATGTGAGTTTGCCTGACTTGTGTATTTAAAACATCTATTTTCATAAGAAACCAGCTTTTCCGGTAGTGTTGAGTCTTGCTCAAAAGTCAGTTCAGAACTCCTTTTGCAGATGGGACACTCATTTTTTTTGCATCTCTGTCTCCCGCAATGTATTTGGCTACTGGCTTTCGTGAAGCTTTGAAGCATTTATCTATCTGTTCAGATGTGTGTTTCTAAATCTACCTGAAATTCAGAAAGTTAAAAAACTACTGTACTAGTGTACAGAGATGTGTATGCTACACTGTTGCATAAACATTTAGTTAAAAAATAGATCTGAGCTTTCCAAAGAAGTCTGTTTTCAAGTCCATTTATTTGCCTTCTACAGATTTGAGAGCGCTTTAGCACCTCCTTGGGGTGCATTCCTCTTTCTCCAATTGGCTCTAACAAGCATCATGAGGTTTCTAGGAGGTTTTACCGTATCTTTTGATGCCTCCGAAGAAGAAATGTACCCACAAGGCCAGGAAGGCAGAGCTGGTGTTCCTTGAGAGGCCGCGAGAGGGACCCGTCCATTGTTATGAAACTCTGCTACCTTCGGCCAAGAATCCCAGACGTGTTCCTACAAAACCCGTAGACCAGAACACCTCCGCTGCCTGGGTTTGTATAGATTATCCCTCCCCCTGCATCCCACAGCAACCGTTTTCAAGTTTCTCCCGTATGTCTCAATAGAAAGCTATCTGTCCTTGATACTGAAAATTAGTAGCACAGACCTGAATTCGTTATAGCTGCCTAAAGCATAAATAAGTGTTTTTGAGTTACTTCATGTTCTAACTACAACCACTAAGTCGTGGTTATTTGAACGCATAAAACTGTGTGCAGTGTGTATGATTAATACAACTGTTTGTCTTCTGAAAAACTAATTGTGATCAGGAAAATGCTGTTTTCTATGGCAACCGAAAACCCTGCACATAATAAACATTGAGGTAATTTTTCTATTAGTTTGCTGCTTGAAAAAACAGCTGAACTCTCAATGTTGCATGTTAAAGTACTAGGCGTTTTATTTAAACCTGACACTGCTAGATTTAAAGAACATAGGCTTTCACTTCAGCATTATTTGTTCTAACCTGCCCTCTTTCCCATTCTGTGTATTTTGAATAGTTTCTCTCTATAGCACTGTTCTGATGGGCTCCTTTTCTGGTCTGAAAAAATATTCCAGGGACTGTTTGCAGTGTCCTAAGATACTCCTTACATCATGTAATGTAAAGATTTTTTTATTCTTTAAGCAAACAGGTGCTGCAAAGACAGACTGTTCCTATACAACAATAGTCATCACCTAGGGGAGCTCTGTTTAAGCATTATTGCTGCTTGACTCTCTGCTCTTCACAAAGCAGGCTCAGGAAGTGTGATTTGAAACCTGCATGAAATATTCCTTTGTTCCTGGTGACCTGGAGTTATTTTTGTGATGCCTTAACCTTGAAGTAGAACACGTCCAATTTTTTCCACTTCAATTTTTTCATATACTTGAGGCAGTTAGCTCTACGGTTTCTAAAACATTAAGTAAAATATCTGCTGTGAATAAGCATTCTTTTTGTTCGGAAGTGGAAATATCCACACTTGTACTTAGCTCCTTTATTACAAACATACAATGATTCTAAAATTTGTTTGAAGCTAACAGCAATGAAACTGTTGTATATTTTTCCATTTGAAAAGCCTGGTACGTTTGTAACTTCTTGAAGCATCCTCTGCAGAGTTTTTGTCAACTTCTTTCAGTGGCAACTGATTTTCTTCTTCTCTATTCTTGATGTTATCCAAGTTGTTCATGCCTTCTTAACTGCTAGGCTCCTGCACCAGTAAAGCCTACCTACGTGTTCTTGGAAGCCAGGAAACCATATCCTCAAAGTTCATGCATGTTCTTTTAAGTATCTGCTAGAGTACAGTTATCAGGGAATCATTTCTCTTTTCCTGCACAAAGGCTTTGGCTTCAAACAGTTCAGTTATACAGCAGACAATCACTATGCTTAATTAAATTGCACTTAGTTTTTTGAGGGACTACATAGTGACTTAAGAATGCTGAGAGGTATCTGTAGTTACCGTAGCTAGAACCCAGTTTGGTGTGCTCTAGGGAAAAGCAAATTGCAAGAAATGGAACCTGACTCTTTTTGTTGATACCCAGGAAGATAAAGAATACCATAACAGAAGGATTTCCAGGTTTTGAGTAAAAGAAATATAGATTGTTGAGCTTTGAGCATCTTCTATCGAAAGCCAGTTTCAGAAGTGGCTTTTGAGTGATCTGTTACTCCAGAATACAGACATTAACTATGTTTTGAAGTAAATATGTTTTGGGGGAATATTCTGAAAGCCTTATTAACATAATCTAAGGTGATGGAGCTAAGTGAGCATCCTTTAAATCATTCCTTACTGCTCTCAGTTCAGCCTCTACCTGTTGGGGGAGACTGAGCATGTAGTTCATTGAATCTATTCAGTTATGTTAAGAGACAGGATCCAGCTCTGAACTCTTTTAAAACTTGCAGGGGTTACAGGACTAGACACCATTTAGACTGTTCTTTAAAACCCAAATCTTGAGTGCTTTGTACGTGTCCAGAGAATAACTCGCTTGCACCCCAATCACTTGTCAGAGAAGACAGAACATGATGGTATCTCCTGCTTAGCAGCTTGGTTAGTGACTGATTTGCTTTGATGCAGACCAGATTACCCACTTCATAAACATGCTGAAAAAAGATGGGATAGGTGAGGGAGTAGAATCAGGTTGGCATTCGTTTGTCTGGAGAAAATTGGTGGTTGTGGTGGGTTTTTTTTTATTATTACCATGTCTTTCTCTTCAGGTGTGCCCACAGTTTGAAACAACTACGTCAGTGGTGTTGAAAGCATGCCAGAAGAAGCATTGTGGTCCTCACAAACCCCATAATCAGGATGCCAACCACAGTTCGCTTCATGCAGGAGGAACTTGTCGAAGAGATACAGCCTGCAAATTTCCTCCTTTAATTTTTGAGAATCCAGAAGGATATGCAGTCCACCCCTCAGACAATCCAAATCACTCAAGGAAGAACACAGAGCATGCTGGCAGCCAGCCCAAGAAAGGGACAGCAGCAAAAGCCAACACTGAGGTGAACAGTCCAGAGAACTGTGGAGAAATGCCCTTGTTACCTGCTCCCCAGCCTGTGGAGCCAGAAGTCTTTAGTCCACCAGATGTGGAGACTCCACAGACGCCTTCCATAAGGAACTGGAGATGCAGCAGCACCCTGCCACAAAGAAGTATCCGTGCCTGGCACCCAGAAAAAGAACTGGCACTCGGTATTGATCCCTGTGGGAGGGGGGAGAGAGCAGCAATACTGGTTACAGATACTCCTGAGCATGAGTATGGAATAAAGGTTACTTGGAGAAGGCGCCCTCACCTAATGAAATGCCTGCAGGAGAGAGGGAAGCTGAGTGCTGCTGACATACTGGTAAAGACGAACTCTGAGCTCTTCAGAAGACAGGCCAATGTCTGACCTGGCAGGAGCAGCAATTTTGTTACACGCAAAGATACGTCCAAATAGACAATGTTACTTCCAAGGATGAAGAGGGGACACGATTTCAGCCAAGCTTTGCACTACAGTTGGCTGATCTTCCTGAGAAACACCACAAAAGCGTGGGTGGTGTCTTGGGGATGGGGGTACGCGGGGCCGGGCTTCCTTGGTGCACGGATTGACTCTGAAAAGAGCTTTCTGATCTACCTGGCGTCTCCCAGGGGCCGTTACTCCAGCTCCAGAGGAGGCGGAGGGGCGGCAACAGCACAGCACACCCCGGCTCCGGCCGCGGCTCGGCGCTACTAGCGGCGGGGTCCCGCCTCAGCCCTGCGGCGCGCGCGGAAAAGGGGCGGGCCTGGGCTCCCGCCCGCCGCAAGCGGCCCTTGTCCTGCGCATGTGCGCGGTGCCCTGCGTCCCTTCCCGCTGAGGGGCGCCGTGGCCAATGGGCGGGCCGCGTGCTGCGGCTTCGGCCAATGGCCCCGCGCTTCAGCCCCGAGTTCCGTTGCCAAGGGTAGCGGCGAGGCCGGGGCCGGGCGCGGCGGCCGGGGCCCCATAGCAACGGTGGGGCTGGGGATGGAGAGCGCGAGGAGCCGGGGTGGCCCTGCCGGCGGCAGGTGAGAGGGGCCCGGCGGGGCGGTGGGACCGCGCGAGCGCCCGGCCCGGGCCTCGTGGAGCAGTCCGCGGCCCGGCCCCGCACCTCGGCGAGGGCGGCCCACTGCGGCGTTTCCCGGTCCGCTTCCACCTTTGGGCGGGCGGGCGCGGTTATGGGGGAGGCGGTGTCTGCGGGAGCAAAACGACCTGGGCCGGGGCTGCTTGGCGCTGCCCGCAGCTCTGCCTCGCGTCGCACCGCACCGCACCAAAAAGCAGCGCGCCCCGTGCCGGTGTGAGCGGCCGCAGCGGGGCCTGGGCGGGCAGAGCCGCACGCGGCTACGTGCCGGCCCCGCGCGGTAACGTCGCGCTGCTCGGCTGGGCGTTGAGGCAACGCTGCCCTGGTAACATCCGCTTCCATCAGGCGCCCAGCAGCTGTATAAAACCCGGCTGTATTTTACGTGCTTAGATCTTCAGCGTTGTATGTCATGCGCCAGCTAAATGCTTCTGAATTAAACTGGTTTCGTGGGGTTTCGGTCTGCTCTGCTTGTATCTAGGTGTTGCTGTGAAGCAATTTTGCAGTGTTATTCTGTTCCTGATGAAGCTCTTGGGGTATATAGTAATATAATCCATATGCTGTTGCAAGGGAAAGAGAGGAATAACTTAACTGATGTGATAGGAAAAACAACTGTGAGCTTTGGAGAAGATATTTTGGAAAGAAGTTATGCCTGTGGCACTTGCATAGCTCAAAACCAAAATTATTTGAAATTAAATGTGAGGATTCAGGCAAGCGGTGAAAATGGGTTGTGACAGAATCAGCGTGATTGTAAAAACACAGGAGAAAAAAAATCTTTTGTGCCTCTGATGTTTGTATAGGGAAAGGAAAAGCAAGTAAAGAGAGAAACCCAAACTTCTAGTAGTTGAATTATAATGTAGAAGAGAAACGGTATTTACTTATGACACATACTTGTTAATTTTAGTTGAGGGTGAAAAGAAGCAATAGAGTTAGAAGGGATCCCATAATCACTTGGGTCCACCAAATACGGTGTGAAACATTAGAAGATTACTTCTTCGTGCACACCTTAAAAACTGAGATTTGCATACCAATTCTGGAAATAATTTTTGAAAAACCGATGACCAGATGTGCATAAATTTCCTTGCATAGCTACTAGACGTTTAAGTTTGTCGGAGTGGAAGCTACAGGAAATTATAAAGCTTTTCTGATAACAATTGTGCTAGTATAATTTCCTTCTGCTAAGAAACTTGTTTTGTGCACTTTTGTGGGTGCCTCAGAAATAGCCTAAGAATAATGGCAGTTCACATGACAGCTGCTTCCCTCCCACCCCCAGTTTATTAAACAAACCTTCCATCTCCTTAACTTTCTCAGTTTCCATGGTTAAAGTAAGAAAACTGGCCTATATGAACCTAAATAAAAGTATGATCTAGTTTTTAAATAGATCATTAAGGCTTGTTATTTTTAGGGGTCTGATTCTGAACTTAGAATGATCAGCATCACTATAATAAATTGCAGGAAGACAAAAGATTGTATTCTTAAGAAAGGTCTTATTTTTGTGAGAAGAAAATAGTAAAATTATCCATAAATCACTAATGTAGTCATTAGAACTCTCATTTGGTAAAATAATTGTCAGTTGTCCAAACACAGGTTTGTATAGAAAAAGTAAATGTGATACATAATAACTGGCAGTTCGTAGCAATGCAGACATTACCTACCATCTTATAGAAGAAAGACTCTGTGAAGTTTTATAAAGCTGTACCTGAGAACCAGATGTCAGCGCTTCCCCCCCACCCCCCATGAGAGAAGGAATACCTTTACTATTGAGCAATATGTAAAATACGCTTTATGATATAAGAAGTCTTTTATTTCTGATAGACAGAGGTGGAGGGGACGAGTGAAAAATAAATGCGTATAGTTTTGTAAGTGTGCTGTAGGATACTTGGTGATGGATAGACCGCTGAGATCTTGGCTTTAGGCCATCTCTGAAACAGGCTGTCCCTTGAAACTATGGTATTGTGTTAAACTACTGCTTGTCTACCAACACTAGCTTCCATTTGAGGTAGCTGCAACTGAAATTGCTCAAGTTCATTTTAAAGTTTGATTGACTTTCAGGTAGACATGGCACGACTGTCTTAATGCTTTAGAAAATAAGATTAATAGTGCTGTTTTATGGTTTTGATAAGTGCTATACCTTCTGTCTTCATTTGGGAAAGTCCATTTTGAGACTTAACATGAAATTAATAATGTCGCATACAGTAGAAACATTCAGATACAAGTAATTCTAAGTCATTGTAAGCTTTTAAAATATTGAGAAGAGAATTTGGTTCATATAGTAGTATTCATTTTAGAATCTTGGAGACTGAATTTCACCCTTTTACACAATAATTATACAATATACAGGAATACTTAAAGCTTCCCACATGCTGCCTTCCAAATGTGCTTCAGCTTCTGACTTGCAGGCATCATGTATAAAGACCATAATTTTCAAGGTACAAAAATCTTGACTGAGTCTACAGAGACTGCAAAACTGGGTGTCAACTACAATGGTCCCTCCCATAATTTGGATGCTTCTTGGGTGACTAGAGGTGCATGAGTTAGTTGTTTTCAGTTTGCAAACTCAGGAACTGTGAGATACTTCCTCAGTGTCTTCAAAAGTTGATGAAGAAAAAGGGCCTGTTGTCAATAAGCTCAATTTTCAAATTGAGACTACAGAGTGAAAAAGATTCAAAAGTAATTTCATATATTGCTGTCCAGCCAAAAGTCCTTTCCGTATATGAAAAACCTGGGTGTAGTTGAGGTTGTCAGAAATCATAGTGGCTGCAGGGCTTGACAGTTTTGTATAGATGCACCTTAATTATAATTTTTGGGGAAAAAAAAGACAATGCTTTGCTATTTTAGCTATACTTGTAAGACAGGTAATACAGAGAAGTTTAAATTTCCTTTTAAAAGCCTATCAGCATTTCTGTTAGTCTTTGGGTAATTTTATTTGGCCATGGGTGACCTTCTTGAGATTAACAAGCACTGTTTTGTAAATCCCAGGATTTATAATTCTGCAAATCTTATCCTTTGATAAAAGAGAATTGGCTTAATATCTTGTTTGCTTAATATCCTTTTCAAGCCTGAACATTATAATCAAGAAATCCATCCAAAATGAGATAAATCTGTAAATATTTTATAAATGTGGTTGAGATATACTCCTAGGAGTACAATTTCAAAAGAAAAGTAAACCTTTCATGACTGCAATTTGATGCTGCTGCTGTCAGTGTGAATGAAGAAGGAATCACCTGTTGTGGTTTAAAACCAGCTGGCAGATAAACCCCACACAACTGCTTGCTCACTCCCCCTGAGTCAGACCGGGGAGAGAATCGGAAGAATAAAAGTGAGGAAAAACTCGTGGGTTGAGATAAAGACAGTTTAGTAAGTAAAGCAAAAGCTGCACATGCAAGCAAAACAAACCAAGGAATTAATTCACTACTTCCCGTCGGTAGGCAGGTGTTCAGCCATCTTGAGGAAAGCAGGGCTCCATCACATGTAACGGATACCTGGGAGGGCAAACACCATAACTCCAAACATCCCCCCATTCCGCCTTCTTCCCCCAGCTTTATACGCTGAGCATGACATCATATGGAATAGCCCTTTGGCCAGTTGGGGTCAGCTGCCCTGGCCGTGTCTCCTCACAGATTTTTGTGCCCTCTCAGCCCGCTCGCTGGTTGGGCAGTGCAAGGAACAGAAGAGGCCTTGACTCTGTGTAAGGACTGCTCAGGAGTAACTAAAACATCAACAGTTTCTAGCACAAATCCAAAACACAGCCCCATACTAGCTATTATGAAGAAAATTAACTCTACCCCAGCCAAAACCAGCACATCACCTCACTTCCTACAATGTAGATAGTACTTAGTAACTGCAATTGCTAAAACAATGAAAGAGTTGTCTCAAAGTTGAACCTTGTTTGAATTGCCTCTTCAGTTTCTAGTAAGTTCTTCTCCCATCTCTTGCAGTTTAGAATTTAGGCTACTGATGACTCCTTTTTATAGAGACAGCCATGATTTTTCTCTTCTGCTTTTTTGCTGTTTTTTGTTTTAGTCTTTTTAAACCACTGTTGGTATGGCATCTCTAGAAGGGACAAGTGCCCTTATTTCAACATAATTATGACTTTTAATGTGTAAAAACTTTGTGCAACCAGACTTTCACTGGGATAGCTCCAGACTCTTTTATTGTCACTTAGGCACAGTTGGGTGATCTCCAAAACAAAACTGTTGATTGTGTTGTAATCGGGTCGTGGGATGAATTCTCTTCTAAGTGGTTTTGCTGATATGCCTAGACCTGTTGTCTTAGACTACTGCAAGAACATTTATCCTTAGTCCTGGTGTTGTTTAAAACATATATTCTGTGGAATGTTAGGACTCTTAACTGCCTGTGTTATTGTTATAGAAGTCTGTGGTCACTTCTGCACTCCATTCCCATTCAGTATTCTTATGTGAAATCCGAGGCAAAAAAAGAACAAGAATCTAAATCTAGCAGTGGTATCTTGCCGAGTCACCTAGTTTGGGATGGAAATTTAAGTTTTGCTGTTTCTATCTCTTTAATGGCTTCCGCTTTCAATATTTCAAAAATAAAAAATTGGACTAGAAGTAAAAGTCCACAATCCGTTCTAGAGCGTCACTTGAGAAAATTTCATTTATGTTCCTTCCCTCAGTTTTAGTTTGAAAGACTATAAAACAATTGCAATTTGTGGCCTGAAGTGTGGTAATGCTTATTTTCAGGGAACTTTGAGTTTTGTTATCTAGTCTGGGTTAAGCATACTATGTGCTATTTAACTGCTGACTTTGTTGCTAGGGGAGAATAGCAACTGTTTTACATTTCACTGGTTTCATGGTGTAATGGTGTACGGCATCAACAAAAGTGACAGGCAAGGTTTAATAATTCACAAGCAGAAGATCATAGGAGTCAGAATTCTACTACCCTATGAATCTTGCTTTGCTCTTTCCTTGGGTGCAGCAATTTCTATAAATGAAATTACTCTGGGGATTTGGAGTGTGTAGCTGAGAGCATTTCCATTTAACAATGGAAAGCTGGCCTGCTTGTAGAATAGATGTCTCTTTCTTTTCCTTAGCAGAAACCTTAGTTTCATGAAATTCCCCTGAATAACCATGATTTTGGAAGCGTAGCATTCTGCAGTTGTATTGGTGGTTAAGAGCTGAAAAGTCCTAACATTGTAAATTTGTATCTTCCCTGTTAATGTCAGGGTCACTGGAAGTCACCAGCTGTGTACTCTCAAAGGAATGTGTCAGGCAGGAGATTCCTTGTCTCCCTTTTCTTACAAATATTGTAAGAAAACCCCAGTTTTAAATCCTCTGTTTGGCTACATACTTAAAAATAAGTTTATGTGCATATTCTTATTCTTATGGTTGTCCTCCTCTGTGCCACTCTCCCAGCATCCATGATGGCTTTACTAGTTAATGGCCTGTGTGGATTTCTGGCTTCTCTTGTCCTTTTTTCCAGGGCAAGAATACTCCTTTTAACTTTAGGTATGCTGTAAGGGTTTGTTTGAGACTTTTCTGGCTAAGGAAAACAAGAATCTGCTTTCTGTTCTCCTAGTAAGGTGTAGTAAAGCATGACATAGGCTTTTGTTTCCACTCTTCTTTATAGCCCAGATAGAAGATCTACTAGCTCCTGTCCAGAGAGTGCTGCTTTATTTTCATTGATCTGTTCCCTTGTTCTAAGTAGGAGGAGCTAATCTTTAGTACTTGGCGAGTCAGTTTTCGAACAGCATATGAAACTCTAAGTGGTACAGTAGTCAAAATAGTTCTCCAAATAGCTCCAAATTTAACCTTTTCATGATTCTGTTGCATTTTCTTGTAACAGCCTGTATTCTTTATTCTCATCTAGTTTGTTCTTTCAGACTCAGGCTCTAAACTATCTCCATTTATCTTATGACCTCCAAACAAACAGAATCACAGAATCATGGAAGCTGGAATGGCTTCTTGAGGTCATCTGGTGCAAATCCACTGCTCAAGCAGGGTCAGCTGCAGCAGGTTGCACAGGACGATGGCCAGCCAGGATTTGAATGTCTCCAAAGTTGGAGAATCCACAGCCTCCCTGGGTAACCCATTCCAGTGTTTGATCACTCTCTCTGTAAAAGGTTTTTCTTGTGTTTGGATAGAATTTCATGTGGTTTAGTTTGTGTGCATTGCCTTTTGCCCTGTCAGTAGGCACTACTGGCTTTATCTCCTTTACACCCTCCCATCAGGTATTTATACATATGGATAAGATCCCCCTGAGCCTTTTCTTCTCCAGGCTGAACCATCCCAGCTCTTTTGGCCTCACCTCATAAGAAAGATACTCCAGTCCCTTAATTATCTTTGTGGTCCTTTGATAGACTTGCTCCAGTATGTCCATATCTTTCTTATGCCAAGGAGTCCAGAACTGAACACAGCATTTCATGTGTGGCTTCACCAGTGCTGAGCAGTGAGGTAGGGTCTCTTCCCTCGACCTGCTGGCAATGATTTTCCTCATGCGGCCCAGGATGCTGTTGGCCACCTTTGCCTTGAAGGTGCATTGCTGGCTCATGGTCAACTTGTCTGCCAAGACAGTATCAATCCATTTCTCAAAAAGGAATCTCATCAGACAGCATATGCTTTTTTCTTTCTTTCACCATAATTCAACTTTTCTCCCATGGACCCTTCATTTCTCAATGTTCTGTTACTTTACTAGCAGGTTCCTGTTTAGTTTGCCTGACAGTCTCCTGCTACGTTAGTTCTTCCTATTTCAAGGTGTGTTTGTGTAGGTATGTAATAGTGCAGAGCAAAGTATATTGCACTGCATTTGTGGGATGATAATTTCATACTAGGGTTTTGTGCTTCCACCAATACCATTTTGAAATTGAAGATTATAGAATGGTTTAGGTTGCAAGGGACCTTAAAGATCATCTAGTTCCAATCCCCTTGCCACAGGCAAGGACATCTCCCCCTAGACCAGATCAAAGCCTCATCCAACCTGGCCCTGAACACTTCCAGGGATGGGGCCTCCACAGCTCCCCTGAGCAACCTGTTCCAGTGCTGCACCACCCTCATAGTGAAAAATTTCTTCCTGGGATCTAATATAAATCTACTCTCTTCCTGTTTGAAGCCATTACCACTTGTCCTACCACTACATGCCCTTGTAAAAAGTCCCTCTCCACTTTTCCTCTAGGCCCCCTTCAGATACTGGAAGGCCGCTATCAGGTCTCCCCAGAGCCTTCTCTTCTCCAGGCTGAACAACCCCAACTCCCTCCGCCTGTCCTCATAACAGAGGTGCTCTAAGCCTCTGATCATCTTTGTGGCCCTAAGATAGGGGTGATTCTTCTGAGTGGTTGTTTTACCTTGTCTACTACACGATTTTGTTTTCCCTTACAAAATCAATGAAATGAGTACTGTAAAGAAATGAGAAGTTTGTGTTTTCTTACTGATAAATACCCTTTTCAGCATTAACTTAGCTCCAGTCAGTCATCATAGAATCATACAGTGGTTTGGGTTGGAAGGGACCTTAAAGATAATCTATTTCCAAACTCCCTGGATATATCTAACCTACCCTCTTTCAGTTTAAAACCATTAGCCCTCATTCTATCACTACACTCCCTGATAAAGAGTTCCTCCCCATTTTTCCTGTGGCCCCCCTTAGGTACTGGAAGACTGCTATGAGGTCTCCCTGGAGCCTTCTCTTCTCCAGGCTGAACAACCCCACTCTCTCAGCCTGTCTTCACAGGAAAGGTGCTTCAGCCTTTTGATCACCTTCATGGCCCTCCTCTGGACTTGCTCCAGCAGGTCTGTGTCCACAGAATGTGCTGAGGACTCCAGAGCTGGATGCAGTGCTCCAGATAGGGTCTCACGAGAGCAGAATAGAAGGGCAGAATCATCTCCCTCAACCTGCTGGCCACACTTCTTTTGATGCAGCCCAGGATACCGTTGGCCTTCTGGGCTGTGAGCACACATTGCTGGGTCCTGTTGAGCTTCTCATCAGCCAACACCCCCAAGTCCTTCTCAGCGGCACTGTTTTCAAGCTATTCTCCGCCCAGCCTGTATTTGTGCTTGGGATTGCCCCGACCCATGTGCAGGACCTTGCACTTGGCCTTGTTGAACTTCATGAGGTTTGCACAGGCCTGCCTCTCGAGCCTGTCCAGGTCCCTCTGGATGGCATCCCTTCCCTCCAGCATGTCAACCATTCCACACAGCTTGGTGTTGTCAGCCAGCTTGATGAGGGTACACTCAGTGCCACTGTCCATCTCCCTGACAAAGATGCTAAACAGCACCAGTCCCAATACTGACCCCTGAGGAATGCCACCAATCACTGGTCACCGCCTGGACGTCAAGCCATTGACTGCAACTCTTTGAGTGCGACCATCCAGCCAGTTCCTTATCCACTGAGTAGTCCATCCATTAAATCCATGTCTGTAATTCAGAGACAAAGATGTTGTGTGTGACAGTGTCTAATGCTTTGCACAAGTCCAGGTAGATGACATCTGTTACTCTCCCCTTTTCCACCAATGCTGTAATACTGTCATAGAAGGCCACCAAATTTTCAGGCACGATTTGCTCTTAGTGAAGCCATGTTGGCTGTCACCAATCACTTCCTTGTTTTCCATGTGCCTTAGCATAGTTTCTGGGAGGTGATCTTGCTGGGCACAGAGGTGAGGCTGACTGGCCTGTAGTTCCACTAGACTTCCTTTTTTCCCTGTTTAAAAATGGGGGGTTTGTTCCCCTTTTCAAGTTAGTGGGAACTTCACTGGACTGCCACGACTTCTCAAACATGATGGACAGCGAACTAACAACTTCATCTGCCAGTTCCTTCAGGACCTGCGGATGAATCTCATCAGGTCTCATGGACTTGTGCACCTTTGTGTTCCTTGGATGGTCTTGAACCTAATCTTTTTTTCTCCTACAGTGGGCGGTTCTTCATTCTCCCAGTCCCTGCCTTTGCCTTCTGTGACTTGGAGAGCGTGGCTAGAGCACTTGCCAGCGGAGACTGAGGCAAAAAAGTCATTGAGTACCTCAGTGGGGTAACCAGGTCTCCTGTTTCCCCATTTTAGCTAGTTTTCCTTTTGTCACTGACATACTTATAGAGGCCTTTCTTCTTGGCCAGATTTAATTCTGTCTGGGCTTTAGCTTTCCTAACCTGATCCCTGGCTGCTCGGACAACTTCTCTGTGTTCCTCCCAGGCTACTTGTCCTTGTTTCCACTCTCTGTAGTCTTTCTTTTTGTGCTTGAAATTGTCCAGGAGCTCCTTGTTCATCCACACAGGCCTTCTGACATTTTTGACCGACTTCCTCTTTGTTGGGATGCATTACTCCTGAGCTTGGAGAAGCTGATCCTTGAATATTAACCAGCTTTCTTACGGTACTCTACCAAGCAGATCCCTGAAGAGGCCAAAGTCCACTCTCCTGAAGTCTGGGTTAGTGAGCTTGCTGTGTGCCCTCCTCACTGCCCTAAAGGTCTTGAACTCCACCATGTGCTGGTCACTGCAGCCAAGGGTGCCCTTGAGCTTCACATTCCCCACCAGCCCCTCCTTGTTAGTGAGAACAAGGCTCAGCATGGCACGTTCTTGTTAGATCCTCTGTCACTTGGAGAAGGAAGTTATCATTGATGATTTCCAGGATCCTCCTGGATTGCATATGCCCTGCTGTGTTGTCCCTCCAACAGATATTGGAGTGGTTTAAGTCTCCCATGAGGACCAGGGCTTGCAAATATGAGGCTGCTCCTGTCAGTCTATAGAGGGCCTTTTGTGCTTGGTCTTCCTGGTCAGGTGGCCTGTAGCAGACTCCCACTGTAATGTCACGTGCTCCTGCCTTCCCTTTAAACCTGACCCGTAAGTTCTGTGTTGGCTCTTCATCCATTCACAGGTGGAGCTCCACGTGCTCCAGCTGGTCCTTGACATGGAGGGCGACACCCCNTGCCAGTTCCTTCAGGACCTGCGGATGAATCTCATCAGGTCTCATGGACTTGTGCACCTTTGTGTTCCTTGGATGGTCTTGAACCTAATCTTTTTTTCTCCTACAGTGGGCGGTTCTTCATTCTCCCAGTCCCTGCCTTTGCCTTCTGTGACTTGGAGAGCGTGGCTAGAGCACTTGCCAGCGGAGACTGAGGCAAAAAAGTCATTGAGTACCTCAGTGGGGTAACCAGGTCTCCTGTTTCCCCATTTTAGCTAGTTTTCCTTTTGTCACTGACATACTTATAGAGGCCTTTCTTCTTGGCCAGATTTAATTCTGTCTGGGCTTTAGCTTTCCTAACCTGATCCCTGGCTGCTCGGACAACTTCTCTGTGTTCCTCCCAGGCTACTTGTCCTTGTTTCCACTCTCTGTAGTCTTTCTTTTTGTGCTTGAAATTGTCCAGGAGCTCCTTGTTCATCCACACAGGCCTTCTGACATTTTTGACCGACTTCCTCTTTGTTGGGATGCATTACTCCTGAGCTTGGAGAAGCTGATCCTTGAATATTAACCAGCTTTCTTACGGTACTCTACCAAGCAGATCCCTGAAGAGGCCAAAGTCCACTCTCCTGAAGTCTGGGTTAGTGAGCTTGCTGTGTGCCCTCCTCACTGCCCTAAAGGTCTTGAACTCCACCATGTGCTGGTCACTGCAGCCAAGGGTGCCCTTGAGCTTCACATTCCCCACCAGCCCCTCCTTGTTAGTGAGAACAAGGCTCAGCATGGCACGTTCTTGTTAGATCCTCTGTCACTTGGAGAAGGAAGTTATCATTGATGATTTCCAGGATCCTCCTGGATTGCATATGCCCTGCTGTGTTGTCCCTCCAACAGATATTGGAGTGGTTTAAGTCTCCCATGAGGACCAGGGCTTGCAAATATGAGGCTGCTCCTGTCAGTCTATAGAGGGCCTTTTGTGCTTGGTCTTCCTGGTCAGGTGGCCTGTAGCAGACTCCCACTGTAATGTCACGTGCTCCTGCCTTCCCTTTAAACCTGACCCGTAAGTTCTGTGTTGGCTCTTCATCCATTCACAGGTGGAGCTCCACGTGCTCCAGCTGGTCCTTGACATGGAGGGCGACACCCCCTCCTTGTCTTCCCTGCCTGTCCTTCCTGAAGAGCCTGTATCCTTCCATTCCAACACTCCAGTCATAGGAGCCATCCTGCCACATCTCTGTGATGCCAATAAGATGACAGCCCTGCAGGCATGCACACACCTTTAACTCCTCTGTTTATTCCCCATGCTGAGTGTGTTTGCATAGAGGCATTTAAGTTGGGCCCCTAACGAAGCTGTCTTACTGCTGGAATTTCGTTGTGCTGCACCCCAGGTACTCTCCTGCTGACCTGCAACCCTTCTCCAGGCTCTGGGCATCAATTGCTGGTATTGGCATCATACCGGTAGGAGTGGGATGGATTGAGGTTCCCCTTCCCCAGCAACTTTGATATAAAGCCCTCTTCATGAATTTGGCAAGCCTCTGACCAAAGATGCTCGTCCCCTTCTCTGACAGGTGGCCCCCAGTAGACCAGGTTTCTTACAGCGAGTACCACGATCGAACTAGCCAAACCCTTGGCTGTGGCAACAGTCCTGTAGCCATTTGTTGATTCGCCAGGTTCAACTGGCCCTTTCAAACTAGTCAGTAACAGACGCATCATTATTTCCCAAGTTACATTTGGCATGTGAACAGTCACCACCAAACAGATGCATTTTCAAAGGAACTCCTTTAGGCCGTCTATAGTGTGTTCTTGCTGAGCTGTTTTAACCTGAACAGCCTGTTATTACTGTTAGAGCATTGTGCATTTAATGGCATTATTGCATTATGCAAGTATGGAGAATATGGTGCTGCAAGGATAGGTTTGGATTAAATTCACTGCTTTCTTCACTTTACCCAAGAGAAATAATTATTCACCTGTTCATGTTTTATAACAAAAGATTTTTCTGTAGCACATGTGTATCAGATTGTTTTTTCTTGAATTTGCTTCTTCAGCAAGATATTCCTATTGCTGGGGAATAGTTTGGGAATTTGTTAGGACAGCTCTTTTGCCACAATAAAGGCAAAACATATACATACATATGTATATGAAGAAAATATATATATTTGTCAGAGTGCCACCCTTTTCAGATTTTGGGTCGGGGGGGCAGGGGTGTTTTTGTTTGTGTTTTTTTGGGATGCTTCTAATCTATGTGCCTTTAAAGAAAAGTGACCTGATAATTCCACAGTGAAGTTCCATTTTTAAACTTGGAGGTAGGAAGAAGCAGAAGTTGTAAAGGACTAACTTGCCTTTGTGTTTCTTTATGATCTTCTTTAGTAAGCCATAAATCATTCAGATACTTGCTGCAAGTTATTGTCTTCTAGGCCTGCAGTGCCTAGAGGATTCAGGTATGTTTTGAAGTGGCGTAGGACATACAGATCTAGACACTTGTCTTTCTGCTCCCCCACCTCACCCTGATCTGGCAGTTGAGTTTATTGCTCTTACTAGTTCATTTTATACTTCTTTTCAAGTATTCTGAGGTAAGTTTTATTCAATCTGTATCCTTGGAACATAATTTGTGTATTAAAGCATTTCCAAGGCAGTCTTTATTCACAATAATATATTCACTCATTCAGAATTGCTTCAAAAATTGTGTTCACTGTTGCAATGTCATTGTTCCCATAATATGTTCAGTAGGTGAAAAACTTGCCAAACAAATTTTGTGAAACCTTTCTCAAAACAGTATGCTATCGACATTAGAAATCTGTGCATGTTTCTTTGTAGGTGGAACCAAAGGTGAAACTGGTTTCACTGGAGAAGGGATTTTTTTTGTAAAAGAGCCAAACAGAGGCTAATGCTTGCCCTTGTTGAAATATCAACTGCTTGAAAATAACTTATAACTGGAATGCTGATGCACTGTGTCACTTAGAAATGGGTGTGGCATTTTATGGCTGATTCACTGCAGATCAAGTTTACTTTGGAAGACTTACTGGTAGTTAATTATGAAGGAAAGAATATCCCATGTTTGCCAAAAAAACACACTCTTCTGCCTTGGGAAAGGCAGAAAACGTTGATAATCCTCACTCTTATGGGTGCTATGTTACACATTTTCCCAGAAAAGAACCGTTACTATTATGTCAGTTGCAAGAAAAGCAGATGGGACTTCTCCTTTTTGTGGATTGGAAAGTGCATTACAGATAAATTTTGTTCCTTCACCAGTTTCCAGGGACAGTATTGCAATTTTTGTTTGGAATATGTCTTTGAAAACATAAGAATCCTTCTTCAAATGATCACTTCTCTACAGCTTCTATTTTCCTTCATACCCGTAGTTCAGATTAGAAGAAAATTCCCAGGAAAGTTCTTTGGAGATTTAAGAGTGAAAACTCTTTTGTACCAGCTGACTCCACACTTCTTACTGAAGTTGCTTTTACTTGCGCTTCTACAGCTAAATATAAAATCTAGTCAACAAAGATATGTGCAAGAAGCCACAGTCTTCTCGTTCTCTGATTCTTAAGTTTTGGGAGTAGTGCTCAGAGAAATTGCTGACAAACACTGCTGCTACCACATTAATAAACTGTCCTCCAAAGGAGAAAGGAGTTATGTGAGCTTGGTTAGGAAGCAGCCCTCTGTAGACTGAGAAATGGAACATAAGATACTGGGAAGTTTGAGACATTTGTGGAGGAAAATGGTGTTAGTTTATTGTGCCTTGGAGTTCCTTTAAACACACAATTTTACAACAATGGAAACAGTTAATAAGTTAAGGGTCTTGATTGTTAATGTATAGGTTCATACTCCCATCAATATTGAAAGATGTTTTGTTAAAAGAAGGATTTATGTGTTGGATCAATATAAAATGTCAAGGTTGTTTGTAACCAGGCGTAGTAAACTCAAGTTCCAGTCCACTTTAAAATAAGCTAAAAGTTTCTGCTGGACACTTTCCCTGAATCTCTCTGCGAACCTATGGAGTATCCAAATTTTTAGTATCTTCCCTAGAGCTATACACAAACAGGTGGTACTTCCTGAATTTCTCTCACCAAGAATTCAGTGCATATACAGTTCTAATATATGCTCTAAACAAGCTCAGAACAGTTAAAAAGCAAAATGAGGTATCTTTCCTTCTCTTGAGTCAGATTTTCTTTTAAGGTTGGGATGGTGTCTGTTTCTGTCAGTTTGTCAGCTTAAAAGATGCCAGAGAACCTTACTCTCTCTTTCCAGTGAATTCTGGATTATGTAGAACATGTTCTCTCTACAGGGTGCTCTTCCTGTGGCTTTTCTTGCTTCCTCTGCTTGTTGCCTCTGACTCACAGCTGCAACTAGTCGATTTCTTGCAAAACTAGTTGGTAGTAAAGGCAACCTTTTATTTGTTTCTTTACAGCTTCAACAGACAGTATATAAAGGGGATTTAATTGGTCCCTTGATATGACTTGAAAGAAGAATGCTTAGCTCTTCCATCAGGGATAACCACACCTGAAATCTGAGATACACCATAGCCTTACTCCATGACAGCCGATTTTAGCATAATAATATTCAACCTTGATAAAACCTGTTGTTTTCTGTTGAAAATCCACAGCTCCATGATGTATCCCAAGGATTAATTAGTTACAGTGTTAAATAAAAAAATTATTTGCAGTCTGAATTTGTTTGGCTTCAGTTATGTATGACTGGATTTTGTTCTCTCTTATCAATAGTCATTTGTGGCCTCAAATCTGCAGAATACAGTGGAGTGTATTGATTAATTTTCTCTTGAATAAACTGTAGGATACATTCAAATCTTGCAGAGAGGTACGTTTTCCAGGCCTTGGTCAATTTGTTCAGCTTTCCGATGAACCCTCCTCAGCTTTTCAGAGTCGTTTGTCTTGTGTGGACCTCAGACAGAATGGAAAGACCATTTGCAGACTAGTGGGTTGCTTTCTTGCCCTATTTTTTACGTTCTCCTGTTTAATATTAGGTTATTTCATTATTCTCAGGGTTGCATTAGACTGTGAGTTCTTATTTGTCTGGTTCATTGGTAATTATTGCCAAGTGCTTAGAACATAACTATTTTCTGTTTTTTGAGTATAATATATTCAGGAACACAGTGAAGTTGCAATGAAACAAGAGTGTTAACTCTGTATCCATATGTATGCTTTACAACATAGTTTGTAATTCCAAAATTGCAGTGCGTTATTGAAAAATAATACACCCATTCTGAAAGAACTGTCAATAAATGTAGTGTGCTTTGTTTTACAGAAATGAAAATAAACTGCATAAAAATGAAGCCTTAATTGCATATATAAACATCTGTTAAATAACTTGTGAGTTATCTCATCATTGTTTTTGGTTTGATATTCTGAAAATGGTTAGGAAAAACCAAATAAACACATCCTTAATAATTTGTCATTCATATTCTTCTTGCAACATTTTAATTTCTGTTTATGATATGAAAACAAGGCTAATTCTGATTTCAGCAGAAGTTTGAGGTGGTATCATTTAAGAGGAAGACTTTTTACTTCATATTGGACTGTTGAATCTGGAAATAGATCTGTGACGAGGAATGGATCTGTGAACCCCTTTACGTCTGCCTGTCTTCTCACACATTCAGACATGCTGTTGTATCTTCTTAGTTGAGTGTTTTTGTTAAATATTTGCTTTCCCACTCTCATTTTTTATTCTGTATCCTGGATAATCCTTAGTCTTCACTTCTATGTTACATTCTGGGTCATTTTTCCTTTCTCCGTGGCATGTGCTTGTTACACCATCATGCAGCTTTCTTTAGTAGGAGAACACGTGAATTCTGGTAAATGTAGCAGAGGAGTTGGTGGGCAGGGTCTCATGTAGTCTGTTCTGCTGGAACAGTTGGGAAGAAGATCATGACAGGCTACTTGAATATTTTCAGTTCTGATTTATTGAAGGTAAATGGGCAACCAGTTTGGTGGTTGGGGTTTTATTCCTATTTTGAGATGTGTTGTTGTAGCTACAGAAATGCTGCTTATTTTTCCTGTTCCTGCTGGATATTTAATTCCTGTTATTGCGTGTAAACCCTTCAAATAGAAAAGCATAGTGAGGAGCATAGTGGTTTTGCGTGGGCATGTCTGAAGAGCACTTAGATGTACTGGTCTGTGTAGTCAGTCCATCTGGAGGAGGATTCCTGTGTGAAGCCTGCAGCTGTATTAGCACACCACTTGAATTCCTTAGTGGTGAGCTGTGGGAGTGCTCTGGTACAGCTTTTTCCTGTAAGGTCTGCAACAACACCAACCCCGTGGTGGGGAGAAAGACGTTTGAAGTGTGTGCATGTGTGGGAAGCTCTTTTTTGTCTGGTTATTATGTTACACTTCTATGGTGACCAAACGCTGGATGGAAGGTGGCTCCATCGCTCTGATTTGCCTTGTTAGAAAAATATATTATATTCAGCACTGCCTGCCAGTTTGTGATTTTACATCATTTGACATTTCTGCATACCTAGACCAGACAGAGGATTTCCTGTTTAAATTGAAATTTTGGCTAGCCCTGCTTTTCTGCGTGCCATCAATAAAATACATAGTGTTTGTCTGTTTCTTGTATTAATTATCTTCTTCCTGATGCTTTCTCACTTCGAGAGGTCTTTGTCAAAGATGTGTAGGAGGAAAGTGTGCAACTGTGGTAGGCAGAATATGTGCTTACTTGTCAATTAACCTTTCCCCTTTGTAGGGTTAACTACTCTAAGTTGCACTTTATGTGGTAATAAATAAATAATAAATAAATAAATAAAGTCATACAAAAGGAAATGGGAAATCTATATGGAATACAACTTAGAACAAAAAGCTAGAGTCCTGGAAGTTATCTCTAAAACTTACATAGTGAAATAATTATTTATTTATCTCTAGGAACTAGTATTAAGTGTTGCAAATACAGATTCTCTCAGGTGTTAGTAGTTCTGGGAAGTCTGGTAGGAAGAGAAAATGGTGTAGGTTTAACTCCAGGACAAAACCTGAAATTGTGAGGTAATTTGGAATTGGGTATTTTATGAAGGATCAGAGACTTTACTGAATTGGTTTCCAACAGTGTTAAGCCTTCAGATATAAATTGTCTCATAGCACACCTCAATAGTGGCTCATAATCTGTCCATCAGTAATTAAGCCTTTTTTGCTTACAAAATGTTTTCATAGAAGTTTACTAAGGTGATTAAACTACAATTTGGTCCTATTTATGACAGACTATGAAGTATGTTTTATTTTTTAATGCCTTTTAACTTGGTCCTCTCATGGGGTAGAAGTTATGTCTTACAGTTGTTTTGAAGTCTTGACAATGTTGTGGTCTGTGAATATCCTGCGATCTTATAATGCAGAGTATTTACTAGCAATAATGAATTTGTTTCTTTCCCTTTCCTAGCATCTTTGAGGATGAAAGCATGAAACTACGACAGCTGAAACTAGAGAATCAGGTAAATGATAGTGCTGAAGCTGGTAAAAATAAGTATAGGAAAACAAACATTAGCCATCTTATTGTATGAAAGGAGGAGGTAAAAGCGTTTGTGTTTCCTTTTTCCCCTCTCTTCCCCTCCCTGTCCCTACACTTTTCCTCATGTTGGCCTGGCTTCTTTTTGTCATTTACTTTGTGATTGGTTGCCCAGAGCTACATAAGGTATACTGCAACAGTGAATCCAGCCCACATTCCTCAACTTCTGTTCTGATACACGATATCAGAGAGACATCAGAGAATCATCAGAGAGAAATGGGGGTGAAGTGCTAAAAATGCTTGGTCTAAAGAGTACAAACAAGAACTCATTGCTAATGTTTTTCTTCAAAGATTTTCATGGCTTTTGTTAGTTTAAGTCCATCTTGCTATAGCTTGTAGGCTTGATTTCTTTGATACGTTTATTATTCATATGTCCTACTCATTTCATTGGGATTGAGTCACCACAATGCAGGAATGAATCAAGAGAGAGAAAAACTGCAGGGAATTATCCATTTTAAGCATCAAAGGAAAAGAAAAGTTTTCCCTGAGCTTTTCCCTGAGAAAGATCTGCTCAACACTGCTGCTGAGAAAGATTTCCAGCATCTTTTGACTTTTTTTGTTTCCTACAAATAAAACATTTACAGCCAAGCATTTGTGAAATATTAGGTTATAGGTCTCAATTTTTAAAGGGCTGTTTGCTGTATGCTTACATCACCATATTCTTCAAAGCAATAACCATCCTTAATGTTCTTTCTCTGTGAAATTTTAAATGCTTGTAAATAGATTAGAAGATAGATTAGTGAGATTATTATGATTCTCTAGCTGACCATTTCACATGGATCGTAAATCACTGTCTTGCATTAAATTCATCTGTGTTCAAATTAAAGTATGTTTTTCAGAAAAGTGCTCTCTCAGCAGAGGGTTCTGTAAATCCAGACATAACAGTCTTCAGGGAACTGTTGCAGTGGATAATAACTGCCTTTCCCAGAACTTGTTCGTTATTTCTAGTCTGAACTTGCTAAGCTTTGACTTCAGACAGTGAATTTATTACCAACTTTATCTGTGTGTATGCAGGTGCTTATCTAAAACGCTTCAGAGGCAAAGAGTAAAATCTATCTTTGGTCATATTTGTGGAAGCTAGGACAATCCTTTTCCCTGTACACTTGTTTGGGTTTGTTTTGTGTAATTTTGGTTGTTTTTTGTTTTGTTTTTTTTTTTTTTTTTTTAAAAAAAAAGAAAGCATTAGTTCAAGTAATTGATAAAAGAGCATTTAGTGCCCAATGCCACTGAGTAAGAAGTTCCAAAACTAAGGATGGTCTGATTAGTTGGTGATGAACCTCAGTGTCTGCTTCAGGACTGTTGTCTTGGGTCATAAACAGGTTAGTAATCACTGGCTTCTAGTGCTAGACACTGCAGTTAATGTATGCCTAGTTTCAGACGTTGCCATTCCACCAGAAGAAAGCTGCTGAGAGCTGAATCCCGAAGAGGTGAGTTTAAAGGATTCATGCCCTTTTGCAAATTTGTTTCAGGCTTGCCTGGATTTGGTTGATCGCAATCATCTGCAAAACCAACATCTGGAAAATGTAACTAAAGTACATTTTAACACCACCGCCTCTCCTTGCAAATGAGATTTATTGAGAAATGCTAAGTCTCTAATTTAGGATTGTGTATTTAGGTTTGAAAGTTTGACTTTGAAAGTCTGCTTTTAACTTTTACATGAATAGTTTCATGCTTTCTGAAGAAGTAGAGATCAATAGGAGATCACTAGCAGACATGATGGACTCATTGCTGGTTGTAGCTGATGCAGCTTGATTAATTCCTCCTAAACATTTATAGGAATTGGGAAAAAAAATGCAAAATGTTTTAATCCAGCAGATCATGTTTAGAATTTCTGGCCATACAGAGAATCTGGAATAAGCATTTGCCACAGCAAAGACATATGCCTGTCATCCATCTTCATGATGGGTTTGGAAACCCTGTAATTGCAGTAAAATATTATTTATAATAATGCATGACATCAGGTTCCATCGGTGGGCCAACTCTGCCTGCCAGGATGCTTTTAGCTAGACTAGTGCTTGTTCCTTAAGGATTGTGTAGCTGCTCAGGCAGTGCTCACTTCCCCAGCAGTAGAAAGGTGTTTTTTGAGGCTCCAGCAGCTCAAAGTGCAATGCTGCCATCTCCCTGCGGGTGGAGAGAATGAAGCTGAACTCACATTTCTGAATGCATCTGGCATGGTACTTACTCTTGACACAAAGTTTGATTAATGCCGTCACCATTGTCACTTCTGCCTCAGCACGAGCTAAGGAAGAGCGGGAAGAGTGGAGAGGATCCTACAGAGCTGGGATCCATCCCGCATGGCCTACTAAGGTAGGACCATGCCAAAAAATAAGTAGTATGGTATTGCACCTTCAAGGGTATAGTGGTTGGAACCTGCCTGTATACCATCTTCCTGTTCATCACAGTTGTAGGAAGAATACTAAACTAGTTATTAGTCTGCTGTGGTATATTCATCTGACACATTTGACTTCTTAGCTTGTTGGAAACTCATTAGACCTGCAGTTGGTGCTTTGTGATCCTTTAAACATGCTGTATTTGGATCTTCTGCTTTTCTGTGGTGCAAAGAAAATGTTTCTGAAAGTATTTAATACATGGAGTTCACAAAATCCTGGACAAATTGTGATCATCTGTATCTGTTATTTATTTAATGGGTTGTGTGTTTTGGTGTCCTGTTCATGAACTATCTAAATTTTTTGTTGTAATATTATATGAATATTTACTGTAACACAGAGCTGGAGGAAGAGGCCAGTTAGTAAACAAAATACTGTTTCCTTATTTCTACTTCATCTTAGTGGAATAAATCTGAGAATATATAGTACTGAGGGTAAGGCTGCTCTGCCACCTTATGTAGAGAAAATGAACTGCTACTGTTTGTTCTGTCAGTGGGTTTGTAAATTTTTCCCACCTCAATAAGCAAAGTGGTAGACAGAAACCTTTTTAAAACAAATTAAATTGCAACTAAGTTTTGTCACTTTGATTATCCTGAAGTTCGTGCAAGAAGAAAGTCAGTCTCATCTGCCAGCAGTAAGTATATGTTTCAGTATGATCCCATTGAATTGGTGAGCCCTATGAACTCTTTGCTGAAACAGAATGTACTGTAATAAGAAAAAATAATTTTTTTAGCCCGTGAGCAGTGAAAAGTTTAAAAAATCTCATCTAACAGAACAATCAGTTACATAGCCCTGAAAGTTACTATATCCTACATTGATCCCAAATTCAATTTCCCATTCTAGCAGTAGCTGTGTACTTTCTCACTGCCTTTAGGATGTGTCCGTTTCATTTTTTTCTTGTCTGTCTATTTGACAGGAAGAGAAGCCTTGGCAAAATTTTTCCTCAAATCCTTATTCTGAGTATGTTGTTTTGATTCTTGTTTTCCCTCTCTCATTTTATTTAAACTATTAGACATTTATAAACTGCCATGAAATTTTTTACTTTTCCTCAGCATTAATTCAAAAAACAAACAACACAAACTAATGTAAATTCTTCTGGAGAGTCTGACTACCTTTCTAGAAAACAGTTTTTATCTGTAATTACCATGTTCTAAGAATTTTACTACTTCTGCTTATTTTTCTTTTCTTCTTTTAGACCAATGTGGTAATCTCTTTGAAATTCTGTGTAACTTTTGCCCTGCAGGAGAGTCCTTGCAAATAATTTTGCAGTAACAAACATTACTGGTGTTGCAGTCCAGTCTTCAAAGTGTAATTATGAGTTTAAATAAAAACAGGCCATTTTGATTTGGTATTTTGTTGTTCGTTGTTTGTGGGTTTTGGTGTTTCTTCTTCCCGCCCTTATAGATAAGTGCCTAAAAAGCAGAAAGAATAAAGGACCAAGGGCTGAGTTATGTTGGAATTCCTCAGGGAGAGGTTGCCTGAGAAACTAACGTCACTTGAGATAAAAAGACTAATAAGAGAGGAAAGAACCAACATGAGAGAGAAAAAGCCTAACAGGAGAGGAGGGGGTTCCAAAGACATCTATGTCTCAAGTGGATTGAATTGTTGGTACTGTTTATCTGATAGATCCTTGGAGACTGAAAAGAATTTGATGGAGAAAGGGTTTCTATCAAGAACAACTTTCAGGGGATGTTCAGGTACTTAAGAGGCAGGCATGGATAAACTGTACCTATGGCAAGGGGCTTGCCTATCGTTTGCATTGTGGTGCATTACAGAATATTAGAATATGATTTTTCCTCCTTCATGCATCACCTTAACTTTTAAGGATTAAGTGTGGCTGTCTTTAAAATGGTGTAATTTCCTCATTTGCCTTAATTTAAGTCTAGAAGTTGCTTCTATTCTCATTTAGTTAGAAATCATAAACATTAAATGTATATGCATCTTGGGAAAGTAATGATTTATTTTTTAACATTTGGATTTACTGTTCTTTCCTTTCAATCCTGAATTACATGGAAAAATTTTGTAAGGCAGATCAATTTTTCTTTTACTGGATCAGTCTTATTTTTATGACTGTAATTTTATTCCCCGCCCCCCCCTCCCCCAAGTCTTATCTCTCAACATTGCTTTCTAGTAATTATTTGTTTGGAATTATTCCTATCAGATGACAGCTTTTGAGACAAAAGCCTTTTGCTTTGCAAGTCCTGACTTGCTTTTGCTGCCTTGTGACAGCATTTATAACTGCAGTGGTAGAGTGAACCCTGATTAAGGATTTCTAGAAATGCTACGCTAATACAGTAAAAGACTTAACTTACATGTAGTGCACAGGGCAAGGGCTCTCATCTTTACACTGGCATTTTCAGATAGTCTTGGAGGTAGTTCTCTTAATACAAAGCTAGCTTAATTGTACAAAACAGGGAGGAACAAGGAGTTGGCCTAAACAATGGAATGTTTAGTCCAATCATAAGTGCAGTGGGAAGAGTGGAGAGTCCTTGTGAGCTGTTTCGTCTACTCTATCAGCTTAAGTAAATAGGATGCATAGAGTAATAACATTGCATGAACATACTGTGTTGGATTACAAATAACTGCAGAATTTGTCTATTTGTATTAAGGATTGCTGCAGTTTAGACTAGATGAAAGGAGTTAAAATTATCTGCTGGTGGTCTTGGGATAGATCAGAAAATAAGCAGGTGTCCACATCACCCATCACTGATGGAGAATCAAAGGCAAGTCTCACCCCAAAGACACAGTGATATCTGTGTCTAGGATTTTTGTAAGAGATTACAAGAGTATCTCAGGTTTATTGGAGATCCTGATCAGTGACATGCCATTGCCAATGGCTAGGGCACGGTTTCTGCCTTTCTGGATGTGGTTACTCATCTTTATTTCATGCTTTTTCTTTATTTCACAGAGAGCTCTTCTAGAGAAGAAGCAGAGGAGGAAACGTCTTGATCCACTGATGGTACAGCCAAATCCTGAGGCAAAGCTGCGTAGGTCAAAGACCAAAGGGTGCGAGGAGCAGACTCCTTTAGTAGAAACTCCTACCCCTTTTCACAGCGATGTTATGTTGCATGGTAAGTAATCAACCTGATTGCAACAATCTTGCCCAAAATGCCAGTGCGAGCATTTTGTGTCACAGACAGGCAGCTACATTGCTGTAGTGGCTGTAGTGACAGTGGTCAAGTGATAAACAAGCTTGATTACACATCATTCTATGTACAAAAGTAGAATGCCATGAAGGCACGTCCATGAAGGCACATGAAGATTCAAAGTTGTCCCAATATTCAAGGTAAAGTTTTTGTTTGTTTTTACAGTTCAGTATTGCTCAACCATACTGTACTACAATTCTACCTACTTCTGTACATGGAAAGGTGTATAATCAATCGTGTTTATCACTGAGTAATCTCTCCCTTGTGTTAGGCTAAGAACTGTGGAAATGGGTTAGGAACTTCTTTAAAGGTAAGAAGATACAAATCCAAAGTAAGAGAGTCTTCTGAAGCTGTAGGATAAAAAAAANGAAAGGTGTATAATCAATCGTGTTTATCACTGAGTAATCTCTCCCTTGTGTTAGGCTAAGAACTGTGGAAATGGGTTAGGAACTTCTTTAAAGGTAAGAAGATACAAATCCAAAGTAAGAGAGTCTTCTGAAGCTGTAGGAAAAAAAAAAAAAAAAAGAAAAAAAAAAAGAAATAATCCAGTAGTGACTGCCTGTACTTTTCTTCATGATATCATGGTATACTCTGTCTCAAGATTGTGTATGACTCAATGATAAAGTAGACAAGAGCAAAACAAAAGTCTTAGGAACACTGAATTAGGTTCTTGGTGATTTTTACCTCATCTATTGTTTTCTGTGGGTTTCAGGGAGATAACTGAAACACGACAAAAAACCTATGGTGGTCCAGAAAATCACAAGCACAAAGGGATATCAGAGGCAAGGGCAATATCTCAGTGGTCTCAAAACATTACAGTGAAATAGTGACCATTCTGTTAGAAGTAAAAAGAAATACAGCAGTGAGAACCTTAAGACTTCCATGTGACAGGAAGGAAAAAAAAAGCAGCAATGAAACCCATACATTCCAGTGGAAGTGTCAGGAAGTAGTTTATGAGAGCCAGGATCCCATCAGCCTATCAGGAAGGTCACAGGAAACATCCTAAGGCTTTGAGATGCATGCTATCGCAGGATGTTATAACACCACCTTTGTATTAATAGGGAGTTAATGTGTAGAGTAGAATTTTAAAAATCCCAACAAACCAGTGTTACCTAGTTTTGAGAACATATTTGGAACTATGTTATCCCCTGTCTTTTGAATGTTTTTCTTGCTCTCCAGATGTATTTCAGGATGGGGAGTATAATGATGATATGGATGGTAGCATTTATGTATTTAAAATCACATGGGAGAAACTTCTGTTAAAAGATGCTTTTAAGTCAAAAAGAGACTGAAAGAAAAGATTGATATAACTTCTATGCTAGGAGACTTCAGTAGTACTGAAACTACAAGAAAGAAAACTATCTTCCGTAGTTCTAAAGCTTCCTCAGTACAAACAAATCCTGTTAAGAAGTCGTAACAGCAGTAAACGTGTCAGAAATCTGATCAGAAATCTGATGACTAGATAAAGCAGTAAAGTTTTAAGAAGGAAAACAGTAGGAAAGCAAGACATCCAAAGCTGGAACTACGCTTACATACTGTGTGCAACACGAACGTGTATTAATTATTATGCCAGGCCCTGACATCAAGACGTCTCCACCAATTACAAAGTGCAGTGCACAGCTGCGTTACGTGTTTAAATGTGGAAATTTCATTTCTACAAAAAAGATAGAGGGCATCCATTTACAGTTTTTTCTGCCTGTGTCTGTAGATATTTTTATCAAATTCATTTGTGATATTCACTGTAGAACACTGGCACAGGAGCAAACAAGGATCCTGAAGGAAAAGAAAATAGAGTAGTTATCCATAAATAAATTGAGGGTTATCCATATGAATGACAAATACAACTCATTATAATTGCTTAAGCCCTTATAAAAAAGTAGATACAATCACTACATTTATAAGTGGAGAAACTAATGCCTGATATGCGTAAAGTAATAGGTGGTCTGTACCAGAGTCAGGACTGACTCCTCCCAAGTCTTCTGACAAATGTTGAACAAGTATATGTCAGTACTTCAAAGGGAAGCTTGAGCAAGGGAAGATGAAAAGAAGAACCATCCTGGGATGTGTCTTTAGACATGAAAAATAGACTTTAGCCTTCTGTTTCGTTTTGGCCTGCAGGCATTGATGGACCAGCTGCTATCCTGAAATCTGAAGTGCAAGATTTGGGGACCAAGCTCCAAACTCTCTCTGCTGGATCTTCGAAAACAGAAGACAATACATATCAGGAAGATGATAGAGAGGCTCTAACAGACCCAGCAGGCAAGCCAGATCTGCAAGAAATCTTAGAGAAACGAGGTAAGAGTTGATAATGGACTACGGTCTTTTTCAGAGTACTTCTACTTCTTTTTTTTTTTTTTTCAGTAGCATTAAAAACCCTAAAAAAAATGAGGAATTGTGAAACAAGGGTCTGTAGGATATTACTTTTAAATGTAGAAATGCAGAACTGCAGTTCCTTTTTCTGATATTAGTTGGAACATACCAGTTCTGTTTTAAAGGTTTATCAATATGCTAAATAATTTCTGGCCTTTCTAAGGAAGTTGGTGACAAAGTGTGTTTGGTGACTGCTATACTTCACATTTTGCTAAAGTTTGGGGCATTTTTATTCCAGACATATTATATCTGGATATGATGGTTGAGTATTTTCACAACAACAGAACCTTCTATAGCCAGTAAGTGCTGTAATTTAACTGTTTAGGAGACTAACAAGAAAGGTGTTCTTCCTGAGTCAGAGGCTGTCACAATCGACAGTTTCAGTTTTACATTCAATAGTTATATCCCGTGGAGTAGTTTCCTAGTGGAGTGTCCATCTCTGTCTGCCAAGTATCTTATGTTGCTGCCAGCACCACAGGAAACCTTTTTTGTTGCATGCAGCTTTAGCATTTTGCAGCAAAATAATGGCTAGTGTTTAATATGGTACACAGCGTGTTTTTATTTTGCAGACCCCGTCTCCCAGAATGTTTCCAGTACACTTTATGTATGAAGGTACTACCATATGTAGAAATACTTTCATTCAGTTGTCAGATGCAACATCTGCTTACCTATGGATAGCAACATTACACTAGTTAGGAAAGGAAGCAGGAGAGAATATTCTGAACCTTCAGGGGAAATTAGTGGAGGTGGAAGATAAACAGTGAATTTTGAAATTGGCTGGAGTACTAGGGTTAACGCCTTTCCTCTTTCTAAATGTGCTTTGGGCAGTTTACTGACAGGTTGTTAAGACTACATTTTTCTGTTTCATCATAGACAAAACACTCCTAGCAGTGCCCCTTCTATGCAGTGCCATGTTGGAGCATTGTTATAATACTAGCTCACAGAAAATAATTCAGCTTAGCAGGCTGAGTGTGTTCATTTTCTATAGTGCTTTATGTGCTTTTCCATTCTACAGACAAATTTAAGAATGGAATCACAGAACAAAGTGATGCAATTCCAAGTAGAAGGAAATGTCAAACAGGAATGTGTACGGAAGCTCTTTATAAATGTCTTTATCAAGAGTTATTTTAATTAAATACCCACAGTTATCTCTACATAACTGTGCTTAGGTTAAAATTACATAAATAAGTCCTGGAACTACTCAGTCTGTGCTTACGTTTTAAAAATCAAATCGTTAGCATTATTCATGAGAAGTGAGTTATTGCTACTGATGTAAGAACAGGAGGGGCTTTTTCTGAAAAATTGTCACATTCCATTTTAGTGTGTATAAGACTAAGGGGCAATGGCAAAGGGTGTAAACTGTAGTGTCCACCTTACTGGGTAGGTGTGCTCATATTGATCTGGATTTCCTTTTTTTGTTGTTCTTCATACATGGAGGGCTTTTTTCGCATGAAAATAGGCAAAATTAATTCAATGACAGCATATACTAAGCAAAATGTTACATCATGTAATATAATGTAAAATATATATTAATAAAAGCCTGACAGCTGCTTAATCATCTGCACAGTGACAGCTGTGAAATGTCACTAGGGGTTTGAATTACAAGGCTCAGGAAGCAATGTAACACATGGAGAAAATCAGCAGTTGAAACAACAGGAATTAGTTAAAAGAGTGAGAGCAAAATAGCTACACAAGAGTCATATATGAATTAGTGATGCCATGAACTCATGACTCCTTCGTTCAGAGGTTACCTGCTTGATCCTGTATTCTCACAGGAATTTCAGGCAGTTTGAATTTTGATGAGGACACAGAAGAGGAAGAAACTATTAAGAGACCAGCATCTCTTTCACCATATGCTGAATCTGAGAGGCCTAGTTCTGCAACCAGTGAGAAATCTTTTGCAGTAAGTGTGTTGAAATCCATTTCTGATAAGGGCTGGGCACATGCTTGATTTTTGTACTAATCCCTTGAGCACAGGTTTAAATATAGTGGTTGCAACTACAGTAGGTAGCGTATTAATCCCTGAAGGCAGATGAAGGTCATGATTGTCAGGTTATCTGACTGAAGGGACATTGAGTTAAACAGAAACCAAAGGACATGATCAAAGGAACAATAGTGGGTGGAGGAACCCAAGTAGCCTAATCAGTGAGGATGGGAAGCACAATGAATCAGCTACTCCCATGGCCCTCAAAGGAGACAGATTAGTCCATTGTCTCTGGTGTAAAATCCACCAAGATGACTCAGAGAAACTCTGAAGTGCCATGGAAATTTAAGAGGGACCACAGCCTGAAGGTTTATAGCATTGATTGTGGGATGCAAGGGGGAACAGCATTTTGGAATGGAACAGAGAATTCGAGGACTGGACAGAACTTTTTATAGGGTGTTTAGAGCAAGAGACTCAAGAGGGAAAAGAAAGGGGTCAAGGTGGATCAGGGAGTAATAAGCATGGGAAAACAGGGAGTAAAGGGGGTAAAAGGCACCAGGTGCGTGTAAACAGCTGCAAAACAGAGTATGCTTGTCTGGCCAAGCCTTGTGCCTGGTTACTGCAGTGTGTCCTACCATCTTCTAAAACTCTTTTTCTAACTATTTCCTGTGTGAATGTGTTCTCATGTGTGTGTTTGTGGGTGAGATAGATACGTACATACATATGCTGACAAACTATATGCTGGACTAGCCAGCAAATTGGAAGAGACCGGCATCAGGAAGACCCAGAGTCTGAGCTAGTTACCAAATGAAGGGCATAGAGTTTGGACATGGGTGCTGGAAAGCCTTAAAATTCCATGCTACTGGCCAAAAGACCCATGTAAAGTATATTTGTGAGGTGACTGTATGTATGTTGTTTTACACTAGTGGGTGAGCATTACAGGAGTTCTGGGTGTTAGCTACTTGGGAGACTGGGCTGTGGGTGCCAGCTGCTGGATGGGTGGGGGGCACTGAAGGAGGGAAGGTCGAGAGCCACCAGGGAATTTCAAGTCTTTGTGTGTGCGTCTGTGTGTATCCACTTGGGCTTCCTACTGGCTGTACCTGGGAAAGGGGATAAACCAGCAGCCTCATCTCCAAGTAAGGGAGGAATCTCCTAGGTTCTACAATGCACAGGATTCAGCTGCCTCTAAGGAAAAATTATTTTAATGACCTATACCAGTTTTCCATTAGAATTCCACTTCCTGTGGTGACCATAACTTGTATTCTGACTGTACACATTGTTCTAAGGTTCTTCTTGGATTTAGTTGAGATGGGTCCACTGTCAGCTTTTTCCGTTTCTGCTACTGTTCTGAACTACCATAAACTCAGTGCTCATTTCAGTCACAAAATCCCAGCCTTACTGCAGCATCCATCAGTCCAGTTTATCATGCTGCCTTATTTCCCACAGTCTTTGATGTTCTAAAAGCACAGAGGCTCTTTGCTTAGAATATTCACAGTGTCTCATCCTATTTTCCTCTTCCTAGCAATTCTATCATCTCTGGTTAATGGGTACTTTTTCTCACCTCTCCTTGGGGGGCTAGTTTTTCCTCAGAGTAAAAGTCTTCAACCACTTTCTTCAGAGAAACATAGGTGGTCTCTCATTTAACTTCCCTTTCCCAAGTATCTTCTTGAGACATGAGATCTTCTGTTTCAACAGCCCTTTCTTTTCTTGGGGAATGACAGAGCCTCTGATCTGATATTAATTTGCTAATATGATGGTTCTTCCCACAGGAAACAGGTGCTTCCTGTAGTTCATCCCCTCAGGCAGATGCACAGCTGGGAGAAGTAGAGAACTTGGAGGATTTTGCATTACGCCCTGCACCCCGTGGTATTACAGTCAAGTGTCGAATCACTAGAGATAAGAAGGGAATGGACCGGGGCCTCTTCCCTACTTACTACATGCATCTGGAAAGGGATGACAACAGAAAGGTATTGGAAGCGGCACACGGTATCTTGGCTATTGTACTCCTACCACAGAACATTTTTGGTGTAAGGGAGAGAGCTTCTGATAAGAAAGCAGAAGCTGAGAAGAGCCAGCATGCAGATGGAGGACAGCTTATATTTGGCCAAGGCACTAAGGAGGGAATTGGCAGGTTTAAAAGCCATAATACAATGGAAGATGAAATTAAAAAAATATAAAAATGTCAGGGATAAAGAAGAGCAAGGAGACTGAGCTGCTTCAGAAGAAAAGGATGGAAGACTAGAAAAGACAGTTGCATTAAACCTAGACTGCTGAGTGATCTGATTAGAAGAAGAGGATTTCAGGGTGTGCAGTTGTGGAAGAGGTCAAAATTATGGTGACAGTAATAACAGCACGGAACAAAAAGGGGAATGGATGTGGGAATGGCAAGATAATAGTTTGGATAGCAATGCTTAGCAGTGCCTCTGCATTCTTACAAAACTCCAGTCTTGATCAAAGTTTTGTATTTCCAGACATTTCTTCTTGCAGGGAGAAAACGAAAAAAGAGCAAAACATCCAATTACCTCATATCAGTTGACCCAACTGATTTATCCCGGGAAGGGGAAAGTTTCATTGGAAAACTCAGGTGAGAACCACAGATGAAAACTACAGATAGGATAGGCTAGTTTTTCGTTTTAGTTGAGTTGGAGTTATGAATAGCAATGTGGTATTAATTCAAAGAGAATGAACTTGCATCATCCATTCAGAGAGAATGAACTCACTTCATCCTGCTAAATGTAATCTGTATTCACCTGGCTTGGCAACCTTTCTTCATCGTTACTATTCAGACAAAGAATTCTGGCTTGATGCTTTTCCAGGGTAGGTTACAGGCTCAGTTCACCATAGGCACTTCACAGAAGCTCCTTACTGAGCTGGCAATAGGAAGGTTCAGATGGCAGGAGGTGTGTGTTTTCACTGTGCTGTACAGATATGTTCAGAAGATGACAAAACTTTCCATTGATGCCTCTCTCTTTCTCTGTCTTTCCATAACCTGACATTAGGTCAAACCTCATGGGAACTAAATTTACAGTCTATGACCACGGAGTTAGCCCAGTCAAGGCAGGAAGTCTACTGGAAAAGGCTGATATGAGACAGGAGCTTGCAGCTATTTGTTATGTAAGTAGAGCCTCTCCCCTTTTGCTCCTTTCTTTCTTGTCGCCTGGTTACCAAGGAAACAGGGCTTTCAAAATCATGCTGCCTGGCAGCCTCCCCAACTTAACTTTGGAACCAACTGAAGGACTTCAACCAGATACAACAAAGGGCAGAGGTCTCATAGATTAAGTTCTTACAAGTTTAATGAAAAAAATCAATGCCAGGGGAGGGATAGAGACCCAAATTAACATCCTGATGACCTTGTTACCTGGCCCATTGTTCAGCATGTGGCCAGTCAGCATATCCATAGAGCCAGCCACAGCATGAATTGCCTCTTGCCCAGCTGGTATCTGGTAGATACTAAGAAGGAACTGGGAGTACCCTGTGAAGTAGTTATTTTTTGCAGAACCAAAGGTGTTTTGGTCAATAGGAAGAGCTGGTATTATTTCAGAAGCGGCTTGTTGTTGGTAAGGAATGGTTCCAGGGGAAATCATGATTTGCTGGCTCAGTCCTAGACATGTTTTCTTCTTCTGGTCTTGTAGATCACCTTGGTCTAGGCTTCCGAGTAAGGAGGCACTTGTGCCCGCTCTAGAATTATGTGAGGATTATTATGTCACATTGTTTCATATTCCAGTCCTACAGTTTAAAATCAGTACAGCAGATAATACAAAGTCAGCTTTTCAGATTTCTGAACTTTTATCTGCAAGAAGTTTATAAAATTTATATATGCATAAAATCAGTAGTCTTATTCTCATATGTGCCCCTAGATTTTCTGAACTGAAATAAAGAAGAGTTTGCAATAGAGGTTGCAATGCCAAAGACCTTTGTTCTGTGTCTGCAAAATGCACTAGCATGTTAGGAGAACTGTACCACTTCTATCAATCAGTTCAGTACTTCTAAAAGATTCTGGCTTTTTAATTGGTCTTTGGGAATTTTAAAGATTATCACTGACTTTGTTACAGAATACTTTAAATGGACCCTTGGATTTTAATTGACATTATTAAATGGATGTTTTGAGAATGCCAAGACTTTTTACTTTTGCTTTTTATTCTCAGTCCACTTGGATCAGTCTCCTGTAGTACTCTAGAAAAATCTGCTTGTCTTAATATTGAAGCACGGACAGGTGCTGAATACTTTGCCTTCTGGGTCTTAATCATAAAAGAGCATTTGAAGGAAAATTGTAGGTATGGTCTTAAACACAAATAGCAGCACCTGAAGAAGAATGTCATTCATTTGTGAGGAACATTTTAGCCTAAATGGTGATGTATAGATAACATAGACTCAGGTCAAATATATTTGCCTTTTATCATACTTTATGGCTTGTTCACTAGCAAGATTCCAGCACATTTTTTGCCTCAGATGCAAAAGCTTATGCCTGGAAATTGCACTTACCTGATTTTGTTATAAATATTTTATTAGGATAACAAATGTGCTCTAAGTTAGGTAATACTATGTATGTCTTTTAACGCGGTTCTCAATATGGGAGAGAAAGCTATTCTCAGTGATTAAACACAGTTGCAGTTAACTGTTACTACAGTTGAAGCTAGCAAATCTCTAAAACACAATATAAATGTGGATTCAAATTCAGTTTTGCTCTCTTTCCTTCTTTGAGATGGAATACCTCATTTACTGAAAATAACATCTTTCCTTGTCTTTCAGGAAACCAATGTGTTAGGATTCAAGGGGCCCAGGAAAATGTCTGTGATCATTCCAGGAATGAATATGAATCATAAGCGAATTCCAATCCGTCCACAAAATGTGAGTTATGGAGTTTGGTTATGTCACAGATTGGAAGAAGAGGTTAAAACTTTCTCGTAGAGGTCTGGGTGTTACTGACAATCATGGTTTTTAGAGCAAGGTTGTTAATACCCAGGGCTTTAGCAAGTCTGGTGGGGAGTAAATAGAATGTAGCCTAAAGGTGTTGATTAATTTGTTCTTGCAATGGCTAGTGTATGTTGTTGCTGTTGCACCTACAACCCCTCCTCATGGGTGGGACCTATTATGCTGAGGGTTGGATGAACACGGAACAAACTTGCTTCTCCCAGGAGCTTGCATTCTTAGCCAGTATATGAATTACAACAGATAAATAATAAATAGATAAGGTGGTATTCTGGTGTAGTAGCAGAGAGTAAATACATTTTTGATCAGAACGTTCATAGAATCATAGAATTACCTAGATTGGAAAAGACCTTTAGATCATTGAGTCCAACCATCAATTTAACACTGCCAAAGCCACCACTAAATCATGTCCCTAAGCTCCATGTCTACTCATCTTTTAAATACCTCCAGGGATGGCAATTCCACCACTTCCCTGGGCAACCTGTTCCAATGCTCGATAACCCTTTCGGTGAACAAATTTTTCCAAATATCCAATCTAAACCTCCCCGGCACAACTTGAGGCCATTTCCTCTTGTCCTATTGCTTGTTACTTGGGAGAAGAGATCGACTTCCACCTTGCTACCCCCACCTCCTTTCAGGTAGTTGTAGAGAGTGATAAGGTCTCCCCTGAGCCTCCTTTTCTCCAGGCTAAACAACCCCAGTTCCCTCAGCTGCTCCTCATAAGACTTGTTCTCTAAGCCCTTCACCAGCTTCATTGCTCTTCTCTGGACACGCTCCAGCACCTCAATGTCTTTCTTGCAGTGAGGGGCCCAAAACTGAACACAGAATTCAAGGTGGGGCCTCACCAGTGGTGAGTACAGGGGAACGATCACTTCCCTAGTCCTCCTTGCTACCCTATTCCTGATACAAGCCAGGATATTGTTGGCCTTCTTGGCCACCTGGGCACACTGCTGGCTCATATTCAGCTGGCTGTCAACCAACCCCCCCAGGTCTTTTTCCCCCAGGCCCCTTTCCAGCCACTCTTCCCCAAGCCTGTAGCGCTGTATGGAGTTGTTGTGACCGAAGTGCGGGACCTGGCACTTGGCCTTGTTGAACTTCATACCACTGGCCTCAGCCCATTGATCCAGCCTGTCCAGATCTCTCTGTAGGGCCATCCTACCCTCAAGAACGACCTGTCAGTCTCTTTGTATGAATTGCAGAAAAGGAGAAATTTTCAGGCAGAAAGTGGGATGAGCAGAAGCATGGAGTTTTCTGGTGACTATTTAATGAGGATTTCTCATATTTGTGGGGGACGTTGTCACTAAAAGCTTACAAAACTCTATCTGAAGATATATTAAAGCATATCATGTTTCAGTTCCCTTAACGTGGGTTTTATGTTTGGTGACAGACGACCAAAAGGCAGAAGGGACAAGTGCCAAGTGAAAGACATGGTCAGTGTTTTAAGCTAGAAAATGGTACTCACAGTCATGTTGTGAATAGATAGGGGCAGGACAAGAGTGTATTTGTTGAGGTCAGAGAAAAAGAAATCTTCAAGAGTAGAAATTCAGTCATGAGAGCCTGGAAAAGAGGGTTAAATCTGTGAATGTGCAGGAAAATTGTATTTGGAGGTTGTAATTTATTCATTGTCTTTCAACTGGTATTGCCATCTCCCCTGTCAGTACAGTAATGATTCCATAGCCCTGCCTTTATTTTTCTCCCCTATTTTCCCAACTGTTTTTCTAGCAGGCAAGTATACTGACAGTGGACAAAACTGAAACACAAAGCTGTTCTGAAAAGTTGCCAAAACTTTCAGGGTATGGATTTGACTCTGTTTTTGTCTTCCTTCTCTGTAGTGTGATGCCTCCAATCACGCAATACTACCTCCACTTTAAAGGAGGAAAAAATGTCTTTGTTGGTGCCAATTCTTTTTGGATCTTTAAAAAAGTAAATAAAGATAAAAATAAGATATAAAGTAACTAGTTTAAACTGAACAGTAAGTTTTATTTAGTTTATCCTCAAAAATCCACCATTATATCTGTATGCAATACTAAACCAGTTACTATAGCCATATAAGTTAGGTTTGTTTTCTGATAATTTTTTTCCCATTAAATAACTCCAGTTTGGATTCTTTTCTTGGGCATTTTAACATATATTATTTCAGTTTGGATTTTATTTGTTGCAGAACTTTTAAAATTAAATTGTATGTCATTTTTTCACTCACTCCTATTTGCAGCTCCTTGTAATTTATTCTGTTTGCAAATTTAATGTGCTGTTTTACCTCCTTTTTGTATCTTTTTGGTTTTGTTTCTGTTTTTCATATTGTGCATCACTTATTAGACCAAATAGGATGACATTTAACCTACTTACAGCATACTTACAGCCTGCTGCAGTCTTTGGGCTTTCTACTGAAGCACCCCAGGGCCTGGCACTATGCAGTTAACTGTAGGTTACTTTATTTTGTTTAGAAAGATTAGAATGTTAGAAGTGGAAGTTGGATCCAAAAGGATCGGAGAAAGCTTATGAGACTCAGAAAGGATTCCTGCCAGCAGGATGGCAGTCATTTGTGGCCTGTGAACTGCAACCTTTCCTGTACACACATTTCCTTCTCTCACACTCATTTTTCTTGTTTGGGTGGAAATATAGTGATGGCTTATTGAGAGGAAAGGAAAGCTTGGACTGGGAATGCATGAAAGTATCTTCCTGGTACTTGCAGGAAATTTTCTGTAGGACTGAGTTTAAATGCTGTCATTGTGTTTCATTAAACAGGGAATGACCTTCAAGTGACAGGGTGCACACACATGCAAGGCAGTACGCAAAAGTAGAGCAATTCCAAATCTGATAAATATATTTCTTTCTTCTGAACAGGAACACGAGAGTCTGCTGTCAAAATGGCAAAACAAAAATTTAGAGAACCTCATTGAGTTACACAACAAGGCTCCAGTCTGGAATGATGATACTCAATCCTATGTTTTGAACTTTCATGGGAGAGTCACTCAGGCCTCAGTGAAGAACTTCCAGATCGTCCATGACAATGACCGTAAGAGTCCGGTGGAGAGTGTGTGGGGCTTACTCGAACAGGGACAACCCAATTTATTTCTTGAGGCTTGAGAGGAATGGGACACTTCCTGGAGAAGGAAAACTGGGTGGAGAAATTAATCTCAGGATTACTGGGGACTTCTCAGCTGTCAAGAAAATTATGTAAGGCCTCCCTTTTTCTGGGGGGGGTGCAGAGACTGCTGTCCATAGCTGCAGCAAAAGAGGGAGCTTCCTGAAGGGAAAGCAAAGGATTAATATGGCACCCGCAGCCCAGCAAGAGAGTGGTTTGATCTTTGCTTCTGAGAAGAAACGTAATCTCTAGAATAACACAGTCACTCTAGAGAACGGATTTCAAGGCCACTCCAGTGAGAAAGGATGGATACACCAACCACATGTGTTTGGGACTGGCAGACCTGTGTGGTTTTTTATTTGTGGTTGTTTGTTTGTTTTTTTTTTTCTTTGCTTCACTGTGAAATTATTCATCTCTGAATCTTTATTTTCTTCACAGCTGACTACATTGTGATGCAGTTTGGTCGTGTAGCAGAAGATGTGTTTACTCTGGACTATAATTACCCTCTCTGTGCTCTTCAGGCCTTTGCTATTGGACTTTCTAGCTTTGATAGTAAGTTGGCCTGTGAATGACAGACAACGGATTTGAAGCATGGAACTCACTCCCATCCCTGCATCTTGTTGTAAGAGTTCCAGGTGGAGTAATGAAAAACACATTGAGGATGGAAGGGAACTGGAGGACAGACTTCTTCAGGCTTATTAGAAAGCAAATACCAGGCCTCGGAGCATTATGGTAGTTGACTGTCATAGGAGCCTGTCCCGAGACTGAGCAGTCTCTGTATGCATTGTGGAAGAACAAGGAATATGGGTGATGTTTTTGTCATTGATTCTGCTTTCAGAATCCTTGTAACAGATGCTGCATGAGAGCAAGATAAGGAATTTAGCCCACTAGTCAGAACCCCTTGCAGCTAGGATTAGAAAAATAGTATTCATATACCTTGGAAGTTCCACAGTGCAACTGGAGATCTGACTAGCAACTACTGATCTGATCATGAACTCTTGAGATGAATTCAGAAAAAAGGAGGACAGTTATCGGCATGTACTCTGTTTTGCCCTGTGTAGCATTTTGCTGTCTGTTACAACAGTCAGACACAGAAGGATTCAAGTTGTGGCTCTGTACAACCATAGGTAATGTTCAACTAATGCAGAGGTGAAATGAGACATTGGCTCTAATAAAATACTTTCCTCTTACTCTGTGGGATGATTCTCTGTTAAGGCTGGTAGTCCAGTTCCCTTTCATTATTCTAATTGCTCCATATCCCTTGACAGTCTTTTTGCCAAATAAAAAACACTAACATCTCAAATGCTCCCTTTTTAGGTGATATTATATCCTTTGCTGTTTCTGTTATTCTTAACCATGTGAAAAATGAGACTGAATAGATGATAGAATCTGATTGAATTTGGCAGAAGGTAGGATTGTAACAATATACAATACTGCTCCTGAAAAGCAGTGTTCTGATTGATTGAATCTAGACTGTAAGCTGATCAGAAATATTTAATTTTTCCATTGTTTGTAAAATTTGCTACATTTTTAGGAATAAGTTAGTCACTTATTTCAGTTTTCTTAATGTGAGATTATCTCAAGTCATTACATATTAAAGTAGATCTTATATAAATAGTTCTAACCTGACTATAAAGAGGAATTACCTCAAAAGCAGACTAGAGGCGTTTTTGAAGGCATCAGTAAATGTAAAAAAATTGATAAATGTATCAAAAGGCTTTGCAATGTGTCTCCAGTGTTCCAATTTTAATGCTGGATGTACAATATGGAGACTGTAGGTCACAGCATGGAACACTCAAGATTCACATGGCCTCGATTCATCAGAGTGAATTGCTGCACACTGTGACATGTAAGCCTTGTAGTGTACACAACTCCTGCATGCTAAAGCAGAGATCAGTTACTTTCTTGCCTGTTTCATGGCTGTTATGCATGCAGGATTCATGATGATCCTGGAAAACTCTATCCCTTCACTGAGACAAGAATAGGTGTTCTCCAGCTTTGGTTATTGTCTCTGTTTGAAGCTCTAAAGAGCCAGGTTTATGGCTTTTGGTCTCTGGAGTCTTTGCAGTGGTAGGTATCATTTGATCTTTCAAAATAACAAAACTTTATGAAGGCATTTTCTGATACTGCCAGGGAAAAAAAGAAAAAAAGATGGTAATCACATGTAAACTCTGTATTTAACTGTAAATTATGAATTGATGCTGAGAACTCCATCTCTCAGATTCCCATTCTGCATTAGCTGGTGAGCTGTTGTCTTGAGATGGTCTCATCAGCAGAGCAGTCAGCAAAGAGAACTTGAATCATGGGTCTCTTTTGTGCCTTTGTGTATTTCCCACTCATCAAGCTGGGGACAAGACCTGGCAGTGTTTTCCATTTGCACTCCTCTGAGTTCTTGGCTAATGGCTCTGCATTTGCTCTACCCATCCAGAAAAACTAAGTCAGTTTGTGACCTGTCTGATTATTTTTCTGACTAGGACTGTGTGAAAGAAACTGCCTTATGTTAGTTTGGGGTGACCTGAAGGTAGACTACTAATTTCCAATTCAAGATGATTTTCTCTGTGCTCAAAGGCCACGGTAGCATCCCTTTACTCACCATTTCAGTTAGGCTGGTCAGCAGTGGCTCTTCAATCTATTTGTCGACGTGAAATGATCCGAGCAGGGTCAGGCCTCTGGGTCTCAGTCAAATTATGCAGACAGATGAACTGATTAAGTGCTCTTTTATCGGATACTGGTTTACATGAGTTGTATTTATAACTTTTATATCTAAATGAAAATAAACTAATTTATATATTGAAAAAATCCTTACTTCTAAATGAGTTTTTTTTTGTAGGATTTTGCTGTCACTTGTGGATGTTCTTTGTTCCTCCTGTACTGAATACTACTACAGTTTTCTTCCTGTCATCTTATGTTTCATCTCTCTTCTTACTCCACCTTTTCCTTTTTAATTCTCAATTCCCTTCCTTTCTGGTATTTTTTTCATACAGATTTCTAAGTCTGGGAATAAATGTAAGGCTAGTCTCTAATATATTCTCCCCCTGCCTCCCCCCTCCCCTCAGCAGGTCTTCCTTTACAGTTCTTGGTTCCCATTTGATTCTCTCTTCAAGGTAGTTGCACTTTTCGCACCCATTTTTAATGTTTCTCTCAGCATCCAGTTAGGGCTTTTGAAATGGTTCCTTGTGCTTTTTCCTGCTGTCCATCTGAATCCATTCTACTGTTGAAGTACAATACCATATATTACTGAATCAAGAGCTGAGATAATACAAGGCTAAGAGGAACACCAAGCTGAAGTGTTTTTTCTTGTTTCCACTGCAAGATGTCTGAACCTCAGTACAAGGTGATATCATGGTTCTGATGATCAGAAACTGTCACAGCTCTCAATGTGCAGGCCCTATTCTTCACGCTGGCTGCTTATCATGTCTTTTTTTCCCACTATTTCCATCTGAGCCAGATTAGGGTTGGTTGTGAGAGAAAACTGAGCAGGAAATTCTACTGGGCATTAGTACAGTAATATTAGTTGCATACATGCAAATGTAACATTCTTGAAATCCCAAAGATATCTGAAAACAAAGAAGGGAGTGTATTAAACTGTTCAATACGAATCCTAAAGGCAGGCCGAGAAGACTAAAACAGCTCCTAGGCTACTATAAGTTCCTTGGCTCACAAACGTAGAAGACTGTGAATGATTTACTGCTCTTTTTGGGCTCAGTCCCACTGTCATTGCTTTTGCTGCTGAATTTGGTAGCAGTAAGACAGGGGGTTTGTTACTGTTGGCATAATAATTATATTGTACTTTACTCAGTGTGCTCCTCTATTTGCTGGTATTAACAGCTCTGTAAATCTCTCAGTTGATATTGTACTAGGTTTCCTGTCCCTGGTACAGAAGGCAAGCAAAGCCTTCTCCGTGATTTACAGGCCAAGAGCTAAGAGTTTGTGCAAAGTCTCGTGAAACTGAACTATGGACAGATTCCTTCTTTGACAGAGCCAGGAATCTCATCATCTCTGCCACACTGTCAAACTGTTGCACACAACTGCAATTTGGAACTACTACAGCTGAAACTTAGAACTAAGAAAGACGCTTAAGGTATCCTAGGGCCAAGGGATTTGGTCCAGCATGTAGTAATGAAGACAAGTAGAAAAGTAGCACTGTTGTAAGGGCCTCCTTACTAACGGGGAAACAGCCTGTTACAACTGTGAAGTGGTAAGAATTGAAAGCTCTGCTGTGAAAGAAAGCAGAGACCCTGAACTCGCTGTTACTCTTGTATTTCTTGAACTGTACAGTTTATAGAGTTTTTGCCTTCTCATCCTGTCCCTTAACATGCTCTATATGGAATTTTTCTTTTCTTGCTGGAAGCTCAAGGTCACTTCTTTGGTCCCAAAATGGGAGAAAACACCAGAAGCAAACTTAACTTCACCAAAATGCATTAAGGTAAAGGCTATTATAACTGTAAACTACTCTGGTAATTTAACATCTAATTTAGAGAACACATAAACATTTAACATTTAATATCTAATTCAGAGAACTACATAAATGGGTGAATGTATTCTAGAGGATGGGATTGGTGATCATTTACTTTGATTAAATTAACACTTTCAAACCAGGCAAACAATTGCACTGTCTGTAACAAAACAGCTCAAAATTATGAAGAAAACAAAGGATTGATTTTTTTTTAATGCTTAATTGAATTGAGCCCTTTATTTATTAAAGGGAAAGTAATACTATTTTACTGTGAAAATAGAATTTATTTTAGAAGCTGCATATCAATATCATTCAGTTGGAGTACAGATAGGCTTGGGGAATTAAGTCTGATGAGCTTGCCCAGCTCCCTCTGCTTTCTGTTCTAAGTAGAATAGTTTGCTTCGACATTACCACCAGTAAAGGAAAAAAAACAACAAAACAAAATAAACCACCAAAACCCCTCTGTTCTTTTGAGTGGGTTTCCGACTGTAATTGGCTGGAGTCCTGCAAACAATTTGTGTGATGATTCACAGGAAGGAATACGTTTCAATTCCTTCTGTTTGAGCTATGTTGATTCTGCAGGAAAATGGGAGCAAAACAATACATTAGTCACATAATCATGAGACCTGGCCTAGAATTCATGGTGAATGTATGAGATGAGAAGCGAGCTACCTTTAACAAGTATTTGTTTTTCATTAAATTACATGATTTTAAACATGGCTTAGTAGAAGCAGTGGCTAAATGAGATCATTACAGAGCTTCAGATAACAACCCCCTACCCTCCCCCATTTCATTGAATTCTGTAACTTCATCTTGTTTATATTGCATACACTCTCAACTCCTACAGTTGTATGAGAAAACTCCTTTTTCTTAAAGTATTCATAAAATAAAATGAATGCTGCATTGCCTTACAAAGAAAAATAATTGTAAGTGTATTAAAAAGGATTATCAATATCAGTTATCTTCAGCACTGACAAACTTAAAATGAAAAGAAACACAAAAAACCCAAAACAACAACAAAACCAACAAACAAAACAAAAAACAAAACCAAACAAACAAAAAGTGGAGTTGGCTGTCCAAATGCCAGCACTAAGTTTTTGAAGGTGATGGGTTTTGCCATCTGATTTCTGAGGCCTTAGGACATATTTAGGTCCTGTTTTCAGTCTTCTCTGCAACTGAGAGTATTATGAACGTTTTTAGCTTTGGTTTCTTACCAAAAGCTGAAATTTTTCTTAATCCATGTCTTCAGTATACTGATGTTTTAAACAAAGCCAACTGTGTAATAACTCTACCACAGATAGTTATGTGCGCACCAGGCATCTGTGACAAAGTCACCTGCTACAGACAGGAAAAAGTTTATTTTGCTGATCTAGCTGCACTGCCCAGAGCTGCTAATAGGATGTAGTTGCATTACTAAACTTGCTGGTTTACTACTGCTGCTGTTTTGGGGATGTGGCTTTCCAACCCTAGTGCAGCTCTCAGTCTTCTATCAGCATTTTCTAGTGTAGCTTTTGGCATTCCTGTGCTGCTTTTTTTTTTCTAGTATATACACACCTTGGAAAAGAGAATTTTTGATACTTCAGATGGTTTCTGCAGGTAATGCGGTTAAAACTCCACAGTATGCATGCACTTAAAACAGTGTAATAGGCTTTGTACCAATATGCTACTTTTTTCAAGTCAGCATTATTACTTATTTGCCTGGTATTATCTGGGTCTGGACCCCTTGTGCTACATGGCACAAAATAATCAGTTTTCCCTCAAAATTTTCTAAATCAGTTGAAGACAAGAGACAACAGAGGCAGACAAGCAGGGGAAAAAGCATTGCAATGCTGGTTAGTATGATACTCTGCATTTTAACGCAACAGCCCAAGAGGTCTCATGATCTGCAAAAGGACTTTTGAAATCGTAGGGAAGGTGCTGTGCAAATCATCAACTGAAATTATTTTTATTTCAATGAAATAATTGAATGATTAAATGTATTAAATTAATTTAAATAGCTGAGAGGTACACAGGCAGGGGAAAACGCTAACAGTTACAGTGCTCCAAAGAGAAATGGCTGGATTCCCTGGGCTTGATTTTGAGTCTTGCCTACTAAGGTGTTTATAATTATTGATTTCCAAATATAACAAAAGCAAAGGAGAAAGAATGCAAATGAAAATTAAACAGGAGCACAGTGGAAGACTGACCAGAGGTGACTATTGAAAAAGAGATAGTGGTAAAAGACCACGAAAGACCTTTGGCACTTAACAGAGAGGCTACACAGTGTATTTGTTGCTATAAAGAAGAGAGAGATGGTGTCTAGAAAGTGTGGAGAGACGTGATAAAACAGGTATCAAGGAAAACAACCTGGTGGCCGCCTTCTTGACTGCTGTGCACACAGCAGGCCAAGAAACAGAGTTGGTGGTTTGAGAATAGAGGTGGCAGAGAGGTTAGCCGAGAACCGAAGCTGTACAAATAGACAGGAAAAGAGCAGCTTCCTAGCGAGCCGGACCAGCGATCAGAACTGGTTTGAACTAACCTGCCACGAGGCAAATCCGACAGGTGTGGGAGAATAAAGTCCCTAAACTGGGGCTGCCTGCTTTGGTGGCCGGGTCACTTCTGTGCTAGACCGTGCTTGAAGCCACAGTAGTGACCGGCCGCGGAACGTGCTTTGCAGAAGAGACCTGTGGAGACTCCCCAGGAAAATGGCAGCCGGATTAAGGTTGAGGAAAGCCACAGAGGACATCCTCTTGCTGTTAGGTGAGTAGTTCACTTTCAGGGATGCTCTCGGGACAATAAATCGTTATAACCACTTTGTTTGCTTTGCAGCTATGGCGGGTGGAAATCACATCACGCATCCCTAAGGGGCTTCGAAGGGAAGCCCCCTGTCCGGGGGCTGCGCGCGGCTCGAAGGCGTTTCCCGGAGAAGCCGTGACCCCGCGCCAGGCGGTTCCGCGGATCCCCCTCACCCGGCGACCGGCCGGAGCGGGCGGCTGCCGCGCGGCCGCCGATTCCCGCAGCGCCGGAGTGCCGCCCCCGGGAAAGCACCGGGCAAGCGGCGCCGTTTCCAGGGCTCTTCCCCCGGCCGAGGCCGGCCCGTCCCGCCGGCGGGCTCCAACTTCTGCCCCGCCCGGGCGCCGCGGCGAGTCCTGGAGGCGGCGGCGGGAGGGGCTGGGACGCCGCCGCCCGCTTCCTCCGCTCCCGCCCGGAGTTTCCTTTCCCCGCTCCCCCCCCGTTCGGGGCAGCCTTCCCCCGCCCCCCCCGGCCCCCTCTTCCCGCCATTGCCCGCC
>VZSF01006996.1:274180-319711 GCA_013398295.1 Chionis minor | reverse complement strand
TGCGCCCCGGCGCCGCTCCGCTCTGCGCCCGGCGGGAGCGCTCGGCCCGGCCCGGCATTGTTCTCGCCGTCCCCGCCGCCGCGGGACCCGGGGAAGGGGGGGAGCCCCGGGGGCAGCCGCGGCGCTCCGGCAACTTTCCTTTCTCTCCGGCTCGCTCGGCGGTGGCGATGCCGAGCGAGCCGCCGGCCCGCCCGCTCCCCCCGTCCGAGCCCCCGCTCCCACCCCTGCGGGCTCGGGGAGGGGGGGGGCGGATCGGGCGGGAGCGAGGGGCAGGCGCGCGGTAAGAGCCCTGGTCTGCTCTTCTGGCAGAGCGTCCTGGAGCGGGAGGAGGGTTTGAGGCCGGTCCCGGCTGCCGCTGCCGCGCCACAGCCGCTCCTGCCCGGCTCAGGTCAGGACGCGCGATTTCCCCGTCGCTTTCGCGCGGAGCGAGGGGGCGCGGGGGGCTGCAGCAGAGGGGGTGCGAGGGAGGGCTTGGAGCCGCTTGTGTGCGACGGGGGAGGCAGGAGCCTACAAAGGAAGCGCTGGGAACGTCCTCGATGGAGTCTCGGGCGGCTTCCCCCGTCGGGAAGGGGCTGCCGGCACTGGGACTTCGGGAATTCGGTCTCTTGTCGCATCGGCAGAAAACTGCCGGCGCTTTAAACGGGAAAAAAAGAGATAGGTTTCTGTACCGCTTGTGGAGATGTTCTTGTGGGAGGGTGGAGAGGAGGATCAGTACTTTCTGTAATTAATTTTAATGTAAATTAGGAAAGATGTCTTTTGGGGGGGAAAAAAACCAAAACAAAATCAGAAGCAAACCCATCCGTTGAGAAGGCGTGTGGGTTGTTACAGGGCATTTACCAAAAGATGAGGGAATACTGTTTTCCCGGATCAGTTATTCTGAAGTTAGAGTTGACTTTTGTTGGCATGCCTCTGATTTAAAAAAAAAAAAAAAAAAGAAAAAAAAGCCATAAACCAACCAAACACCAAAACTCAAATAAAAAGTGTTCTTGAGTAATCTTTTATCTTATGTAGATAATTCAGTTTAAACAATTCCTTGCATGGGATGCTAAAGATGGGGCTTTTTTTGTAGAAGGGGGAAGTAGTGTAACTCAACGTATTTTAAGGACTTCTGCAAAGTACTTTATGGTCATATATAAGTAAAAAAAAAACCCAACAACTAAACAAACCAAAAACCAAGCAAAATTAATCTACCATTTTTTTCCACTTTTGTTTAACCCGAAGTTACACTCATGTTACTTCTAACCTTAAGAGTTGAGTTCTGCAAACTCTCTACAAATAAACAACGCAAAATACTTTTCAAATGCAGGGAGCTGGGTGGGAGGGAAGGCGATTTTTCCCCCCTCCCCCTTTTCCTGTTACTCAGAAGAGATCGGCTTTCCCTGGGCTTGATTTCACTGTCTGTGTGCAAAGCGAGTGCAGCATTGGGTTCACCTGTCTGTCCATCTGTCTGTGTAGATGTAAGAGGTTTTATTGTTTCTTCTCCCACAGAAGGCAGTGGGCAGTAGGACGGGGCATAGAGTAAAGGGGAGGAGCGAGAGGAGCAGAACGAGGGGGAAAGCAGACTGGGTATAGAACAAGTGTTAGGGTTGAAGCTGCCGTACCATCACCTGTGCAGTTAAAGCTTTTTGGTCCGAGAAGAGGCTGGATCGTGCTGTAATGAATGCAGAGGGGCTTCTTTATTAGGGCTGTTGGATGCTGAGGGACTCTCTGGTTGTCTGTGGAACGTGGCTCGGCCAAGTGCAGGGCAGTCAGACAGTGGGTGCAGTCACCTCATGGGATTTTCCTAAATCACGGTCTGGACGGCTTCCTCAAACTTGAGCATGTGACAAAGTCTGTCACCTGTAAACGGATATCAGCTCATTGTTTGTATCCTCTCGGAGGTGGTCTTGGGAGCCAATTAGTGTGCATGAGAATGGCTGTTAAGAATTGCTCCCCTCTCTTGGTTCCTGCTACTTTTTTTTTTTTTGATTCTTCAATTAATTTTACCAATGGCTTTAAAGTATTTTAGGTTATTACTGTGCTAAGTGTTTTAATGTTAGTGTATGTCAGAACATCTGAAATACACAGGGCTCCATGGACTGAATCTTGCTTGGGGTTTAAAAGAAAATCACAGTGGCTGTTGGTTTTCTTACTCAGATATTTGTTGCACAAAACTCAAATACTGTAAGTAGAGTTTTGAGAAGGTTGCTGAAAAGAAGCTTCCAATAGATGCTGTTTGCATTTTTTCTTTGGAGTGATATTATACTCATTCACAGCTTTTCTCCCTTAGTGTTATGTGTCTTTTTGTGATTATGTCTTTCAGCTCTTGGTTCTGTCACGATGTAACTCAAGCAGCGTGCCCTCAAAGAAGGCTGGCACTGCTGTAGACAGAACCTGTCCACACAGCCTCAAGCTGTCCATCTCTGTGCTTGTCACACCTCTTTCTTTGTCACTGGCATGGGTATTGGCGGTGCTGTTTACTGACCTGGGACAGGGGACTGATGCAGCTGAAAAGTAACACCTTCTTCTAGGAAGCCAGTTTCCAGCCACATCTGTTCTCCAGTCCAGTTAATCATGATATAATATGATCACATAATATGGTCACATAAATGCTGGTGTGTCTGCAGAAGGGGGTGCAATTACTAGGAGGTAGGCAGTGGGGGAAGAATGGATATATATTCTTAGCAACATTGCCATCTTTTCCTACCTTACGTAGTTCCTTGGAACATGTCTACAGTTGCTCCTGTGATAGTGAAATGATTTTCTGTCTTATCTGGCCACGACTGTATCTTAAGAAAGCAAAAATGAATTCTTAGCTTTTTTTTAAAGGTCTACTATACTTTCCCTACAGCTCAGAGTTTTCCTTTAGTTGATTTGTGGTTTGTTTGGTTGGATTTTTACCCATAATGCTGTGCAATGGATCTTCCAGTAATTTTCTTGGGCAGCTTTTTCATTGCCCAGTGTACTTTAATGTCAGAAAAGTTTTTTTACTCCACTGCAACAGTTTTTGCCTTGGTGCATATTTGTGTGTAATGAGTGCTTATTCTCTATCTCTTTGCATTTGCACCTTCTAAGTTCTCACAAGCTGCTAATGAGATGAAACTTTTAATATTTTTCAACATCTATTATTCTAGGCCTAATCATTGTTTTTTATACTCTTCACTTTTTTCAGTTTATCTGTGTTCCTTTTGCAGAAGGAGGTTTCCTTTTGCAGAATGAGGTCTGAAATCACCTCCATGTGTTGGAGGTGATTTGTCTCTCTGTTGCCTGAAGTGACATCTGACTACGAGCACACAGAAATTACATTTTGTCGAAGCGTTTGCTTTGCAGACAACTCTCTCATTTGTTCAGCATTCTCACACTTGCATGTCTTGAGCTTCTGTTTCTGGCAGGGCTTTTCCCTTGATTTAGCCTTTTGTTGTTGTTGTTGTTTCTGCAGTTTCTTTGCATTACTTTTTCCACATGTTCTTATTTGTCCCCCCTGCTTCTCTTATTTGTTTTTGAGTTGTTTCTATCCACTGGTGTTTGTAAACTTCATTCTGTATCACCTGCAAGTTTTATTAACATTCCCTTCATTCAGTTTTAGCTATCTAATTAAGATGTCAAAGAAATCTGGACTGGCAAAGATCCCTGCAGCAACCCAGTAGATGCCCCCTGTATCTGTTGGTTCCATTGATATAGATCATTACCCTTAGTTTCAAAGCTGTTAGTAATCTTCTAATAATATGAGCAGTAGTTGCCAAAGCCAATTTGAAGTAATTTTTCAGTTATGACTTCCTCGGAGAGTAGGAAATGTCATTCTAAATCCAAACCTATTGCATCATGAACTATATTCTTTTAATTCCCTAGCTTCATGGCAATTCTATCCTCCTTTGAAGAGCAATCAGGATTTACAGTAGTGTATGCTCCTCTCTCTCTGACTTCTGCATTATGTCCACGACCATGCTAAACAAATGTCCAATTCGTGCCTTTTTAGAGACTTGTAAAAAGTCAGGAATTTGCATGCATGGTGCTCATTACAAGATCTGAGACCACATTATTAGAAAGAGTTCTTTGGGGTTTGGAGGTGGTATTTTGGGTTCTTGGAGGGGTTTTTTGTGGTTGTGGGGTTTTTTTGTGGGGTTTTTTTGGGGGTGGGGGTTTGTTGTTGTTGTTCCTGCCCCTTGGGTCCTCCTTTTTCTGGAGATGATGCAGTCACTCCCCTTTGTTTTTAACACCAGATGAATTAGAAGCTTTCCTGCTAGGGAGGGGCAGGTTTTCCAGTTCTCGGTGCCACTGGCTGAGTCACTGGCTCTGTTTTTCTGTTCCATTGTAGGTTTACAATTACCGTGTTCTTACCTTCCTTAGAATATGATTGCCGAAGGGTAGGTGTTTTACTTTGCTGTACTTCTGAGACATGAGTGCCAGTGGCCTTCAGAGACTGGAAACGAGCCTTTCAAGCATCTGTTTTGCTATTCTCAAAGAGAAAATAAATTAGCATGGCCCTCAAAATGCATCCCTTCAAACAGTATGGTAACCATTAATGATGGATGTCCAGACAAAGTCTAATCTCTTGTTACCAGGACTGCTTTAACTGAAGGAGGGAAAGCCGAGAGAACACTGAACGTGTAGATACTGAAATGGAAGGGGAGGATTTGTTGATGTGTCTTAAATTCATCTTACCTGATCATACTTCTCCATAGCAGGTCCTTGAAATAAAGCTCACTGATACTAGACTAGCATGATTTAGAGAAGCTCTCTTGGTTTGAAAATCTTGTCAGGTTAGGGAAAAAGAGAGGTGTAAGAGAGAGGTTTGCATAAGAAGATTTTCTCCAAGTACATTCACCTCTTTGATTTATCTTTCTAAAAATAAATAATTTCCTATCTTTTTCCCTTTTTCCCTTTTTCCCTTTTTCCCTTTTTCCCTTTTTCCCTTTTTCCCTTTTTCCCTTTTTCCCTTTTTCCCTTTTTCCCTTTTTCCCTTTTTCCCTGCTAACTGAAAAATAGAGAAGCAGCATCTTTTTCCACTGGTTTTGGTCACAGGTTTTATTTGTAAGAAAGTGTTTTTAAAGAGTCAGGTCTGTGGTTGGCTGTGTCCCTTTAAGAATCTAGTTTTGCTTGGGCAGCTGCCCTTGTTCTCCTGTAGATTAATCCTGCAGAAAGTATATAACCTGTTGACCTTCCTGGTGAGAAGGGTCTGGAAGGACAAAGAGATAAATTAGAAGGTTTGTGATTTCCTGTAGTATCTGGGGACAAGTTTAACCTGTATTTTTCAGCTTTTTGCCTTTTTTTTTTTCTTCTTACTGATTCCCATTTGAGGTTTGGGGTTTTACTTACAGGTTCTCATGATTTTCACTTGCTTTCTGTGAAATCCCTATATGCTCAGCAGTTTGGAAATGACAGTGTGTTTATGCCACAATTGAGAGGGAAGAGTTCTAAGCTCCAAGTTGAAGATGGCTGTATTGCCTCTTGTATCAAAGTGGTAAGAGGACTGGAATCCTGCTAAAAATGGTTGGTGTCTGTTTGTCTGCTAGGAAATTTCAGACTTTTTTACAGAAAACCAAATAGAGTGGACTTTCCTCAGTGTCAACCCTCAAGAAGTGATCATCCTAACTGTAAGCATTGAATGTTCACCTGCTGCGTGTTCCAGGTGGAGCACATACTCCAAAACTGAGCTAGGGTGGCTTCTGAATACTCCGAGAGTGTGGCTTTGTTGGTAGCCACAAGTAGAGTGCATTCATGAGACATGTGTTTCATGGTTGTTCTTTACTTTACTTACTCATTGCTTTATTGAAAGTATTGAACACCTTTAAGCTCCAGTCTAACTACTACTAAAATCAAGGCATGTGCTTAATTGGTTGACTGAATTGAGGTCCCATTTTATATACCCATTCTGCCTCTTTGTGCCTTGCTTTTGCCTTGAGGCTTTGGTAAAGGGCTTAGTCCCAGCCAGACAGGTGGTACCTGCAAGCACTGCAGATGCAGAAATACGACTGTGTTCATGGGTTGTGTGGTCAGTGCTTCTCTCTATCCTGTTGTAAGCTTCTTAGACCAGGTTCAGCTTTTTTTTTTTTTTTCCTGGGAGATTGACTGTAGTTTTGGAGCTAAACATTTTTGCTGCTTTGGATGAGATTTGCAAACATCTGTCTCCTGTCTGAGTTCATGTGAAATTCTGCCATTAGTGTCATGGAAGCTAAGTATGTCACAGTTATGAGTGTTTTTTGGGACATCTACCCTTGAGTCCTAGACAAGAGGTTAAGAGGTGTCATGAACAGGAGGCAGGATTAGGCAATAAGAATTCAATTTGGATATCATAAAATGGGCAATGAGAGTCTCTTAATTTCATGTTACTTGTCAGGAAAGACTCAAAAGACACACAGTTTCTAGACAGCCCTCAGTCTGATTTTGTCATTGTTCATGTAGGTCTTTGATATATTTTTTTTCCATAGGTGAAATGGGGCTTTTGAGTCTGATGTAGAAATTTTCAGTTCAAGTGACTTTAAGTGGGTTTAGGAGACAGGCTTTTTTAGGTTGCTATTAAGGGTTCCCTATACTTTAACAAAGTGAGTAACACTCCTTGGGAAAATGCTGAGCATGATTTATTTCTGTCTCTAGCTTTGTTTGGTAAGACTCAAGTAATTTTTATCAGTCAATGCCTACACTTGTCTATACTTGAAGGGATAGTTGTGATTTAAACATGTTTAGCTAACACTACTGGTGATTCTGCAGTAGAAAAGGGGCATTATTATTGGACTTCCTCCTGGCTCATTGCTTTCTAACCAGTGCTGTGCTTGTCCAGAATGACTCTTGGTGACCGCTGCTGCTCGCGCGAGGGTGGCTAACCGTTTTCACCCGCCACAACCTTCATCACTTTGGGAAGCCGTGAAACACATGCCTCCTGTCTTGGAAAGTCAGGGAGAATGGGAGCTCTGGGAACAGTTCCCACATGAGAAATGAGTGACTCCCCAGGAATTGCACTGTTTCTCTGAGGGCTGGGGCCAGCCTAGTGTGTGACTCAATCTCAGGGCAACCTGGCAGTGTCAATCTCTGTTGCCCTTACTGGCTCATTTTTCTCTCCCAGCTGAGACGTAAATCATGCAGTAGCAGTCATTTTGTCAGTCTAAGGCTGGTGGCCTTGTGATGTAGCCTGCAGTGGGAGCAGTGCATGAGTTGCCTGTGGCTCAGGACCAGTCACCAAGCTGGCCACCCCTAGACTAGTAGGAGCAGAACCAGCCTTTGAGTTTTGTTGTCATGGGGTTGTGTATTTTTTTTCTCCCCCCCTCTTTAGGGTAGCAAGGCTCTGTGTCCTTTATCACAAATGTAACCGATTGGATGGTGTGCAAGGCCACACACAGCCTTATCTCATCACATCCTGTTTGACTGCATTATCGAGGGCTGCACTGGTAGAAGTTCTCCTCTCTCCTTGTTTTGATTTACATCACAGTGCCGGACACTACATCCTCTCTCTGCTTGAGCTGGAGCTCAGCTACTACAATAATTTAAGAGTGTTGTTTTGCTTTGCTCAGGAAGTCAGGTGCCTTTTGAACAGCAGTTGCTGCAGGCAGTTTCAGTGTAGTAAGCAAACAAAGCTTAATTTTGTGCTAGGCAGTGTGATAACCATTCAGCTGGAGCCCAAGCTTATGCTGGATATGTTCCTTTGTAAACCAATTTTATTCAGTGGTGAGACGGAGACAAAAAATCTCACGATGCAGCCTGTAGATGTAATGATTGCATTACCTTGCCCAATACACAGGGAAATCTCAGTTCTCTTTTCTTCCTTGCCTGGTGCTGCTGCCTGTTAGGAGCTTTTGCTTCACCTACAGCAAGTAGCAATTACCTTAACTTGTTTTATCCACAGGATTAGGCAGCATTATTCTGGTGTACTGGGTGGATAGGGATATTCACAGGGAATAGCCAGCATTGACCAGGGATTGCAGGAAGCCCAGGGCAAAAGGTGAGATTTTAGCCAGGCTCACCATTTGCCTAAGCAGTTATGGAGTGCTTGAGTGGAGCCCTCTCAAAAGGCTCAGTGAACTGCACCTATCCATTTTCACTGTCTCTGGATCTTCTCCTGACACAGAGTGGCTTTGGCTCCAGGCTGATGTAATGACCTGAGTGCAGCTCCTGAGGAGCCTGAGCAGCTGTTTGCTGGCTGGTGCTGTGAAAGTGCTGTTATCTCCCTAGATACAGTTCAGTGGTAGTTGGTCTTGCAACAGCTGCATCTTTATTTTGCTCTGTCGAGAACCTGTAAACATGTTCATGATTTCTGTCCTCTTTTGTCTGCAAGCTTTGACAGACCTTAGTTGTTGAATAGCTGCTTTCCCACCTTTTTCTGTACGTTTTTTTCCCGAAGTCTTTGAGTTGCACCCTCTTGGAGCTACTCATCTGCTGATTGCACTCATTCTTTTCTTTCAGAGGAACAGAGCTATTATTGTAGTGTCCTGTAGAATTTCCCAGCCTCCTTCCTCTGGTAAGTTTGAATGCTATCTTCCATTGTATATTGCGCAATAGATTTCATAGTATTCCAAACTAGTTGCTTTCCTAAACCCAAATCTCCTTGTATGTCTACATTGTGTAAGCTCATTTGTTAGCATGTTTTGAATGGAAGTAACTGACCATTTCCAGGTTTTCTTATTGTTATAAATTACTCTAAAGTTATAGTTTGAGCAGCAGAACATCTTCTCTTCTGGCTGAACTCATTCTTTTTTTGAAATTCTCTGTTTGACCGCTGATCAGATATGAAAATGTTGTGATTCGGATCCTCCATAGTAGCAGCATTTGGCTTATGTTATCAAGGTAGAGAATCCCAGAATGCTTTGTTTTATTTACAATTTATTTACAATGACAACAAGGAATACCTGCAATGGGAAGCAGTCCCTGCCCCTACAGCTTAGAGTTCCATTAAATGAGACCAAGGATCAAATTATGTCCTTGGTAAAATGAAGTTACATCCTTGGTGAAATGAAATGACATGCTCAGAGTGCAGCCAGCTCAGAAGCAGGAGTGGAACCGTGCTGTCAGACTCCACACGGCTGTGCTGACAAGTGTTCCGGCCTGGGAGTGGTGAGTGAATAGGGATGTCTCTGGTTAGTGTGTCCTGTGTGATACCAATTCTAGCAGGAAAAGGGGGTGGCCATGGTCTGGGGGGGAAGGGGGCTTTTGGACAGAGCAGCTCTAAGAAATCTGAACAACTGGAGACAGCTGGCTGCAAATTTTCAGATCCTCAGGAAAGTATGGTTTTGTGTTGAGCAGCTGCCACAAACACTTAAGAGGGAACTTTTACCAACAGTAATGTCTGAGAGATTGATATTAGAAAGCAGATGTGTCAGACTACGGAGTGTGTTAAAGATGTGCTCCCTGTCAATGAGACCTCGCTGAAGGGTCCTCGGCAACTGTCTTAGCTCTGCAGGATTTCTGAGTCTCAATGAGATACCACGTGTGAAAGGAAAAAGAGTTAGGGTTGAAACTACCAGAATCAGAACAACTAAACCAAAGCTGCTGGAACTGAAAGATTTTTGTGTTTTTTCCATGATTTTGCTCTCCTCTGACCCAAAAGCCTGTCTTTGTGAGTGACCCATTAAGAGATGGGCCATGGCAGAAAGAAGAACAGAGGCCAAGAGTGAATAAGAAACAGTAGGAGGGATAGAGGGAAACGTAAGAAGGAAGTAGTGAGAAGATGGAGGTGCTGTGAGGGCCTTGTGTCTTTGGCCCTGGGAGAGAATTCATGATGGCACTCCACAAAGAAAGGTAGTTAATCATCTTTCAGTAAAATAAGAGTGGGATCAGAATAATAAGAACTGTAAGATACAATATGAGAAATATGAGCGCCAAGAAGAGGAGTTCAAACTAAGGGAATCTGAAGAGAACAAACATCAAGCCTGGGACCTCTAGCAAAACTTCCTGTTATCAGAATGGGACAACATCCTCTGATAATAAGAGCTGTGTCTGGGGAGGGGGTTCAGATGGGGAAGGAATTGTCTGAGCATGCCTGGAACTGGGATGTCTGTTTAGTGATTTCAGAATCAAAACACCTCCACATCAGCAGGAAGCTTTGTGATTACAAGCTCTTTTACAAGCAGAACTTCAAAAAAAATCTAAAAAATTACAAGTACTAAAATACTTAGTGATGCTCAGTAATACATTAAATACACCAGTAATGCATTAAATATGCCATTAAAGTTACCAAGATGTATGTGTATAGTTACTATTGACTGAGTGAGGAACCAGAAGCAAACTGAAAGCTTGATGCTAACTAAAATATTTTTATTTTGTTAAAGTATTTTCTAATTAATATTATTCAAACCTTTCTTATAAATAACATATTCAACACTAGCATGTTTTTGAAAAATTATTCCACTGACAGTTTTTCAACTTTCCATATGAATAAAGCTATTTATGATACAATTTAACCCCCAGCTTCTCTACAGTTTGCTTTGCTTAGTTTGGCCACCAATGAGTTCAGAGTTCAGATCAACAGTGCAGGAAATGGAAGGCCTGATGTGTTCAGCCAATGAAGAGACCCACGGACCAGATAACACCTGACTGGAACTCCTGGTGTCACTGTTTATTGCCTCTGAATATCGCCTGGGATCGCACATGGACGTTACTATTTAAGCAACATTATTTAAGAAAACTTTGCAGGCCCTTTAAGCCCTTGCCATCTTACTGAACGAGAGATATAGAGTTATAATGGTCTTTTCAGTCTATGGAATTTCTTCTAAGTTATCAAAAAGCAGGCCAGTTTGTGTTGGTGTCTGGGCAATTACTGAGGTTTCAGCTTGAGATGGCCAAACATCCTTGATTTTATAGTCTGTACAATTACACTTTTCTCATTGTCCTGGTTCTGGTGGGGATAGTATTAATTTCTGTCCCAGATGCAGGTATTCCATACCAGGTGACCCATGCCCCGGTACTTAGGAGGGAGCTGGCCAGAAGGTCTGGAAGTCACTGTTTGGGAGTGGGCTGCGGCTTCCTGGGTTGGATTGTTGCATGGTGGTATGGTAACCCTGTTCACACATTCCCCCGACAGCGTTATTGTTGTTGTTTTTCCGTTTCCTTCGCTGTTCTGTTAAACTGCTTTTATCTCAACCAATGAGTTTTGTGTTTTTTTTCCGATTCTCCCTCACTGCTGTGAGGATTGGGTGAGCAACTCTGTGATTCTTTGTCACTGGCTGAAGCCAAACCATGACACTCGCCATCCACCAGGAACGGATTTAGTGCTAAGAAGGGAAAGCAGAATAGGGCCTCAAGGTGTAGAAATCTTGGGATTAGCCACAATAGAACATTTTGGTGCCTGCTGACCTAGCTGTAGTTTGGGATAGGACTACATTGCTGGTCAAGGCACGAAAATGAAAATATTGGAGGAAAATAAAAAAGTGTCTAGACACTTCAAGATTTATGTAATTTCTTCCGTCATTGCTCTTATGTTCCCCATCTCCCTTGATTTAGACCTGTGTGAGGTAAGGCTCACTTATTCTGCCTCTTGCTTTGTGGGCTTCCCTAAATATACAAGAGACAAGTTGGCACAACTTTTCTTTTGTTTTTGGAGAAAAGAGTCTTGGGACTTGACACCGAACTGAATACAGCATTTTTTTTTCCTCTGCTTACTCTGGAGCTTGTATCAGAATGGACCCAGAGTTTCCTGTCACCAAAGGTGCTTTATGCAGATGTGAAGCCTTGTAAAATGTGAAAGGATCAGGCAACAGCTCTGAGGGTTTGGATGCAGGGTGGGGATGGGAGAAGTTATGCTTCAGAGATATTTGCTTAGTTTCCAACATGTGTGCCATGCTGAAATCATCTGCCAGGTGTTCATCCGTGTCTGTGTTAAGGGGATTAAAATAGCTAGATTCAAAGTACGTGTTTTTTATGGTTATCATGGCCATACATGCCCTGGGAGATGACTTTACTTACTTGTATGCATTTCTAGGGAATTTGGCTTAATAACAGAGGTTGTAGCTTCCAGTGACCATGGCTTTAGGTATCATACAGTTGAGTAGTTGATTCTGAGTATGATTTCACTTGTGAAGCCTGCTGGCTCTTATGAGATGTGCAGTTCCACAGATGTGCAGGTGGTACTATGAAAACACTTGCTGTCACACCTTAGGCTTCTTTCTGAACCCCTCCATTTCTCAGTCTGCCAGCCTAAGTTTAAAATAGCCTGTGCCTTGTGTTTCTATAGATTTTAATGTCTTAAATACAGAGGTTCTTTACAGTCTCCAGAGATTAGGGATGGTTGGGACTCTGTCAGAGTCCAATGTGGAAAGCTTACCCCTCTACACTGATTACTCAGCAGGAAAATCTCTTGGATACTCACGTAATTTTTTATTGAGCATCTGACAGTGAAAGGGGATTTACTGGTGATAGGTGCTTGGTGAGGGAAGCAACTGTTACCGTTAATTTCAGGGTCTCTTAAATAAGTCACATTGCCTGCTTTCGTGCCATTCACAGTGTGCTTGGCATGTCTGTGCCAGTGGTAAAAGGCCAGGTGTGAATTTCCCTTTCTGCCCTCCTTACCTCTCATTTTATTCTTTCTTTCCATGCTCTGAAAATGTGTGGCATGAGTCAAGAGGGTTGAAATAATCTAATGTCAGGGCTGAAATGGACGGTTGGAGAGTGAGAGGTCAATCTATTGGTTCATGTGTTCCAAACATTCTCATGGAAATAAATTGTATACTAGGTTTTCTAAATGTCTATGTGAACAACTTGTTAAAATACTGCACCATGGTGTAAGAAGTATACCGTGTCTAGAAATTATTCAAACTCCCAGTATTGTCTTGTTTCCTGAGCTTTTGGTGGGTTGTGGAGATATAAAATAGTATCCGCTGGTGTCTAAAGTAATTAAGGAGCAGCAAAACCATCCGAGAGCCTGTGTTGTCAACTCTTTTTACAACTTCTGCTTTTGAAATGATAAAATTCTTAATTTCAGCTTTTATTAAAAAAAATAAAAATCTAGTCACTATGGCCTTGGAGAAGATTTTGTAAACATGAAATCCAAAGAGGTAAGAGACGAAAGGGAGACTTAAAAAGGAGTGTATGATGTAATTTTTTTTAAGTTGATGTCAGAAAATGTTCTGGAGCCATGTGCCCTAAATTTTTGAACTTCTGAAGTTGAATGAATGGACCTGATTTTTCTATTTACCAGCTAGGACACAGCATAACTGCACAAATTATGTTCTAACTAGTTTTTGACATAGACCATGCCCAGATTTCTCCTCTGTTCTCCTTTACATTATCACTGTGATATTTCTGAGCTAGTCTGACTTGGTATGTCAGAGCTCTCTCTTACTCTCTTGTTCAGTACAGGTCTGATGATTCAGTTGCTCTTGCAAAAAAAGCCTTATTCTGATTTTCTTGCTACCCAGCTCAATGTGGTGATACGCAGGGAATTTTTGAACTCCCTCATTTAGCTGCATTCTTTGTAGCTCAGATTAAAAAAATATTATAAAGGTAAATGAACAGCTTTGGGACTAAGGCAGGGGAATTATCTATGTTTTTAGAAATAATTTGTTTTCTGTATGGTTGGCTGAAAGTGTCTGTATGGTCTGAAGTTGCTTTCTGAATGACTGTTTTAGCAGCTCCGCTCAATGACTTCCCCCTCTACTGTAGGTGTTTATAAGTAGACTGTAGTAGGCAAATCTAATAGCCTGAGACTGGTAAAGGATGAGGGAGCAGAGAGGCACAGACAACAGAATGCATTTGCCAAGGTTGCTCTGAAGATGAGCAGTAGAAACAGGCTAAGCACTTAGGACTCTTGACCTGCAACCTAGTGCCTTTGTCCTTTTACTCATGGTGCCTTCTGCTCCTGCCAGGATATAGCGTTGAGATTTGGGATTTTGGATTGAATCCCTGTATTTGTGCTTCAGAAAGTTAAATAACAGTTACACGGATAATGACAGCAGAAAGAGAAAGTTATTAGGAGACAAAGACACAGGCAAAAAGACAGCATCTGAGAAGAACTGGGAAGTGAGTTGTTGAACCAAAGAGGAACGGGAGCAGGCTGTTTTATCAGAAGGATTTGTAGAGAAGGTTTTCATCTGAACATTAATAGAAATCAAGCATGTGGTCAAGTTACTATTTAAGGTAAACTTGAAATTAAAACTCTTGTCACCAAGGGTTTTTTAACTTTTCCTTTTTCTTTAGTATCTCCTCATTTAGTATCTCCTCATTTTCCTAGAGCGGAGGATTTCTAACTGACAGATGGGATGTTTTTGTTATCACAGATTCTGAGTCTGCTTCTCCGTGTGGGACCTTGGAGTTTCTAGCTGGCACCATTACCTCCAACGAGTGGAGTTCTCCTACCTCCCCTGAGGGGAGCAACGACTCAGGGGGCAGCGAGACCTTGGACAAACCCATTGACAATGATGCTGAGGGTGTGTGGAGTCCAGACATTGAGCAGAGCTTCCAGGAAGCGCTAGCCATCTACCCACCATGTGGACGGCGGAAGATTATCTTGTCAGACGAAGGCAAGATGTATGGTAAGGAGAAAGAAAGGGAACATCACAACACTCCAGGCAGCCACTTGCCTTGTACCAAATTATGTTCTGAATGTTTTTCTCTGAGGCAATCCCAAGTTGATGCAATTGGTCGCTTCAAGTTGTATTTAGGAAAATCAGTGAAGATTTTAACATTCACAGATCAGAAAGAATTATAGATGTCTTTTTCAGGGAAGTATCAATAATGTAGATCCCAGTGTTGGGAATGCTACTGAACTAATCCTTGGATAAATACCATATCATGGGCTTCATGGTGTGACTAAGTTTGTATTTATGGTACCTCTTGCTACTGTCTCCAACATTCTTCTTATCCTAACAGGTAAAGGTCTGTGTCTCTGGTGCTAAAAGGCAGAAAGTTAGTCCCTGAACCCCTGAATAGCTCTGCTGGTGATGTTCAAACACCTAGGTTGCTAACTCACTACACTTTTCAGATATTAAGAGGGGTAGAAAACAGATCTCTCTGCTTGGTCTCTTACATTGTAGTTTGCCTTCTTGTAGCCCTAGCATGAGTGTCTTTCACCTGTGGGTTCTTCTCAGCTAGATACCCAGCCCTGAATGCAGATAAGCAATAGCTTGCAGCTGCAGCAGAAGTCAACTTTTCAGGTTGTAGACATGATTTTGAACTGAATTTTTGACCTGTTCCACAGTTAAAATTTATCTTGATTTTTGTCCAAAAAAAAGCTGGTCTGGGCTGGATTCTCTAGCTCCGTATTGGAAAAAGTCATCTGGTACTTCTGTGACTAAAAAGCAAAGCAAAGGCTGAGGGTGCACAATATTTGGTTAAAAGTCCCAAGGTGTTAAAACTCTTTCTCAAAGCACTCGCAAGGACCTTATGGAAGGCAGTCATGTTCCTACCCAGTCAGTGTTTGCTTTTTTCACTTTATGTTGGATCTGTGTGTCTGCTGGCCCCATCACGGGAGCACCATGCCCTGAAGCAGACGGAGCACTTCACAAGTCATTCTGCAGGTTTCTGGCCACCCATCGGGCCATTGTTTCCTGAGCTAAGGAATAGATTGCTCTCACTATGGGGGCATGGGTGGGGTCTTGTTTACACAGCCTTATCTACAATAGATCGTTTTACTGGGTACATACATTATAATACCTACAGAGCAATAAATATAGAGCATACAGAGTATGTTGAGTAAGGCTGATCACCCTGAGGCTCAGCAAGTGTCAATATTCTGATGTAGACATCAATTCCATTTGTGCCTTATGCTGGCACAAATATTTCTGTGGTTTTGCTATAGAACCAACCAGGGAACTGATCCAGCTTAAAGCTAACGCGGGCAGAAAGGGGAAAAAAGTGAACTTTAATTTGGGTATGCCCCCTGATTTGTTTCACTGCACAGCTGCTTGTGCTGGTGCTTAGAGAAGGGATGATGACAGTGGCAATGAGCAGCCGTGGTTGAGGTGAGGATAGGACTGCCTCTTTCAGAAGGAATACTTGCTTTCAATGTTATTCAAACTAAAATATTATTTAAAAGTCCACCCCATGGTTATTAAGCATAGATTAGTGACATGCTTCTTGCTACTGTAAGTCTGCACTAGTTTTCATGACAGATGTCTTTTAAAATCACTGGTGAAAAATTACACTTGTGTTTTAAGACTGCCTTCATTTACTAATCATTTTTCATAGTCCCTGGAATACTTCAGCTCTGGAGTACGTGTGTCAGAGTAGAGAGCAAAATAGGCTAGAAAAGAAATAACAGTGAGAGCAAAAGTACAAAAGAAGTAGAATAGATTACAGAAACCAACAAGATTTAGCAGGGCCTTACCTAGCGTGGACCGGTGTTTAGTGGAAAGCCTCTAGTTAACTACACTTGTGAGCTGGAGAAGGTAAATAACTCACTTGCAGGGTGAAAAGTTTAGGCTAGGCTCTGGCAGAAGAAATGAACAGCTTTTTTGCAAGCCCTCCCCCACTACTCCAAATGGGACAGTGTCCCTGCTTGCCTTCAGTGCACCTGTTCCTGGTGTGGATGGTTGGTTCGATATGCTCGTGACAGAACCTGAGGCACTGATTTATACCCTCCTTTGCTTACTAGACTCCAGGATCCATGCCAAGAAAGCAGGGCCCAGCCTGGGATCTATAGAAAGATATGACCAGGCAGGCAGAATAAATATAACCCCTGATTTCATCTTCACTGCTTATGAGCCAGCTCGCGGAACAGGACAAGCTGTATGTGGAGCCAGCCCTGCCTCCAAAGGACGTTTTTTTAGCTGTCCCGTGACTGACTTGCGCAGAACTCATTGAGCCAAGGGGGGAGGTGTTACAGAGAACTGTATATGCCCCTTTCTCTTCACAAAAAGAGAACCATTTTGTTGTTTCCCACTAAGGAGTGACACGTGTGGTACTACTCTTTTGGCCATAACTTTCCAGGTCCTAGGATCTCTTTTATGTGCAATTTATATACTTCTCACCTGTTGTGAGGCAACCTGTTATCAGTTTAAAGTTAGTAGCTTTTACCAGCAAGAATCTTGAACAAGACAATATGAAGAACTTGCACTGTTTGGTTTGAATACACTTAAAATTGCACAGAAAGGTGTGTTTTAGCATATACACAGACCTCATGCTTATGTTCCCTAGTCTCTGCTGAGTTGCCTTGCTTCTTACAGCTCTTTAGATGACACTGGTGATTGCTGAGTGGACATGATTCTTACTTTGCCTGGAAGTCAGCCAAGCCCTTCTCTGTTCATTGACGATCTGTCTTGATGCCTTTGCTTTTTTTTTTTTTTCCCCCCCATTATCTTTTTATCTTCTAGACATGATCCATTACTGGAGGCAGCATCATGACTGAATAAGCTCATACCACAGCACTGCTCCGGGTTCAAGCCCTCACTGTCCTCTCCAGCAGTCTCTGCCTACCACCTGCTTAAGTAATGAAAAGCTGTCCTGTCTGATACGGGATGCTATCTTTTCTCCTAATCATTGTGTTGACATTAGAAGCATTGAGTTTAGGGCACCATTAACTTACTGATCTGGTGCCTTCTGGTACCGCTAAGGTCCTGCAGGATCATTTTTATAAGTGTTGCCTGCTAGAATACTATGGGGGTACCATATTACAAATCTGGCTCTTACATTTTCCAACTGTGTTTTTTGATGGGAGAAATAATATCTGTGGCATTTGTACCAAATCAGCAATCTGGTCTCAGAGTCACTATCTCCTGGTATCTTCAGTACTGGCCTAGAGAAAGGAGCGGAGGGGAAAAAGCTTAGTAGCTTTGTGTGATTTACATAGAGATGGTAAATAGAGCAGGTCTTACAACAATGAGGACAGAAAAATAAAAAAATTGTAACTAGCAAAGTGATATTTATTTTGATAAAACAGTGTTGGGGCCTTGATTTACAAGTGAGGAAGTAAGAGCTTGGAAGAACTGAGCTACTGCCTTAGCTGTCCAGTGTTAACAAACATCTGGCTTGGAGCACCTTTTTATAAGAGGAACTAGAATTGGCAGCTGTTTGTTTGATGGCTGTTCTATAGGAGGCAGTAGTGTAGCATCTGGTTTACAAACAGCTCTGCCATTTCTGTGCTAAGCAGGGAGGGGCAGACAGTTGGAGGCAGTCATCTATCTCCCAGGCTGATGCTATCTCTTTGTGAGTCAAAGCTCTAATACGGCTGATAGGAAATACTTAAAGATGTCTAAAGCTCAGAGGCTGAGTGATAGAAGGAACTGCAAAGACCTGAGCTAGCAGCATGAATTAAACTGGCATAAAAGGTCAGTCTGATGTGGAAAACTACCACGTCACAGGTGGTCTTTCCCCCCCCTGTTCAGAGGTGACTAGGTAAATTTGCAGGATATTGGCTACATCTCAAAGGGTTGTGTTATCAGTTAATGTTTTCCCTGAGCTCAAAAAGTTTACTCAAAAGTAAAACTGAAAAGCAAACAAACTCAAAACAGCACAAAACAGACAATACCTGTACTAGTTCATAAACAGTACTTCTCCTTGAGGTGTGGGAAAAGCGTGGTAGCTATTACAAATGTGAAAACCTTCAATGTGTCAGTCTTTGAATGCTTTTTGTCTATATCCAGTTTAGCATCTCACCTGATGATGTTTCAGTCAAAGCAATTGGAATGTGCTGAGAATGTACTCACTTGACACCAAACTTCCTGACCAAGTAATTGCAAAATTTGGATTGCAGCTGTGATCTCCCTCAGAGAGATACTTCCACAGTTCCTATCCCTTCCATTATTGTGACCTAGTGAACTGTAAAACAGCCCTTTATCCCAGCTTAGGTAACAAAAATTAATCTCCCGCTGGAAGACAGATGAAACTTTTTTTGGGGACAGTCAGTCAGGATGCAGCCTTTTCCCTCATCTCCTTTTCCTGGTGGTAGGTGTGATGTTCTTGGAGTTGCTCAATATCAAGGTTTTGTTTCACCGAGTCAGCTTTCAACTTTGCTTTTGTGTGGTTCTAGTTCTTTGTTGTTGACTAGATGAAGCCAGATTTCTGGAGACCTTTGCAACAGGTTAAACTTCTGTTTGTCAAGTTTTTTTTTCCATCTTCTTTGTGAGTTGAGTTTAGGGTTCTTCATGTTAAACTGTATGTCAGTTTAATTGATGTTTTCTCCATACAAATATAAATATCTTTCCATGAGTTCCAAGCCTTTAATAAATATTAAGGACTTTACCACTTTTGAAATACTAACCAACCAGAAAACTTCTTGCTTTTGCAGTTAATAGAGTTAATAGTACTGGCTGTGGCATTTTTCCTTAACATACTTGGTACTGAACAGAAATATTAGCAGTTTTATTGTATATAACATGTTACCAAATTATTGTGACTACTTTTTGGGGGGCTTTATTCTGTTGTTTCACCACAAAGGGGACATACTTTTTCCTGTCCCTTTTATTTTTAGCAGCATTTTTTTTATCTGTCAGGCTTAAAACCAAGCACTTTGTGTAAATGTGTTTTTCTCACTCTATATGTCTACAGCCAGAGCTTTCATCATGCTGAAGTAACTTCCTTCATTGGCAACATTACATTACCCTTTTGGCTATTCCTCTGACTTTTTCATTTCTAGATTTCAAACGTTTAGTAATTCTCCAAGATAGACTTGATCTGTAGTGATATATTGTCAGCAAGACACTTGTTCTGATTTTTTTGCATTGTGAATAACACAGACAACTTAACTGATTTCTAGTTTAGTAAACCAGCTTTATGCTTTGCACCTGTATCTACTCATCTGCCTTGTACCTGAGAGATTGTCTCAGTTTCATTTGTCAGCCTTTGCCCTTGTTGCAAGTAATTGTTTTGCTTCTGATGTGCTTCTGGATACCTTTACACCTTTCCATTTTTTTCTGAAAGGTTTAGTAAAAAAGCTTTAGTTGGTGTGGGGATTTTTTGTATGTCTGATTGTTTGGGGTTTTTTAACATTTTAAAAAACACTGCGTGGTTTCACAGTTGGATCCTAATATTTCCAGTTGCTGATCTGCTCTTAAATACATAAAATGTTGATTTACACTTAAAATTTCAGATTGAATTCAAAACCTAAGAAAAAAACAGACATAGAAAATTAAAATTAATAATGTCAACTGTCTTTGGTTTCTTTTTTCCTTAAAACAAGCACATGTAAAGCTCTCTTCTGGACATGTTTTGGCCAACATGTTACCAGAAAGATCTCAAAAACATGGAGTGAGTTCTGAGAAGAGCAACAAGCATACCAAACTTAACGTTGAACTCTGAGAGTCAAAGGGACTGATTTAGGAGGAAAGATTAAAGTAGCTAAATATACATAGCTTGGCTAAGTGCTGACTGAAAGGTGGAGGGACACATAATAACAGTCTAAAAATATTTGAAGGGTGTCAACATTTAGGAGGGAGAGGGATTTTATGTGGGACATGTGAGCATGACTAGGATTAATGGGAGAGAAAGAAGGAATATAAGAGAGAGATCAGCAGAAGCTTTATGACAGCATGGTGCACAGCACTGAGATATCTCTCTTCTGTAAGGAGTTGGACTGGAAATGCTGTTGTCTGTGAATTTTGAAATTGTATCAGACAAAACTATAAGGAATGTATTTGTAAAACTAGTCCCAAGGAATGGTGTGTGTGTGTGTGTATGTATTTTGTATGAATGTGTATGAATGAGAGGTGTATTCCAGATTAGACATACTATGATTTTACACAGGAAACGGAGAACAGTGGGCATTAGGTGGTGACAAAATACTGCTTTCCACTGTGACTATCTGCATTTTTTTTTCAAAATTGTTAGTATTATGATTTATACTATGTGTGTTTTTGTGACATGAGTAAGTTTATTAGACTGATGGACACAGAGGCTCAGGTCTGAAACAAGAAGAGCAAACTTTGAGATAAATGCAAGGAGTGCTTTCTCAGAATTTGTCTGTTGATTAGTCAGGTATTGGGTAGAGAAGGGTGATAGTGTTTCTCAAGCAAGGGCCTAGACATACATAGAGGGAGCTGATAAATGTCAATATGGAGATTCCATGGAGAGCTGGCAGAGGAAAAAAGGAGCTTTCTTATTTTTACAGTGCAAGTGAGCGAAACCTATCACATGAGCTCTCTTTTAAAGTATCTTTCAAAGGCATGCCTTATTGCTGGAGGGCATGTACGAAATGTAACTTAACTTCTTTAAAGTATCCCTAAACGTGTGTTAAGTAAAACCAGTGCAAGGTAATACAACTTTTTCAGGCTCTAGTGCCTTAAGGGGTGGCCCAAAGTGAAGGAAAGCTGCTTGATCAGAAAAAGACAGTATTACAGCTAGAAGAAGAGGCAGTATTCTCATTCATGTAGGATCCAGATAATGAGCACAGGGGAACTAGGACTGTCTGCTGGTATAAACAGTTGCTCATTAGCTAATCCATAACAAGCCCTGTATTGTCTGTGTATGGTGAAGATCTGGGCAGCAAAACTGGGAAGGCTGTGTGCAGTTTATGCCTGGACAGATGGTCTTGTAAGTCTGTTGGTCACTGGCAGAACTGACTTAAACCTCTGGGGCCCGGGTACACCTGCTGCTGAAGGGTGCATAGCCAGCAGCTGTTCCTCATTGCTGTCACCTTGAACTCGTGACCCATCTTCTGGGTACTCCTTCAAATTCTCTGAGGCTCACTGCATGCATATATACAGGCATGGTCTTGCTCTGTCTCTAGCTTCTTGAACAGGAAATGACATTGTTTTCATTAAAACTTTTTCATGTAAAACATCTTTAGAATCAACTCTTCTTTCCTCTCAAATGTGATTTGTACAGTAATATCAAAGCCCTTTTCAGAAGCTCACATTGGAGTCTGTGGACTAAAGTACCAGGAGTGTACCCAGTGCTTGATGAAATAACCCAATAGGAATGACCCATGTTGTTTCCTGCAAGTGATGTAGACATAGGCTTATTTCTAAGTGTGACAGGATTACATGGAAACACACGTGCATGTGTGGTGTTTAGCACAATGTTGCCTTCAGCCTTGACTGGGGATTATGAGCATTTCTGCATATGAAAACTGCATCATCATCTTCAGTTGTAGAATCATAGAAAGTGGTGCTGGGAGGAGCCTTCAAAGGTCATCTCATCTGTTCCTGTGCCTGGAGGCAATGCCGGCTCTACTTAAACTGTTCATCTTTAGTCTGATCCTTTATGGATAAGATTAGGGGAAAGTTATTTGACAATTCTAGATATAGTAGCTTTCATCTATAAGCTAGTTGAAGCACCTAGATATTTGCAAATTTTCTTCTGGATTCATGTGCGTTTTTAGTTTTCCCTGCAAGTTTAAATAGTCTTGTCATCCTCTTGTTCCTGCTGTCCTGTCACTGCCTGAATCGTGGTTGCCCAGCTATCTGTTGGACTTATGCTGTAAACTCAGTCAGGGAACAGATGGTCAAAGAATGTAGAGTAGAATTGCTCCAGTGTTAGGAGCAGAAAGCAATCTGGGGTGGGGCGTTGGGGAAATATCACAAGCCACTGTAAGGAAATTTTATGACTGTGGTAGAATTCAGCTATTATCCAGACCAGTTCCCGGGTAGCTACCCAGTTACAAAGCCTGCGTTTCTGCTAGGCTTTTCTGTTCACCTTCACTTTCCACCTGTTATGGAATATGGCATCTTTAACAACAATTTTCGGTAGTGCTGGGATGGTGTAAAACTGTTCTGTGTTGAGACCAACGGTAAATTTCCTTCAGAAAAAGTGAGATGACCTAACAGTTCACTGGAGAAGAAAAGAGGCAGTTGGCATTCCCGTTTCCTTGCTCCCCTGCTCTGCTCCTGGTCTTGTGCTCCCACTCTTAGGCTAACGTCAGTTTCCAGCAGACTCCTTGCTGGTCCATTTTAGCTTGTTAAACCAATAGCAAACTACTCCAGTAAAATAAGCTGGACAGACTCCTGCCAGATTACAGAGATGAACTGACTTGTGGAACAATTTGGTGAGAGGGAGTTAGGGGAAAAAGGCAAACACTTTTCCAGCAGTAGCCAGGCGTTTGTTTAAGCTGAAACTGTAACTTGATGGTTTAAAGTAATCATGGACAATGACTAAACCATAAATTATGGCCAAAAACTGAAGTAGGTGAAGTGGCAGCCATTCCACTTACAAAACCAGTATTCATTTATTCATACAATGCAAGAACAGTCTCTGGGTTCTTTTGCTGTCCTTGAAGCTGCTACATAATTTTCAGTCAGTTGGCTGGGGCTGCGTCCTGGTGTAGTCTTACATGTCAAGTGAAGCAACTCCTCACAGGACTAAGCTAGCCCAGGCCAGATACCTTGAGAACTGCATGGTTCTCTGCTGGTCACGCAGCAAGTGCTTGTGAATGAATGAAGTGCTCATGGATCTTGCAGAACCCTTTTACCTTTGATTTCTGATAGCTGAAGCTTTTGAGTTCTTGGTCAGCCTGTCATCTGGGCATGTGCACAAGATCAGCACTTGGGGCAGAAATCTGCAAGAAACAGTATGCCATTGGTGCCAGTGGAGGCAGCTGGCTACAAAAGGAGGAGGAGAAGGAAAGTTGCTGAAGTTTTTGCTGTCCTTTGAGGGAATACCACTGAAGCCACTGGGAGTTGCTTTCAGATACCTTGTAGCTATTGGAAGTTATTGAAACAGGCCGATGAGATGTTTATTGATCTAAGGAAGAATTTAGCAGATGTCTGGGTCTGTAATGTAGACCTTGGACTCATGGGAACTGGAGGATGTTGTTAGAGTTAAGCATTTTTCTGAAGTTGGACCTTGGTGAGTAAAGTATGTTAGTGCCTATATAATGTCATTCTCAAGTGACTGTGAGCTGTTACTTTGACATGCCTTTCCATATAGGATTGTTATTGGCTGTTTCAGGTGTTATTTGATACTTTCTCTGGCATATAAAGGACTCATTACTATATGGAGCTGCTTTGGTGTGATTGTGGGATTTCCCAGTTACAGTGAATCTAAACAATTTCTATAAGATTCTCATCAGTCTTACTCTGGGAAGTACTGGAACAAGTCCCAGTCTGTTCCTCTTCCAGCCCTTAATGTGTATATGGAAGAGTACTTATTGGATGGATTATCTTGCATTTCTATGGCCTGAGGTGATAATGTGGGAAAACACAGCTGATGAGGACATTCATTTTATGTACTGAAAAACTGTATTAAAGGCTGAGGGGTGGTGAAGAGCTGCATCAGGCTGATAGCAAAGGATTGCTGCGTACGTACATTGTTGTACTTTAGTAAAAGTTCATTTTTACAAGGAATAACTCCACATGTCTTTGGGGCAGTAATTAGGAGGTACTTTAACTCTGTCTAGAAAAATGATGCAAGCACAGGAAGAGCCTTGCCCATTTTCTTACCCGTCTGTATGTGTGTGACGAGTACAGTTCCAGGCTACAGTTTCTGTAGTGGTAAAACATGTTTAAGAAGTTCCGCCCTGATTCTCTCTTTGTTCTTTCTGCTGTGCCAGTGCTGTAGTTAATGTGGTCACAAAATGAACTAGTTTACCAATCCAGTTAAAAACAGGCTGACTGTGAAAAACAAAGCCAACAACAAAATCCAAATGGCGGGGGCTTATTTTTGGTAATTGGTTTAGTGGTGCATGCTAGTCCTTACCTCCCCTCCCCTTCTTCCAGCAATTTAATTGGTACAGCTGCATACAAGAGTTGATGGAATAGTGCAGGAGGAGGAATGACCACCTGAGGAGACATGAACCTCTTCAGGTTGTTTCGTTGATAGAGAATTTGTTGCTGTAACTACACCTGTGGTGGCTGGCTTTTCATTTATCTCCACTCCTTGTTTGGAACCAATAAGAAGCTTCCCAAAACCTGCAGGGTCTGTAATTGCTCCTCATTCATGCACTTCATGTAAAGGGTCTTAAACTGGCCATCAAGAAACAGCAGTTTCTAAATGGGGATAGCACATCCTGTGTTTCTGAGTCTGAATTTAGGTTATACAGTGGAAAAGGAGAGGAATAACCTTCCCAGCAAAAGGCCTTTTACATAAGATGGGGTTTCAGTGTTTAGACCAGTTAGTAAATTAAATGACTGAGTTTATGACCTCAGGCAGACTGATCACCCGACTGCCATTTCACCATATGAGGTGCTTGACTGGCACATTCTGGCCGGCAAATAAAACTTCAATGACTGTGTCATTTCAGAAGAGGAAAGAGCTCAGCAACTGAACAGTCAAATGATGAGAACAAGTATGTTGGGGAAGAGCTGATGATATGGTGGTACTAATCACTTCAATATTGTATTTTCAGGGACCAGATTGTTTTTATATTTTTCAGAATTACTGGCTCAGCCTTTTTTGAGTATTCATCTCAAAATCCCCTTATTGTAGGAAGTGCGTGAGCTCAGGGAATCTTCTTGTGGAAGGTTAATACTGAGCAAATTCAAGCATGGAATAAATGGTCAGAGTGAGGAAACTTTCTTCTCACAGCTGAATATAAAATTCTGTGGTATGTGTAACTGTGCTATGGGAACTTGAACCTGACTATTAAGCACTGAAGTTCTGCATTGGTGGGGGGACAAATGTCTTCATAGGACAGGCCAGTGCAGTAAAATGCAGTATGATTTTTCTATGGTCTCTTTCATGGGAGTGATCCCAGTATGATGGTCACAGTGGTGTATTAAGTCCTTTTATTGCCTCCTTAATACAGTTCTCTGGATTCAGTGTAGACGTTAGGAATAAAAATATAGGTTGTTTAAAAAAAAAAAAAGCATCAATAGAGCTTGATCAGAGTGAACATCATTATTAATATGTAATTTAAAAAGTTATCTTCTGTTCCTAACTAAAAATAAACATGTTGCTCCTGAGATTGTCCATTGCTCTTGGGGCTACTTCCTGCAGGGATTTGCCACACTTGCAGTCCAGATAAACGGGAAAAACAAGACACCATGCTGCATTACTTGCTCAGTATGTTTAGTTTATTGGTACCAACAAAGACTGAAAATCAGTGAAGAGTGAACAACAGAGTTTAGCCATTAATAGTAGGGGAGAGAGGATGGAAGTTCCCAGGGAGAAGTAGAAGGATAGGCATGAATAGGAAGATAGTTATTGCAGAATTTTTATTGACTTTGGGGATAGCATCTGGTCTGATAGTGGAATTAATAGCAAAAGTAGGACCTGAAACAGAGAGGGAGGGAAGGACTGAGCCTTCGAAAGAGTTTGGGTGCTGAACATCATCACTGTGTTATATAAGTTGCTGTATACCAAGACAAAGCTCAGAAAAAGGGGGAGAAAGGCCTATAGGAGAGATAGAGGCCGAAGTGTAAAAATTCATAAACAAGTTTCATGAAAAAGAGATTGAAAGCAAGCATGACAAGTGATCAAGAAAGATGCAACAAAAGCCAGGGAAGATAGTAAGGGATGAAGTGAACCCGGGCCAGAGAAGGAGAGGTCATGTACTGCATTTTCTCTTGCACTGAAAAAGCTGGGCTGGGAAATTGGGAAGCTAACAGAATTTTCTCACCAAGACTTTGGTGATAAAAAATGGTGGTGAAGGGGGAAAAAGATGAAGGAAAACTCTAATAAAGGTAGCATTAAAACTAATGTTAAGGATTGTATCAGTAAGAGTTGAGTATCTGTGCATCTTGATGAGAAGACCGGATTAGACAAAAATGTGGATTTTGACACCTCCAGCCCTGTTTCTGGAAAAGGTGATGCCCAGGAAGGCATTTCGTGTAGCTGGGAGGAGGATGCAGTAGAATGAGAGATAGAAAGCAAGGCTGCGCACCAGAGGCATGGATCAGGGCAGACCCCAGTGGCAGTTAGTCCCATATTGTACATGCACGTGCAAACATAATACATGCTGCTTTTGCCTTAAGTGTCATTCTGCTAAGACTTGCTCAGCAGTTAGTTTTGCTTCGTATACATAGAGAAACATTGACATTTGGTGGTCAGCTGAGGTGTCTTTAAATTCCCTCTTGTGTCTAGATTTGTTTGTCATGCTGTCTCATGCGCACAGTTCATTATGTTGATTCAAATCAACAGTTAACTAAATGCTTAGCAAGTTCAGGTGACAGCCAGATCCCAGGAGCTGTCAGTAAATGACACAAAAAGATTGAAATGGTAGATGGCTTCCTTGACCTTGTTTTGATTAACCTTTCACTGGATACAGCTGGATAGTTGGTTCTATAGTTCTCTTATCTTTGCTGCACTTCACAGGTAGGTGCGCATGTTTGCTTTGGGTACCAGAAAGATAGTGCTACCAAGAAGCAGATATTTTCATGTGGTTTCCCACCGGAAGGATTTTGCAGAAATCATTGAGTTCTTTGCTCTCACTCATCACAGAAGAGAGGCTGCTGGTTCTCCTGCCTTCTTCGGCAACGGGTGGGTGAGGAAGGCTTATAAAGCTTAATGAGATGCTTTAGCTGCCTCTTGTACAAGCAGTAATATACCATTACTAGCAGAAAGGCAGCATGAAGCTTTGAGATAGGACTGGGAAATGCTGTGGGCAATTTCCTTTTTTTTTTTTTTTCCCCTTCTTTAGAGGCAAACGCTTTCTTCCTCTTATATTGAAAGGAGCTCAAGTGCAGAATGGAGAATGAAGAAGTCTCTTTATTCACTTCTCTTAGCAACACCTTCCTGGATAATAACGGAAGGCAAAATTTTGAAATGTAGTGTAAAGCAGAGTGGGAGCTAAGTTGATGCCCTTGGAAATTTGTCTGTTAGGAGTAAGAGATAAAGAACATAAGAGAGTGTCTCTACTCCTTTTTTCGTGCCGTGCTTCTAAGGGGAAGGCTACAGGGGGGATAAAGAGCTTTTGGGTGCTGTGCTGCAGTTGGTATGTTGGCTAGAGCTTCATGAAACCCAATGCGCAGTTTCGACAGAGGAGGCACAACTGTTGGCAGGTTCTAGTGACCATGGCAGGCCTCAGCGGGAGTTATTCTAAGAACACAACATATGATCAGATTACTGAGGGACACTTTACATGGCTCTAAAAAATGAACCATCTGATGGTTTATGACAGCTTTGCCTGTTCCAGCCACGTGAGGAGCGCTGGTCTTTGCTGACCCTGCAGCCAGGGTTGTGAAACAAAGAAAATGCTTTCCAGAGGCTGCAAACCTACAGGCTTCCAGCAGCATAAATACCTGCTTACATCTAACTTTTGATAAGAAAAACAAAAGATATTTAGGACTTGCTTCTCTTGCAGTTTTGATTCATGGTTCTTGTTGCAGGGTTTACTGGGCTTGGCAATTTGCATAGTTCTATATTTAGTGATCTCTGTGACGCTAATGTCTTTGTAGAATGGTCTGGGGTTTTTTGCTACCAGTATTTTTATTAATGTACCCTGTCACCTTCCTGTTTTTCCCTGGCTCTGTGGGGACACAATCCTGGAAGAGGAAGGCTGTATGGCAAGTGGTGGCAATTGGGAAGTGAATTCTCAAACAGGAAATTTTGAGGATCCACATTTGAATGTTCTCTCTAGAGAATTTCTATACCAGCTTCTAATATGTGCAATTGGTACAACAGTTTCCCCTTCCTCTTGTCTTCTCCAGTGAAGTATGTGGCCTAAGAGAGCTTTGCAATTTTTGCTGATGTTGTCAAAGACAGTTAAACACATACTTGGGGAAACACCTCCCATTTTCCCAGGCTTGACTAGAGTTTATTGCCTCTCCTCCACAACTCCTACTCTCAGCTTCCCTTTTTTTATTCTCTATAGTACTCAGTCCCTCCTAATTCCTTTGATGAGGTGCTGGGTGATGCAGGAGGTTGGGATCACTGTGTAAAGATTTCTTTTTGCCAGTCCTTGCTTTTCGGTTTTTTTCCTCCCGTGCTTCATGCTGCTCCTCTTCTCCAACACGGGTTCTCAATGGGCTGCAGTCCTTTCAGGGCTGTCCCTGCTGTGGCATGGCTTGTCCATGGGCTGCAGTTACCTCAAAGTGTACTCTTCTGCCATGAAGCACCTCTTTCCAAGAGTACTTTTCCAGCCATGTCCCCAACAATGCCCTCTACCATGTGTCTCCTTTTCTCCTTCCTTTCCTCCAAATGTGTCTTTTTACATATCTTGCATTTCTCTTTCTGTGCATCCTCACATGACTCCTTTTTGTAGTTCCTTTTGTGTCTCCTGCCTGTTTAGAAACTATATTTGAGCAAAGGTAGCTTGTGCTCCTCTGAATAGTTGAGGTTTTGATGGATTGTTGTTTTCACCCATTTTGGAGATGGCTGGCATTGACTGGGACTAGCAGGGACCTGTTCATGGCATCCTCTCATACAGATTACCGCTGCAGCCCTCTACTGCTGAAGCAGTCTGTCAGACTGCTCAGTCTATATAATATCTTTACTTCCATGGAAACATGAAAAAGCTAAATTTGCTCCATAACATTTATTATATTCAGTTGAGAATCCACTGAAATTAGTTTTGCAAGGATGACCCATATTTGAGCCAGGGTCTGGAGAGTTTCTGTATGTTCATATTGTCAGTATACTGCAATGTGCATCCTTTAAAAGTTTGCCTGAAATTATCCACATCCACTTCTTAAGGCTAGTTTTTCATCTCCTTTCTTCTCATTCCCCATGCCCCTCAAAGGGTCGTCTTGGTTTATATAAGTGCTCCTTCTTGTTTCTTTATAGGTAATGGGCTTTGAGCACCTTGTTTTGTTTTGCATATTTTCCACTTCTGACGTGTCTTTTTGAAATTTTGTATATGCTGGCACCTGTGCAAGAAGAATCACTTCTGTTGTTTCTTACCTTTCAACTTGGATCCACGTTCAACAGATGGAGGCTTTGAAAAGCCATAAATACTACTCTTGGCTCTGGAAAAAGGTGGTGTGGGGTATGTGTTGCAGGTAATTGGTCTCGGCTTTGTAAAAATGGTTACACTGGTTGGAAAAGCAACCAGTTGAAAGGTAGTATAACAGTATCTGCTCCCATCACACTCCCGGGCATGTCACCATGCTAATGCTGAAACTGTGGGAACTGAAGAGGTCAGTGGATACATGCTGGGTGCTGTGTTTCTGGCATGAGAAATAGTTCCTAGTTCCTAATTTGTGTATAGAGGAGCTGGAGCTGTCTTCTTTTCTCAACTACAGACCTGATTCTTCTTCCAGGGAAATAAGGAGAACTTCTGTAATGACACCATTAGGAAAAGATTAAGATCTGTAAATGTAAAATACTTTCCCTTCCCTATGTGTACTTTGGTTATGTTTCATGAATATAGCCTAAATGCAGTCATGGACATTTTACATTCTTCTGTTTCAGAAACAGGTGGAATTAGAACTTTGCCAGTCCTTCCCTACAGAGTTGGGTGGTCACTCTCTAGCATAGAGACCTTCCTTTCATTCATTTTGTTCAGGGTTGAGTTAAATGGGTTTAAAATAAAAACAAGTGCAACTCTTTCATGGAATCTTAAACTACTGGAATAAATATTACATCTATTTTCACTGCTTGCTTTTTTGATGTCTGTGATGTCCTAATGTACAAGTTCTCCATTCAGCCCATAAACTTTCCACAGAAAATACTGGTTTTTTTTATAATTTTGTTATGAATAAACTTCACAAAAGTTGTGGTTGTGCTTCCCAGTTTATTCTTGCTTCATTCTGCAAACACTTGCAACCATATAAGATGTCTCACAGCCTTGTACTTCCCACTCACAACTTTGTATTGAGGTACTGTATAACTACTAGTGTGGTCACCACAAATGTATTATTTCACAAAGCCTGCTCTTTCTGTCATGTTTTCTGCCTCGAGTTCAGACATGTAGTTGCTGCTTTTCTGTTCCTGCTCTTTATTCCTCCATCTTCAGGAAGAGAATAAAATCTGAGTGTCTGCTTCGATTTCGTACATGGGAGCCAGTGTATGGAACATGCATAGTCTGCCTCATATCTTGGTGTCTACTCTCAAACAGTACTGTGGTGCTAGTTGTGAATCAGGTCTAAGTTTGCTTCTCCTGTTCACTGCTGAAGTTGTTGGTAGCTCAGCCTCCTCTGCTTCTCTTCCCGATTTTTAAATCCTGGACCTGAGTCTTTTGCAGTTCCCTGCTCTCATTCCAAGCAATTTCAAACTCTGTACCAGTGACCCTGTAGCTTGACGTTTCATTGGCCATATAATTCATGTTGCTGTTAATACAATTTCCCTTGTCTCAACATAACCATCTTTTCTCTATATCTCTGCATTGGCCTTTCCTCTCTTGTTGAATATAAAGTTACTTGTCTTCTTTTCCCTTGGTATTGAAGGCCCTAATCTCACTTAAAATCAAGGTCTAAAACGTAATTGTCTTCAGCCTGCAATGTATGCTTGTTCCATAATTGGACAAGGATTCCTTCACCTCTTCCAACCAGTGACGCACCTTCCTGTTTATGGGAGCTCCCCAAACTTCCGCAAAGCTAAGCCTCCTTCTCTATATCTCTTCTGAAGAATGCTCCTTTTAGGGGAGCCTGAAAGCACTTTTAATTCACTGTATCACGTCACACTGATAAATTCAGTGTAACTATTTCTATGTACTTCTCCATTGTTATTTATTTTCTAGTACTTAGAGTCACGGAATGTCAGACTCATTTAGGTTTGAAGAAATCTTTTCAGATTGTCTAGTTTGGCCCTACTGCTCGACGAGGGTCAGCTACAGCAGGTTGTCCAGGATTGTGTTCAGTCAAGTTTTGAGTGTCTGTAGGGATGGGGACTCTGTAACCTTTTTGGGCACCCTGTGCCAGTGTTTGACCACTCTTAAAGTAAAAAAGTTTTGTGGTTTTTTTCGCTGTACTCACTTCAGTAGGTCCACCTCTTTCTCATGCTGAGAAGCCCAGAACTGGAGACAATACTCCAGATGTTGCCTCAGCAGTGCTGAGTAGAGATGAAGAATCACTGCCCTTGATCTGTTGGCAGCAATCCTTGTAATGCAGCCTGGGATGCTATTGGCCTTCTTTGCCACAAGGTTGCATTGCTGGCTCATTGTCCGCATGTAGTCAACCAGGACCCCCAAGTCCTTTTCTGCATAGCTGCTTTCCAGATGGTCAGCCCCTTGCATATACTGGTGCTTGGGGTTATTTTTCCCCAGGTGCAGGACTTTGTGTTTTCCTTTGTTGAACTTCATGAGATTCCTGTCAGCCCAATTATTCAGTCAAAGTTCTTTTGAATGGCAGCATAGCCACCTGGTGTATCAGCCTCTTCACAGTTTTGTATCGTGTGTGAACTTGCTGAGGGTGCACTATGTTCAGGTCATTCATGAAAGCGTTGAATAGTACATCACTAGAGACTTGCCTCTAACTGGACTTTTTGCCACTGATTAAAGTGCTCTGGGCCCATCCATTCAGCCAGTTTTCAACCAACCTCCTTGTCTGCTTATCTAACCCATACTTTGTCGGNGCATAGCCACCTGGTGTATCAGCCTCTTCACAGTTTTGTATCGTGTGTGAACTTGCTGAGGGTGCACTATGTTCAGGTCATTCATGAAAGCGTTGAATAGTACATCACTAGAGACTTGCCTCTAACTGGACTTTTTGCCACTGATTAAAGTGCTCTGGGCCCATCCATTCAGCCAGTTTTCAACCAACCTCCTTGTCTGCTTATCTAACCCATACTTTGTCGGGTTGCTTATGAGGATGTTGTGGGGGACGGCATCAAAAGCCTTAGTAGAGTCACAGTATATACAGCTTTGTACTGATCCACCAACATAGTCTCCTCACCGTAGAAACTCAGGTTGGTTAAGTATGGTTTCCCATTTGTAAATCCATGTGGACTCCTTCCAATCACCTTTTTGTCCTTCATGTATCTGGAAATAGTTTCCAGGATTACATGCTCCAACACCTCCCAGGGACTGAGGTGAAGCTGGCTGGCCTGTTGTTTCCCAGATCTTTCTTCTTGCCTTTCTGAATGCTTTAGGAAGAGTGGCTTTCCTTTTTGTTCTCTGTACTGGTGATCTTGATCCATGTTTACAGCTTCTACACGCTGTGGTAATGTAATTATTAAGCAAAGCATACGATTCTCCTTTTTACTGGTAATTTTAAGCTATAGAAATGCCAACTGGAAAAGAGAATTTGCAGCTCAAAGTTCTGCTCCGAAAACTCAGACATCTACTGTGTGAACTAATTAGTACCTTCCTAAGAGAGAAAAATAATGTGACAGAGTATCATCCCACTGCTGATCTCTATAGATGGATAATTCCATTGTGCATATTTTTGCTGGGATCATGACTCTCTAAACTTGTATTTGTATTATTTCTCTGTTTCAGGCCGAAATGAGTTGATTGCCCGCTATATTAAGCTGAGAACAGGGAAAACACGCACAAGAAAACAGGTAAGTGTAAAGTTTTCCCTGTAAACATTATCTGCTTTGGACCACTAGACATGATGAGGGCTTATGAGAACAAATCCCTTGTTCTTTCTGGCTTTGCTGGAAAGTGGTGGTTGTGCCAAGCTGGTTAATAAGAATGGTGGGAAGAGTTAGCTCAGGCATTTTACAGTAGGACTATAATGCTCATGTCTCCCAGCCACATCATTATAAATTTTTCTATTGTTAAACAGTCTGTGGTTTTATTTGTTTGGTCTACTAATGAACATTTCAGTGAACATCACTGGTCCTCTATATGAAGATCCTTTGTTCGGCCCAGACAGATGGAGAGCAATTGTGATTTTGAAAATACCTGGAACACAGGATAAAAATCTTTATAATTTGGGAATGACAGTCCAGCCTATGCTGGACAAAGAACTGAGCAACCTAGACCTGCTTTGTGTAGGGGGTTGGTGGATAACATTTAGAAGTTCCTTCCAACCTAAAGCATTCTATGATGTGTTTCAGCCTACATTAGATACAGGGAAGTTCTGAGAATCATTATATAGCAACCAGAGATATGGAACATGGGTTTCCCTTCTCCCAAGAGGAGGCCAAGATAGGGATCAAAGAAATCAGAACTCTCAATCCCTAGATTTAAGGATGAGTCCTTTAGTTTTAGAGGAGTTCTCTCACTTGACAAAGCTGTTTGAATTGGAAAAGGCCTTAACATCCCATCTTTGCTGGTCTCCTACCTCATTTTATGATGCTTAAGTTATGTTTGGAAAAGCATCTCACTGCTACCCCAGCCCTCCTCCCCTCAACCCTAAATAGCTCCCCATTGCACAAGGTACCTAAAGTATGCTTACTATGGCAAGTAGCTACCAAGTACTCCTCTGGAATGAAGATGGATTTTGTCTTTCAATGCAGGTATCTAGTCACATCCAGGTCCTGGCAAGGCGGAAAGCTAGAGAGATCCAAGCCAAGCTCAAGGTATGATGCGTATCCTTTAACATATCATGGAGCCCCCTGAATCAGGCTTCATCCTTTCCCTCTTTGAATAGCCTTCAAAAAGGGTGAGATTAACCTCTAGTAAGCTGGGGAGGAAAAGGTACTTCCCAGGAAGTGTTGAGCAAACCCTTGTATTGTTGTAGTTCTGTGACGTCTGGAGCAATTCTATTTAAAGAATAAAGAAACAATAACTTTAATTTTTATGTGTCTGGTTTCTACCTCTGGTTTTTGCTGCTGTCATCCAAGTCTGAAAGACCCTTAGGCTTAGGGAGTATGCAAAGAGTGTTTACCTGAGGAGTGGTTTATGGTTACAAGTAATCAGTGTTTTGGTAGCCTTACAGTTACTGTAGTGCTAATTCCACCTGTACTAGTGGTGGTGATGTGGAGTTGTCTGTGAGAAAGCGACCTGAGTTGGCATAACCACTGTGAGGCAGCAATAAAGCCAGCCATCATCTCAGGCAAAATGGTGCCAGCTGAATAGACTTTGCGCTTTAATTAATTCAGACCTAATTTGAAGAGGCCTGGGCTAATGAGAAAGAAAATGGTTGACTACTTGCTTGAACAAACCTGTGTTTTCCTTCCTATAGGAAGAGCTCTGAGATCACACTAATGAACTGGTACATCTTGACATTTATTTCCACTCAGATTTGAAGCAGGGAGATGGTTTTTGTGCTCAGACTGCCCTGTTAGAATGTGAGACACCCAGAAAGGGCTTGCCAAGCAGGATGTGAGATCTGGTCCTTATTATGCATCACTGAGACAGTCAGAGAAGGAAGGTGCTGACCTTCTTTGATTTGGTATGGTAATAAGTGATATGGAGGGAAGTGTGTTTGCTTCCTGGATCTTCCATACTTCAGGTGATGATGAGGATCTTGAAAGCCCAGTCCGGTCCTGACTGAGTGGCTGGTTCTTGGCTGTCTGGGCAACTCCTGCCTGGACACCAAAAGTGGACTGTCTGCAAGTGAACTGTTGGCACTCAGTCTTGACCAGTGCTGAAGTGCATGCATCTCTATTGCAAGCAGTGATTACCTCTAAGTCATGACTGCACACCCCATCCCCAGGTCCATTTTGGAAAATGGTGTTGTATCTGTCATTATACTGTTGTGTTTCCAGCTGCTCTGATAAAGAGAAGGAGCCACAAATTACAATTATCTAATTCAGTGCTTCTGGATAGCGCTGCCTGAGCTTGAAACCTGTGGTGCTGTTAAGTGGTCAATTCAGGTGGAAGCCTGCTTGAGAGGCAAGTTACAGTGAGTAGGAAACAACAACTGCCCGGGGTGTTAAAAGATTTACTGCTGCTTATATCTGTAACCTTGATTCTGTTCCTTGCGTGTCACAGCTCTGGGATTTGGCATGATTGAAAAGCCAGTCAGCCAAGCCTGTTTCCACTTAGCACACAGGAGCTGGGCATTTTTGTTCTCAGGGAACGAAGGTGTCTTGGGGAGCTCCATGGAGCCATTGGCTGTTCTCCTTTTACACCAGCCCAGGCCATGCTGTGAGCTCTGCCCAGCTGCCTGCAGTGAACCATTCCCCAGTACCAGACTGTTCCTTTCTACCTGCAGAGGCAAGTCTGTAGCACTGATTCAACTCATTTAGTTCTTTGCTTTTGCTAGTCATTTTCACAGAGCAAGGAAATGAAATCACAGAAGCTGCTGCCCTTCTTCCAAGTTCCTGCTGATAGCTGTGTGTTCCTCTATCACTGTTCATTTTCCACAGCGAGTATACATTTTCATATTTATATCCTAGAGATCAGAGCAGCTACACACTGATTTTTCAGAGCAATAACTAGAATACTACTGTCTCCACACAAACTGGGGTGTCTCCTCTAAGTGTGCTTATAATAGACAGAGGTGGGAAAGTAGGGTAAAGAGTAGAGAAAAATCTGTTCATAGAAGTCAGTAGTTTTCCATGTCCTGAGTGGCTAATAGATATCACCTGGACTAAGTAAAAAGAGGGAAATTGTGGTAGTATTTTTATTATGCGTTATTATTTTTATTATGAGAATAATAAAAGGCTGTACAAACATTGTAGATGTTTGGTAAAAGGTTTTTGTTGCTTCATTTTTTTCTTTTGTGTTTTGGTGTTTTGTTCTGGGTTTTTGGTTGGGTTTTTTTGTGTACTGGAAACATGATACAAATGAATACAGAACTGTTAGCTGAAAGAGAAAGGAGATGTCTTTTACTAAAACATGCTTTTTCCAGCAGTCTCAAACATTTAAACAGAACAGAAAAACACAACAGGGGTTAATATATAAAATCTTTTCCCTCCTTAATTGTGGTGTGTGTGTTGTTTTGGTTTTTTTTTAACTTTAATAATTCCACAAGTAAATGCTTCTTTCCTGTGTACTTATGTATAAGCTCAGGTAGACAAATATGATTTTTCCAGTGAGAAAGTAAGGGGAGGAAAAAATCCATTTCTGCAATGGTGACTGGGAAATGGTCCTTATATACGTCATGAAAAAAACCAGAAAAGAATCCTTACCCTTAAAAAATGTTGTAGATAATGATTAAAGTATTCCTTAAAGCATCATTTAAACTGGATTCTGAGAAGCTTTCCCATAGCTTTGGAGAATCTTAGGAACTTTCTCAATGATTAAAACATTTCCCTTCCATTCACTTGAATTGTACTAACAGGAGTCACAGATCCTGTAAAAAAAGACGATATGTAAGTTTTGCCCATTCTTACTGATCATTCCAGTTAAGTGCTGTCATTTATTCTTGAGCTTTTGTTTTGATCCCTCCTCAAAATGTTTTTCTGTTAGACACATGAGAATCCTTGGGCTTTGAACTTTAGAAAACCTTACAGAAAGTGGAGTGGTTAGAGAGAATGGAGACCCAAGGGTGAGAACTTACTGCAGTTCAATGAATGCAAGTGGGAAGTGAGAATTCCTGAAGAAGACAGCAAGAGCTTACCTTGGAGAATTCTCCAAGCAGGTTCTCCAAGCCATGAATTCATCTGTGGCATTGCCATTGTGATTATAATGTCACAGATAAATGTGGAGTGTTTGAAGGATCAAGATTAATTGTAGTGGATGTGGGAGGAAGGGCAGAATGTGGGGAAGTGCTTCTGTTTGTCTGTTTATTCTTCCAAAGAAGAAATGAAGAATGCTATTTGTTTTAAACGGACATTGTACCCCCTAGTCGTTGCCTGTAAAAATGTGTGCAATTCCACAGCTCTGTTCGAGTACGAAAAGGAATGTCCTTGCATATGTGCCTTGGGAGGTTATTAAGATTTCCTTTTTCCCCAGGGATGGGAATAAAATGATCAAATCTACCTGAGACTAATGCAGCCTCAAATTGAGGTAGTCTTTTTGCAGTGATGATGACAAACTTCTTTTGCGAGCTTGTTTTTGGAGGGTTTTTTTGATAACCAAGTCTTTCCCATTGAATATTCTTACCAATGATTAAAACATAACAGTTAGTCAGGGTTGTACTTTCCATAACAAAACATTTCAGCTGTGCAGCTGAAAACCTTCAGACGGAAAGGATAAATGCTTAGCAATCTCTAAACCAGTCATCCCAGTATTTCAGAAAAGATGATTAATTGCATCTGAAGCTATACTAATGGGTGAAAGACTTGCATGCTTTGAAGAGTTCTTAGGACAGTTATTGTCAAGTCTGCTGCCTAGGTTTTCAGAGATGCTTGTTCCCTACAAAGAAGCTGATGAGAGTCTTGGTTATGCAGCATTAGAACAGGAAACTTGTTTATTATTATAATAATTCTGTTTTTTCTGTTTCTACTCTTGCCCATAGGATCAGGCAGCTAAAGATAAAGCCATGCAGAGTATGGCTTCAATGTCATCGGCCCAGATTATCTCTGCAACAGCCTTCCATAGTAAAATGGCCTTGCCTGGTCTCCCACGACCAGCCTACCCTGCTGTTTCCGGGGTGAGTGAATCAGTGTCTTGGAGGAGTTGGGCTGAAGACACTTGAGTGTTGGGACCTGCCTAGGAAAATCCTAAGAGCACCAGAAAGAATGGGCCACAAGGCATTGTCTTTGTAGAGCCAATCTGTCATATGGCTTCAACAGTTTGGGTCTGATTCTTTGTTCACACTGATGTAAAGGAATAGAATTTCACTATATGCTTTTTTTAAAATGATACAAGCGAGACAACAATCAGATCCTTTGGGTTTTCAGCTACCTGAAATATTATTAGGTGTCTATATCATTTTCTTAGTCCAGGATCTTGTTGCATTAAAACTGGGCCATCCTGACCCTTTCACAAGCTTATCATTCCCAAGCACATCCTGAGTGCTTAGATCACAAATTGATGGCCCTTACATAAAATCCTTAATTGAGGAGGCCTGTCAGCACCCCATAACCTTTGAGTTGGGCCTAGTGAGCTTTTGTCTGCCAAAATACTCCTGTGGAGCTCTTCTGAGGAAAATGGTCCCTCCAAGAGGGTGAGCATCATTAAAGCTTTGGAGGCGGAGGCACAAGGTGCATACATAGTATTTAACATTAAAAACCACTATTGGGTCAGTTGCTTGCATGTCACTAGTATGTGTAGAAAGAAAATGAAGACCAGTCAGCACCTCCCCAAAGATGAAACCAGGAAGGCAGAAAGAAGAGTTATAGGTCCGTCGCATCTTTAAAAGTCTGTGAGTTTGCAGTTTCTTTCCTCAGAAAGGAGCAATTCTTGCTTTTCACCTCTATCCTAAGAGTGGTGACTTTTACCTGTATATTGTTCTCTTGCAGTTTTGGCAAGGAGCTTTGCCAAGCCAAGCTGGATCTTCCCGAGAGTGAGTATTCCTTCATGTGAGCAGTTAAAGCAGGTACTTTTTCTGCTTCCTCTCTGGTGCCTGAGGAACACCATGAGCTATTACAAGATTTATAAAATGCTAAGATAATGTAGTCTTTACCCTCAGACAGGTTCCCTGACCGTAAGTCCCCTGGTTGAAGGCAAACTGAGAGTCATGGGAGAATCTTAAATAGATAAAACCCTATGTCTTCGTATGTACCTTCAACATGGATTACACCCATTTAATGTTGCATAATGCAAGCAGCCTAATATGGGTTATTTTAGGGAGCTGCTGAATTTAGCAGCCTGATAGAAGCAAGGCTGCTGCAGCTCCGTGCTCCCAAGTTCAAATAGTAGTAAGGCTGAGCATGTATTCCTGGTAGGTGCACGCATGAATACGGATATACATTCCACATACACATGTAAACACATGGCTGGCCACACAGAACAGCATGGACAATGCTCAGCACTCACACAAATTCAAACAGCACCAAGAGCTTCATCCTGTACCCCTCTCTGGCTGATGAGGACGAAGGTGTGTTAGCGGGAAATACACGGGCACAGCTGCCCCGGGATCCCTTGTCTCCCTGTGTGCTTGCACAGAGGCAGGTGAGCCCCCAAGGCCACAGACCCCCTCTAGTTGCTGGTGCAGTCCCCTCACTCACACACACAAACACACGCGCACATGCACAACCGCACACATGCTGTGAAGCTCTCCAGTAACAGGGCACTGTCCACCCAGTAGCTGGATCTTCTCTTTCCGTGGTTTACCTCCCACAGAGATAAAGACACACATACACAAACTCATCTTTCAGCCCACCTCCAGACTCCTCAGTCTCTCTGTCATTTGGCCTGAACCTCTTGGTCCCTCTGATAGCATCCTTGCCCCTGGAGACACACACACCTGGCTCCCAAACCATCTACTTGCTGGTAGTCTGGCTTAGTAGTCACTAGTGATCACACCCTCACTTGCTGCTGCTGCTCCAGAAACAAACACACGTGCAGAGCCGAGAGCTCCTTGTGCAGGAAAACAATTAGAATTTAGTGAGAAGATAGGACAGACTGCCCTGACAAGGTGCACAGCATAGACAGACAACTACTGACCTTACGTGTGACTGGCGTCTTTTAGTGTTACATTCTCCCTAAACATCCCCATAATAAATTTTGTGCAATCCCTAAATGCTCTTCCCTTGCATTTCATAACGTATCCCATACCATCTAGGCAGTAACTCCCTCAGTTTGTAAGGTGACTGGTTTGTCAGCCTCTCCAGCTGGCTCGCTGGACTGGTTTCACACCTGGACAATGGGGCTGTTGGCTCTCCTGTGACAGCCCTGGGAGGGGCTGGGGCAGGGCCATTGTTCCTCTGTGCTCCTTTGTATGGAGGCACACTTTTTATAACATAACCTAACAGGAGCAATTTAGGCCAACTTAAGGACAAGCAGCTGGAAAGGACTACTTGGGTTCTTCACCGAAGCCATGAGTTCCTGCTCTTGTGGTGCTATTGCTAATGTTTGTGGAGCAGATCATGGAACAGATACTATTAAAATATCTTTTGGAGGAAAAATGACTAGTAAAAGAATGGAAGCCATCCTGTAAGAAATAAAAAAATAGATTTTGTGCCTCTAGCTTGACAGTGAACAAGGAAGCGTCAGTGTCAGAGGTTCTTTTAGAAGCTTCAAGTATCTGCCATCCCTCATATTAGATGATGTCTCCGGATCCTGATTTTTCTTTCAGTGATGTTAAAATGAAGCTCAGCTGTCTTGAAAGCTAGGTTCAGTTGTGGGTGTGGAACATCTCTGAATCTGGGCCTAAAAGCCTGAGAGGCATCTAGTCCAGAACTATATCCACTTGCATAAATTTAAATCTCTTTGTGGTTGAAAGAATGGGCACCTGTGTATTCACAGTCTGATAAGGATCTCTGACTAGCGAGGCTGCAGGGAGACCCTGCTGAACACCTGCAAGAAAATCTTAATTCAGCCCAATCCTGGCCCATTACTGCTTTTTGAGTCTTTCTCCATGACCCTCTCTTGCCCACACAGAAAGATAATTTCCCAAGGCCACTTCTGCCACTTTCTCCCTCAGGGGAAGTATTTGATCTAATCTGCACAAACAGTTGGTCAAGAGTCTGTTTGTNTTTAAAAGTTTTTAATTTTAATTAATTAATTTTAATTAATTTTAAAATTTTAAAATTTTAATTTTAAAAGTTTTAAAATTATTGTTTAAAAAATATTGCAACTTACTGAAATATTTCAGCATGCCCTAAATTAATTTTATATGATTTTATCTTATCACCAGTTCCCATCCTTTTACTGAGAGAGCTGAAGCTTTTTAATTTTGTTTTATTGAAAACAAAATATTTTCCTATTTTAGGTTGGTTGTTTTGGGGGTTTCTTTTCTTCTTGACTCAGCAGAAAATTAAGGTTTACATATCTCTACTGTTCTTCCACCATGCTGCATGTACTAGAACACTGTTTGCCATCATAACATGATTGCCTTTCCAATTTTTCATGAAGTGGAACAACAAATGTCTTTTCCTTCTCAGTTTCCCCATTTTGAGAGGTTAATCATCATTAACGGTGATGCTTCGTTCTGATACTAAAGCAGCTTATTTCACTGTTCATTTAGGGCTCAATCTAGGTCCTCTTAAAGTTGCTGAACATGTTTTCTCTGGTGTCAAAAACAGGTAGATTGTCTTTTACATCATTACCAACCCTTAGAGTGCTGTATTAGCAGAAGGTAACTGACAAGCCATTTAGAGCACAGGTATAAATAGGACTTTGTGAATGATATTTTTGCACAATGACTGAAGTCATAAGAAAATGTAATTACTCGTCTTTGACAACAGGTACTCTACTGGAAAGCTATTACCAACTTTTCTCTCGCTAAATTATGTTATATAAATCCTGTGTACGTAGGGTTTGAGTCTCCTGCTGGCCTCTCGCCTTCCCCATCTGCACCAGTTTGGCAAGGACGAAGGGTTGCTAGCTCCAAACTTTGGATGTTGGAATTCTCTGCGTTCTTGGAACAACAACAAGACCAAGACACAGTAAGATACACACTTGACTTCCACCACTTCCATACACTTGACTTTGGTAGCTCCTGTCCATCATGGATATGTTATGCTACTATATGTTTATGGAAATACTTGCTTCATTGCTGTACTGAGAATTGAAAGCCATCTTTGGGAAACACAAGATATCCTTTTCTTAAAGGGTAGAATTGCTTATAGCAATATAGCCAGCTCTATGCCAATATGCTTCTGGCCTCCCTTTCCATGGTCACAGACGTTCACATACAGTGCTCAAGGCACTGAGGTCACAAGACAGTGGTACAGCCCCTGCTGGGCTATTCTAGCTGTCCTGTTAAGCCTTGGAGCATAGACCCAGAATCAGATGATGGTGAGATGACCTGAAGCCACATATATCTCTGGTGTGCTGGGAACTTAAATTTGCGGCAACGGGGATGAATTTGCATCAATGTGTTTTCGTAGTGCCACCTATAAAATGGGAGTAGTAAGATTTGCCTGTCTCACTAAACATTGTGATGCTGTATCTTGAGACATACATTGGTGATAGGCCAGTTACATTTCCTCTGTCTGAGACAGGAAAGTTCAGAAAAGATGATAGTATTTGGCTGGTACCTTGCCTGCGGTATTTCAGGCAGCTATTCATTGGATAGGAGCATTGATGTTTGACTGAGTGACCTGTGACAGGTAACACTGTATCTCAGATTATTTCAGAATATATGGCAGCAGCATGAGTTAGTGGTTTAGGAGTGAACATAGGAAAAAACCAGCAATAGTATTTCAGAAGAAACAGGAAGCATGGATGTATAGACAGGAAAGAAATATCAGCATGAGCTGGTATTGGCAGAGGTATTTCTGCTAATATGTCTGCTCTTTTAGAAAGTACTGTCAAAACTTCAGTGACTTGCAGTAGTCTTCTTTGAAGAACCATTAATGTTCAGTATGTACTAAATGAGACTGAATGATTTCCTAATTCCATGTTTTTCCTCTTCTTGCAGTATAACAAACACCTGTTTGTGCACATTGGGCAGTCAAGCCCCAGCTACAATGACCCCTACCTTGAGGCAGTGGATATCCGGCAGATCTATGACAAGTTCCCTGAGAAGAAAGGGGGCTTGAAGGAGCTCTTTGAAAGGGGGCCAGCTAATGCCTTCTTCCTTGTCAAATTCTGGGTAAGGGAAGGACCCATTTGCTATGAAGTTCTGACATTAAAAGCGATGACCTCGCTAGCTGTTAGAAGACTGCTGCCTCACAATTTTTCCATGTATAGGCAACTTAATAGAGCCATGACTGTCACTGGAGATCTTTCCTTGTCTGCACAAGGCCCTAATTCTGGCCTGGAGCAAGATGTACCTTTCACAACGTCATCTGTAGAATTGTTCTTGACTAGTGTCTGGAGATTTTATTTGCTAATGGTGACTTGGGCCCTTTAGAATTTTTGTTTATGTGTAAGACAAGAATTCAGATGATTCTCTTGCATACTCTTATGTGTTCACTTCTCTCAGTGTTGTGTGACTTCTCAATCAGAGGCAACACTTTTCCATCTTTTCTCTTATCTCAGCTGCATTTTGTGTTATCCAAGTACTAATAATTTACAGATGCACTGTAAGCACTGAAGGCACAAGGACAGACAAAAAAAAAGGCACATATAATGAAATTGGATAATGTTGATAATATATCATTGAAATAACTTCTGGTAAGTTGGCAGAAATCAGCCTGGCAAAAGCCTACTCAATTTGGATTTTTGTGAGTTTTTCAAAAACTGTGCCATTTTGCTTCAGGGTACAAACAAAATAGTGTTAGTGGTCGATATTATCATAGGTATTACAAGATTAAAAACAGTATCAGATTGGGGCAGTTGCACACTAAATGGCTGAAGGACTGTGTAATGGGATTTGGAGCCTTTCACCTTGAGTTTACCACTGTAATTCAACCCTAGGTCAGGAGAGAGATGGTGAGAAATAAGCTTTCATATCTCATACTTTTCATACAAATTGACACTAGAAAGCTTCTTAACTGGTGCTTTCAGGAGAAGGAAGAGTTAACTTAAGTGCCTTGAGATGCAACTTCCCAGCTGTCCCAAGCCTAGCCTTTCTAGAACTGAATTGGTGAATGCTGGCTGGCAGTCTGCTGCTCAAGTGTCTGGTGCTTAGTTAGTTACTGGTGATTCTTGGAGACATAGTTTTACTATCTGCAAACTCTGTGCTACTGCGCTGGGCGCCTCATGGGATTAGCTTCTATTAGGTTATAACAGAGCCTGCTTGGGAAGGTCGAAACAAAATGTAAAAGATCAGCTCTATTCTGGTGGAAGAGAAATACTTGGGAGAGACAATGGCAACTTGCTGAGAAGAATATCCTTTAGCAAAATCTGGGTAGTGATTGCCCTACTAAGAACGGTCTGGAAAAGGACACAGAAGTCTTATGTGAGAAAAGAAAGGAAAAAGAGTGAGAGGGGATAGCTTCTAAGAAATGGTCCTTGGAAAAGTAGGAGCTGTGAGAGCTGCTTCTTGCTGTGGGGTAGGGATCTCAGGAAAGTCTTCATGTCAGGATGAAGAGCACTGGCTCCTGTGTGGTATCACTGAAGTGTTTTGGAAGTTTCAGGAACCAAAAGGAAAAGCTTAGAGGGAGACGTTATGTAGAGAGAATAAAACACTTTGGATTCCTTGACTTAAGGAAGAGAAATCATAATGAAATTGTGATCTCAACTGTGATTTTATTTATCAAAACTCTTAGTGTGTTTTATGTGTCTGTGGGTTTGGGCGTTGTGTGTGTTTGTTTTTGAAGGATGCATCATGTCAGACCAACCTAAGTCAGGCATTTGAAGGATTTACGTGGTGGGATGTCATTAAGTTGGACTACTTCTGGGCCCACATGAGGTGTCTGGTGTTCAGAGGGTAGCAACTCACTGAAATTTGGCTTGCATAAAGAGATATGACAGAGGATTTGAAACTTTACACCAATGTATGCTTGATGTCCTGGGGCTCTGCATCTGTACACTTGTAATGACAGTCATATTTCTGGGCTTCGTGTAGTATTTTGACTTTCTGATTCTTTTTTTTTTTGGTACCCTTGCTTTGTTGAATCCCATCTGGACCTAACATCAGGTTTTATCGGTGGAAACACTACAGGCTGTCACTTACAAATATACTAATTTTACAAGTCACTTCATCAATTAAATGGAAGTTTCTAAGGCTTTTAAGAAGTAAATCCTTTGGATTTGTATTTGTTTCTCAGTGTAGACAGTAGTAGGGAGATGACAACACCATTCCTGATGCTGTATTCTCAATGAGAAAGGATTAGGGCACTTTTATGATTTGTGCTGTATTTCACAGGAATACTTACATTAATCCTGTTGTAAGATTTCCGCCATGATCTCTAAGNCCTCTCTTGCCCACACAGAAAGATAATTTCCCAAGGCCACTTCTGCCACTTTCTCCCTCAGGGGAAGTATTTGATCTAATCTGCACAAACAGTTGGTCAAGAGTCTGTTTGTTTGTTTGTTTGTTTTGGTTTTTTTGTTAACCATCTCTCTTTGTGTACTTCTGTAGTGTGAAACCTTTTTCTCAACAACCTTACGCTGTACAGCCTCCCCTGCCATTACCAGGTAAGTAAGGAAATATAGTTCCTTGCTTTGAAATTACACTCCAATTTCAAAGATAGCTAATTTTAAAATTTTAAAATTTGATTTTAAAA
>VZSF01006996.1:171859-270542 GCA_013398295.1 Chionis minor | reverse complement strand
TTTTTTTTTTTGGTACCCTTGCTTTGTTGAATCCCATCTGGACCTAACATCAGGTTTTATCGGTGGAAACACTACAGGCTGTCACTTACAAATATACTAATTTTACAAGTCACTTCATCAATTAAATGGAAGTTTCTAAGGCTTTTAAGAAGTAAATCCTTTGGATTTGTATTTGTTTCTCAGTGTAGACAGTAGTAGGGAGATGACAACACCATTCCTGATGCTGTATTCTCAATGAGAAAGGATTAGGGCACTTTTATGATTTGTGCTGTATTTCACAGGAATACTTACATTAATCCTGTTGTAAGATTTCCGCCATGATCTCTAAGGCAATATAATTAAAGCAGTTCAAAAAGACTTTTGGTCCAGAAAATTTGGACTTTTTTGAGGAAAATTCCAACCCTTTTTGTGGCGAAACTTTGTATTCGACATACCTGAAATATTGTGGCAATGCAGTCTTAACAAAACAAAGCATGTGAACCATGCCTGTAATGGTTCCATGCTACATGTGTCATGTACATGTTCCATGCACCATGCTACATGTGTCACAGGACTTCCTGAGTTTGATGTATTGCAATAGATGTGTGTAGTGCAACCCACCAACCAATAAAAACTTTTCACAGGTAAGGCAATGTGATTAAAAAAAATAGATTAACAGAAGAAAACTAGATTTCAGCTGAGATTTTTATACTCCTCTGCATTTTTATACCTTTTTAACAGCATATGCTGGGATGCTTTTTCATTTTGCTGCCTGATTGGTCTGGACATCTATGCAAATATGCTATTGATGCCTAAAGATGTGTTGGATAAAGCAATTACCACACTATTGAATTTATAGCATCATTTTAGGATAAGAGTATTATTAAAAAGCAAATTACTGATGAACTTGGTAAGCAGAGTTAAACGCTTTAAGGGGTGTTTTGAGACATGAAGATAGGATAGATTTTTCAAATGTTCTGGATTGAAGTGGTGGTAGCGGGTGGCAAAGACTTAAAAAATCAAGACATTGAATGAGCTGGTTTTGTATATATGTAGTTTTAGGCTTGAAGAACGTATGGCAGCAACTTGTTATTACTGCACTGTGTTCAATATACCAGATGATCTCTTGTGCACCAGAAGCCTAACTTGAAACACCAGGATTGGGATTTCCTGACATCACTGGTCACGCTTAGGATCCAGTGTGACTGAAAAAGAGATGTTCATCTTTGTTCAATGATGCTTTAAACTATTTATGCAGTAGCTAAGAGTTAAAAGTTGATTAATTTGAAACATGAGCAGTGTTTGCAATTCTTCCTTCATTTTGGCATTGGGAGTTTGATACAATGAACTAACTCTTGGACTTGGATTGGCAGGTTGTATATGACATCTGTGTGACATTTCTCTGTGCTCCAAGTGCATTCTAGCACACGACAATGAATGTGAGACATTAGTCTCCCAACACATGGGCAGTGGCAGCTCTGCTCTTTTCCAGTGTAATATTATCTCTACCACCTGTTACTTGGTTGTCCCCATGAACTCCTTCAATATACATCATTATTAATAGTTTGGGGAAGAGGTGTTTTCAGGGCTTTGCACATTAGTAGAGTGGTGCACTTGCATCTTAAAGTTTTCAGAAGCTGTGAGACGCTGGGTGGAAGATAGAAGGAAAATGGCAAATCAGAAATTCATGACAGGCAGTGCTTTCTCCAGAGCAGCCATCTGCAGAGGGGTGGATCAGGGGGATTGCTTGGGAGACCTCTCCTGCCAATGATGAATATATGTAGTAATTTCTTGGTGATAGGCAGCTGAACCAGTCACATCACTGAGCGTTTTCTTTCCAGTAAATGAATTATACTTTTGTGGAAGGAGCTGAAGGGGTGGAGTGGAGACTGCCGTCTTGCACTTGACTTCTCTCCTGTACTAAACAAATCCCGTCAAAACAGCAGCAGTGCAAATTCCCCTTGACACCCTGCCCTGCCCACTGTATCCTCACCTAGCAGAAACTGCCTGGAGAGCAAGGAGATGGTGACTTGGTTTCCATGTCCATTCTGTCCTTGGCCCTTCTGAGGCAGCAAACAAGACAGCAGCTAGCAATAGAGATGTTTACAGAATCATAGAATCATAAAATGGTTAGAGTTGGAAGGGACCTTAAAGATCATTTAGTTCCAATCCTCCTATCCTCTTGCCATGGGCAGGGACACCTTCCACTAGATTAGGTTGCTCAAAGCCCCATCCAACCTGGCCTTGAACGCTTCCAGGCATGGGCCTCCACAACTTCTCTGGGCAACCTGTGCCAGTGTCTCGCTACCCTTGGAGTAAAGAATTTCTTCCTAATATCTAATCTAAATCTACCCTCTTTCAGTTTAAATCATTATCCCTCATCCTATCGCTACACCCTCTGATAAAGAATTCCTCTCAATCTTTCCCGTTTCCCCTTTAAGGGGAAAGCTGCTATAAGGTCTTCCCAGAGCCTTCTCTTCTCCAGGCTGAACAACTGCAACTGTCCCAGCCTGTCGTCATAGGAGAGGTGCTCCTGCCCTCTGACCATCTTCGTGGCCCTCCGCTGGACTTGTTCCAGCAGGTCCATGTCCTTCTTATGTTGGGGCTCCAGAGCTGGATGCAGCACTCCGGGTGGGGTCTAAGAGGAGAGTGGAGTGGAGGTGCAGAATCACCTCCCTTGATCTGCTCTCCATGCTTCTTTTGACGCTGCCCAGGATGCGATTGGCTTTCTGGGCTGCAAGGGCACATTGCTGACTCATGTTGATCTTTATCTGTTTTATGATCTTTGCATGTTTTCTGAGAATGGATCTGGCAGCCCTAATTTCACCTGCAGTCACCAGCACCACCTCCTACCAGATGCTACTCCCCAGTAATGGGACTCTGTCAATGGCCCTTCTTTCGCTGAAGTTATTCCCCAGTATAGAGATCGTTGGCAGCAAAAAGCAGATTGAAAGACTGAATTGCTGAGGGAATTTGTCTGCTGGGTGTTAAAATAACACAGTCCTGGGGGCTAGCTAAAGTCACAGCTACCTCTACCATTGGCAAGGCCTTCTGATATCTTTGGCTAACTCAGAAATTGTTCCCTTTCTCCTTTCTTGGAGGCTGAAGCTGCAGTGGCACAAGTTCTGTACTCTTCTTAAAGAATTGTTCAGCATATGCCTTTCCATTGACCATGCGGGACCTGTGTGCAAGATACTGGCAAGCTACGGTTTCTCTCGGTATTTAATGGCATTTGTACTCTTGTGCAATCATTGCTTTTCAAAGTCTCAGGTAAGCTGAAGACTGATTCCCAAAGGTTGCGTTCCCCTCTCTGAAGTTTCAGAAAAATTTTGATTCACAGCCTCATCCTAGTGGGAATGAGGCCTTTCTTGGTAATCAGTTGTGACACTCACTCCCACCAAAGATCAGAGAAAAATCTTGGCTTAGTGTATGGTTAAGACAGTGCACAACAACAACTCTTCTGTGTTTTTTTCTTGGGGTTGCAGAAGTTGAGTGATACACTCAGGCTCATCAGAGCTATTTTCAGCAGAGTTGCTAAGAGACTCAGACCACCAATATGATTTAAAAAAAAAAACAAACAAAAAAAAAAGTAACACCAGCTTGTTGAGGGTTAATATGCCCTTCCCTGAACAAATACCTTCTTTTCCATCTAGAAATCTTGTCTTGCAGGTATTTAAATATTCTTCTTACTTCTCTGGAAAGGAGGAAATGTCGGATGTTTCCCCAAAAACAGGCAGATCAGTTCTCTTGCATGCAATATGTAGGCCTCTGAGATGTGCTAGATCACAGATGCCTTAGTGATTGTAGTTTCAGCATGTTTGGAAGTCATCAGGCAGCTGGTGGACATCAGGCAAGCTATATGGACAAATACGTCACCCATGTTGAGCTTGTACAGTGAGTTGAATACATCCTAGACACACCGGATTGCTGTTATGCTAGAGTGTACACATCTTTTTCTATCTAGAATTTACTGGACAGAAAGCAAGAACCCTGACTTTGTCAGATAAAGTAATATGGCCCAGTTGCTGGCTCATGACTCAGGTTTAGCTTGCCATATGACTCATCTATTTGATTTTCTACCTTTGCCCTTGAAGAGACAGAGAACAGCTGTTTGAGTGCTGGAGACCACCCCACCAGCTGAATGCTGCTGCCCCTGCTGCAGTCCCATCCTGTTGCTAGCAGTGGTTAGTGGGACCTTGGGAGGCAAGGCAACTCAGCCCATTGACTGTGGATTTCTTAAATCCTGACCATGTCTCCTTTGGCTGTGTAGGCTGGGTGTATTCAAGAGTTATCTCACTTGTTGCTGGACATAGTAATGCCAGTGAGTGCCAGTGAGGAGGTGAAGCACCTAGGTTCTAGTCTCCAGGTCTGAATCACGTTCAGTTATGTATTCAACAAGTCCATATGTTCCCAGACTGTAAAGCAAAGATTAGCTTTCCTACTTGATGAAGTGCTGGGAAGATGAATTTCCTTTGAGTCATAGTCATTATTATTCCCTTGCATCTTTGCAGGATGGAATGTACTAGACAGAGTAAAGCAGACCTTTCTCTGCTCACCTTGGGTGCTCACCCCAGGATTGGGTGTGCTTTGACATAAGGTTTTCTTTAGAAAGAGAAAACCTGAAAGTGAAGAGAAAGGAAGAGTCATTTCCACAAAGCAGTAACGTGGTTTCTAGTCCTGATGAGCTAGGTGTTGTGAGGAGCTCATAGGCATGGAGGCCGTAGCATTTTATATGTTAAGCTAAAAGCAGTAGCTCTTTTGGCCATTAGAGACCCCATGATGTACAGTATGATTTTGTCCTGGTGCAGTCTTGGAAAGTTTAATTACATACATTAGTGACTTACCTCAGTGTCCTGTTAACATTTACAAGTTAATTTGGCTATGGCAAATAACAGTGTTTTTCCTCAATTTTCTGTCTTGTGTCCCTCCTGAAGGGACACATACCAGGGAAAGCTAACGGATTGGAATTCCGCTCTTGAGCAGTTCTTTGATCTGACATTCATGTACATCATTGCCGTTTTCAGTTTACATAAATAAACCAAGTTGCAGATAATTCAAGAGCAGATATGCATATGCTAAATAATCTCTGGTACGGGGGCAGTAACTTCCACGAGAGGGTGTGAACCAGCAGCTGTAAGTAAATAAGCTGTAACTGTAAGGCCAGCAGTATCTGAGGTGCAGCTCCATTCTTCTGCAAATGTGAACTGGGGCCCTCAGCTTAGCTGTTACTGTCATTCCCTGAAATTCCATGTATGTACATTTATGGGCTGAGATTTTCAGAAGTGGCAGGAGATGGGTGCACAGCTTTTGTTTAATGACTACCCTAAGACATGTCTGACAGTTCTAGCCCATAATATGGGACATGCTTTAGAATAAAAGGTGCAGTGTAAATGTCAAGGAGTTCCAACGTGATTCCATTTCTTCACTGCAGCAGGGCTTCAAGGAACCTGATTGTACATAACGTTAGTGAATGGCAATGACGGCTTAATTCAAACAGTATTACCATAATTTTGCCTACTGCCAAATAGTTTAATGTTGATTAATTAGATGTTAACTAGCTGTGAAATTCTACAGTCTGGTCTTTTGATGGGAGACTTGCCACATTGTGGAGGCATGTAGTGTCGTCTTAGTGTTAGGGAAGCTTTCCTTATGAAGTAGAACTAGTACCTTTCTGTTCTGCCTCATATTGACTGCACTTATTTTTTAATTTGCCATTAAGAGTTTAGGGGAATGTAACCTTTACTTTACTAGTGAGACCCTGAAAATGTTTGTCTGGTTCTGCAGTGAGGGCCTCTGCTATGTTTATGTAGCAGTGGTCTGATCAAGCCTCTGTAGCCTTGACCTTTTGTTCTTTTGTCTCAGTGAGACAATTTCTTTGGAAAAGCAGGATTGGGTCCATACATTGTGTTTATCACCCCCAAGGGAAATAGCTGAAGAACTCCTAGTCTAGTTCCTCTTTGGAGAAGGGAAGGAATTAATCTTTATTCAGACAGCTGGAGTATGGGTCAAATAAACAATATAGTTAGTTGCATTGACATGTAAATGAGTATTATGGCAACTCAATAAAAACCTAAACCAGAATACAGTAGCATTGCTACTCTCTAATACAGGTACATTTGTGGTGCAATCAAAATAGCTGCGTAACTATAGTGGAGAAAATCTGATAGCAAGAATTTCAGCATGACTGTAATAATTCACTTGGCAACCTGAATTATGATTAAGTCTGTAATGCCTGTGCCGTGATCCTATTAATACCTGTGCTACCAGGTTAAAGCTAGCCTGGATTTGCCCACATACACTACCCCAGTATAGACAAACCATCAGAGCATAACACTGCACTACAGTTGTTTAGGTGGTCATGACAAGGTAAAAGCTTCTAGTCTTCCTCCAGCTGTTGTTTCCAAGACTTGTACAAAAGTTATCACGACCTCAGTGATAACATTCAGCAAATGTAAATGATGTAAAATGATTTTTAAAGAAGTTTTAGACCCGAATTGGTTTACTGTTACATTTTAACACATGTGCCCAAATCTGTTTTCAGCTCAGTGAAGAGAGATGAAACTATGGGGGCAAGAAGGGGTGAGTTGTTAAGAGAAGTCAGGGACCTATTCAGCTGGATAAATTGTTTTGTGAAGCTATCTTCTGCAGAGAAGCAAACATGGGAATAAAATAATTGCCAGCTTTGTATGACTATCTCCTGATAAATCAGAGGATGCTTTTGAATGTATAGTATGTGGGAGATGACAAATTTAGGAAAACATAAAGGGATGAGCGCACAGCTGGTGTAAACTGGTATGAATGTATTACGCATGTACGGCCAAGCACATTCGCAGGGGCTGAAGGTCTGTCACTACTTCAGAGGGAGGGATTCTACTTGAAAGTGGGAGTCATAGAGACAAAGGCAAGCCATTCTGACAAACAGACTTTCTTTCATCCGTAATCTGTGATGAAGATGGTACGACTGTTAAGGATTTTTGTAGAAACCTTGGGAAACAACACAGTCATTTTGAAGAGTGATTTATAATCATGTGTTTAAATACTGTGCTATTATGCTCTCCATTAAGAGCAGAATGAGCAGAGTGAAAGCTGTATGTCCATCCCTAATGCTGCCAATGTTGATGTGAACATTGCAGCATTCTGTCATCTTGCCCGGACTGAATCTTTGTTCTACTAGATTTATCTGAATGCTACTACTGCTAGTCTAGGAGATACCCCAGGAGATACATTGCCCACTGTACTTAATGAAAAACCTATCCTACATCTGTCTTTCACTTACATCTGTCTTTCACTTGCTTCTGAGTTTGTGCTTTTAAAAAAAAATCATGGTAATTGGATTTTATTAGTTTGTTTGCTTGTATCTTCTGTAGCATCATTTATCTAATGCAGATGGTAGTTTTTCTCATGTGTTCATCAGGGCACAGTGGCAGCAATGCCCCAGTGTTGTGCTAAGAGGAAAATGGAACTGGATCTTCTGAACTAAATTGGGAGATTGTTTATTTTATTTCCTTACCCACCTCCTCCTTCACCCACCTGAAGTGGCCAGTTGAACAGCCATGGGAATTAGATTGAATGGAAATACTGCATGTTATTACATGGCGGCTTTTCCTGCTAGTGCTTTTGACAGTTGAAAAATAACAAATTCTTCTGTGACAATAACTCTGTGTGATGGGAGCTGGAGCTGCTGGTGAGTGTTGTAGTATAGAGATGGCCCAGACCAACTGTCTAGGAGCAAACCTTTTAACTTGAAAGGAATTACAACAAAGCATGGCTTCCAGCAGGTTACTAGTTACTGCTGGAGTTATTCAAAGTATGCTTGGAGTTGTTCACTAGAAAAAGCAGTCCTGCCTTCTGCTTTTCTCATTGCTGCCCATCCTCCCAACACATGTTCTTTGTCTGAACACACACAAGTGCTTCTGAATCAGGTCAGGGAACTGATCCTACTGAGAACTAGCTGAGCAATTCTTCAGTGAGTCTTATAATACAACTACAGAAACATTTGTGCCTGTACAGGAGGAATGAGGAGGCAAAAACTGCTCTGGGACAGTGAGACTGCTCTCTCTTGGTGGCAGGACCAACCTGGTGTTATCAAACTACAACTTTGAAGTGCAGTTTCCCAAGAGGCTCAAGCCAACCTAAGTATGTGTTGCTATTAGAATAGCCAGTCTTTGTGCCCTCAACTTTTGTGTCTGTTCTCACCTCTGCCAGCCCCTGCAGCTTTGTGGGCATCCAAGTGAGCTTTCTTGTCTGACTGAAAACTAACCCAGCAAAACCACAAAAAAACCTCGTTTTAGCTGTGATCAGCTCTCTCATCTGGCTAACCACAGAGTTGTACAATTGCTAATGGTGGCACAAAGGCAGCAGCATGCTTGTGTGGCTGGAGATGGGGAGAAGGCTGGACTGGCACTTTCTAGATTGACTTAAACCTCTTGTGAAATTGCTGCTTAGGCGAAATAAGCTAACAGTATTACCTGTTAGAGAAGAGAAGAGAGAGGTATTTTGTATGGCAAAGGAAAGGGGGATTTATTATTGAGGTGGTCCAGTTCCAAGGCTAGCATTTTTTGTCATAAGGGCTGCTCTAGATCTCAGATAAAAAACCTTCACTGACATCAGATAAGAAAACCATGCTAGAATGTCATCTAATGCAGTCCTATTCACAGTGTACCCATTGTAACAGGAACATACTTTATTCAGTTTTCTGTTTCCCTCAGTTCAGCAGGAAGAATAGAATAGTCTGAAGTAGCCTATGGGAACTGACCATTGCTTTTCTGCTGATGTAAGCTAGCACCTGGGCTTGTGGAGTACAGAGAAGCTCTACTCTTTTAGTTTTAAAAGGCAGGAAGCCGATCTGGGCATTTCCACACAACCTTTGTGTTTTCAGAGCTTAAGGGAACCCCCTCTCCTTCTCCAAAGTGTAGTTTGAACGACCCCTGGTGGAACCTTCAGACAACCAGGATTTTTAGCCCCAACATAAGCCTTCAGTTGGCCAGCCTTAGTCACCCACATTTGAAATCTGTGGCTGCTAATGGGAGATGGGTTTGTGTTCAGGTGGAATTGGGCTGGATCCATCAGCAACCTACATTCCTTATGTTGCATCCTGTCTACTTACATTCTTCATATCATAGTACCTGAGCCTAATGAGTGTGTGTACATTCCTTCTCTCTGCTCTGTCTCTTACCTGCATATCCAGGGTTGAAAAGCTTTATTACAGTGATGTACCTTTATTTTTCCAGCTCAGTCTAGCCTGTCTTGCACTGCTCTGTGTCTACAGTGCCCTCCTGTCTGCACCCCACGTGCTTTGTGAGTACCTCTGTGCTGTCCTGGCACTGTTCAGTTACAGTAAACATCAGCTAAGGGAAGGGGCTGTGTCATATGTTTTTAATGTTAGGAGAATATTCCACCAGGTTTCCCCAATGTGTATGCAAATCCTTACTACCATTTTCTGAAGCAGGAACAGGATTTTAGTGCATACTCCTCAGATTTCTCCTGCTTGCTTGATGAACATTGATCTGCTTAAGTAGCTTTGGACACTCCAATACCTTACAGTCTTGGCTATGCAAGACCCCTTTAGGTAATGGTGAAAACACACCACAACCATCTATTGATAACCATCTGTTTTTCTTGCCTTTTTTTTTTTTTTGGCAGGCTGATTTGAACACCAATATTGAAGATGAATCCAGATCTTTCTATGGTGTTTCCAGCCAATATGAGAGTCCAGAAAACATGGTCATTACCTGTTCCACCAAAGTATGTTCCTTTGGAAAGCAGGTGGTGGAGAAAGTGGAGGTAGGGAGCAGGCACCTGGGTACAAGGTTGTCTCTGACTGCTGTTTTGTCATTCAAGTATTTGCATCCCACGTGTATTTCAAGGCAAAATATATCCTATTCTTGTCGTCAGGGAGATGGATGCCATAGATTATTATTTCTGAGACATGCAAGTGTAAGATTGCTCCAGGCTGCAACATGACCTTGTCTCAGGACTTCATTGAAGGTCTGATAGTGCTTGCTGTATTTTTCATTAAATCTGTTTCTGAAGAAATGTGAATATGTAAGACTCTCAGCTATGGTGATTGTATGGGGTTTTCTGGGGAGCAAAGAAAAGCTAGGAAACCTGGACACATGTTTGGTAGTCCAGAAAGGTGAAAACAAATAGGCAACACCTCATTCTCACCAGTGTTTTTAAACAGGTCATTTAAAAACTATAGTCATTAATTAATAGGCTCTAATAGTTTACAGACTACAATCTTATGATTTTAGGAGGCTTATCTTAGTGCTTGTACACTTACAGTTCGAGCAACTGTGGAGCTGCATAATTATGCATATATCTGGCATTGAAGAACTTCTTTCTGATGCCACATTCAGCTTCTAAGAGAACTGCTCTGACCTGCTTCCTGCTACTGGCCTTTAGATGCAGGAGTGGCTGTGTGCAGAACATCAGGTATTCTTAGGTCAGCAAGTTCAAGCTACATCCTTCCCCCAGACCCATCTCTAGTCACATGATAGACATTCCTGAAGTCTGGGTATGTATTTGCATGATAGGATAGACAGGCCAAAGAAAGGTATCATGGTGCACAGGAAAGGAGACTTAGCTCTTGAAGGTGAACAAAAAAAATACCTCTGTGTAACATTGGCCAGACCCTCTCCTAAGGGGGAGCGGAGATACTATGTTCTCTCTCACAGGTACCAGAAGGTTTTACTCCTTTCCATCCATGAAGCGTCCTGAACATATGATTACCATCATTACTATGAGCTTCCTGGTCTTATTAAAGCATCAGTTTTTAACTTTTTCAGTTTATCCACATCTAATATTTTTCCAATAGAGATACAGACAATTGTATAGCTGACAATCGGTCTGCTCCTCTAAGTTACCTTTCACAACTCCTTGGCAGCTTGCTGCTCATAAGCTGGAATGCACTGTTCTAAAGAAAAGAGAAATCAAGCTGAAGAAATTAGAAGGCTGACAGAGACTGACCTTGGTGCGTAGTAGTACTGTAGAGGAATGACTAATTAGCTCATTACTGTTAGTAAAATGACTTGAAAATGACATTTTAATTTTTCTGTTCTGGGGCCCTTTATGTGACTAATGCTACTAATGTGACATTAGTCCCATATGCCCCTTTTGTGTTTTACATTGCAGACAGAGTATGCACGCTATGAAAATGGACATTATTCCTATCGCATTCACCGTTCCCCTCTCTGCGAATACATGATAAACTTCATTCATAAACTCAAGCACCTTCCTGAGAAGTATATGATGAACAGTGTGCTGGAGAACTTTACTATCTTACAGGTGGGATTTTCGACTGTTTTCATTGGAGCTTGGAAACATGTAAGCCCCATGCAGGAGTTCACTGTTGTGAGTCAAAGCAGATTTCCTTTTACAGCTCTTTACGGCATCTAATTGAACTTAGTATCTCTCGTGTATTGCACCTCAAGACCATTTATGGAGCTCTAGAGATGGTAACTCATGCAGAGAAGCAGCAGGAGAGATCTGAGTAAGAAAGAGTAAAAAAGAAAGATAAAGGGAGAAGTCATGAGGCAGAGAGATAACAGAAGGACAAAGATGCAAAAGTCAGTGAAGGAAATGTTCATTCCATTACTGGATGATCATTGAGGTCCTTTCTGTGCCCTGGGCCTTTTTGCAAGGTAAAAGAAACAAGAGCACTGTTAAGTGGCTATATAATTTTGTCATGGGAAGAGTTCTTCACTGACTGGGTAGGAGGAAAAAAAAAAAAAAGTTGTTTCCTCAAAACCATCCTGAATCTGGAAAGAATATGGAGGCACATAAAGGAAGGGACATGTTGGAGGAAACTCTGTGACACTGTGACACCTCTAGGTTGCAGTACTACAAGACTACTGCAACTTGAGTTGTATTAGTGTCTATGTTCTACTGGGAGCCTTTCCAGGCTCGGATGCAGCCTAAATTTGGGAAGAGGGCAAAGACAGCTTAAAAGGTGGATTTTCCTAATGGACTGAGTTCTGTGCTCGCCTCTACAAGACGCGTCACAGATCTTTGCCCAGAGAACCTGAGCTTGGGTAAGTAGAAGAAAGGCTAGACGTTGTATGAAAGAATGGAAATCAAGTGGTCTTCATTCCATCCCCTGGAGATCTTGTGGGACTTCACGCAACTCATTTCACTGCTTTGTGGCTCAGCTACCTCAGCTGTAAAACACAACGTTAATAATGTACTTCATGGAGCTTTAGGAGGCTTTACTCTTTCATGTTTGTACTAAGATCTTTAGCATCTGGAAGAAAAGAGGAGTATAAATGCTAACAGATTTTTAGATGAGCAAAAGCATGAAGGAAGAAGGGACAGAGAGATGGACAGCCTGTGTGCTGTAATTCATACTGAGGAACACTGTAACTGCTTTCTACATGTTTCATTCCTCAGTCAGGCCAATGCTTGCTATAAATTTTATGAACAAAATTGTCATATAGTTATACTTCCTCTGGGGCTTTATGTTTTGAGTAATCCCATGTCCATCCCTTCCTCCTATCACAGAGAGGCATGTCTCATGTAGGTGCTGGCACAGCCTTTTATATGTTCTTTCAGTCCTGCTCCCTGAGCAGCAGGCTGAGCATTTTCCACCCCGCAGTCCCCAATGAGGACTGGAAAAAATAGTCATGCTTAATGCAAGGCATGCTGCTAGTCCTCAGTCCCCACTACCAACATCTGAGGCAAGTCTAATTTAATTTTTTCTAGACCCTCTCATGAGCTTAGATACCCCTAAACTCACAAGCATGATTTACCTTGGTTTGCTCATTGCTCTGGATCTAGCCCTCCAAGATTTCAGAGTCCATTTTTCAGAAAAGGCTCTGGGCTTTACCACGCCTGGATGCATGTAACTCATAACAGCCTGCAGAAGAAAGGAGAATGGTTAGTTCAGCTACAAATCCAATCATGAAGTAAGAAAAGAAAACAGACTAGACCAAAATCGGGCTGTTAAAATTAATAAGCAAGTTTGAAAGCAGCTATTTTTTGTTTTCACAAGAATGGTTGGGCTTTGGTACAGTTTATGCCTCCAGCTGGTATGTTTCTCTTCTGCATTTGAGTTGGTGCTACTGCTGATAAGGAGAGAACTGTGTGAAGTTTTAGCTATGACACAAACTCAGATGTCAAGAATGTGCAAAGTTGTACAGTGACAAAGAGAGGGAAGCTGAGCTAGGAGCTCTGGGTGCAACATTGCACTTTGTCCCTGCGATGTAGTGTAGGCAGTGCATGCTTCTGAAACTAGGACAACACTGTTCCAGCACCATGCTACTCACACTGAGTCATATTGCAGAGAAGCTAAGGTTCCCAAGGGACCATAGAAAAAGAAATGGAAAAAAGGGAGCTTCTGTAAGAATGCGTGAGTGTGGCTGCCATCTTTCTCCTGACATCTACAGTGTATGGAATGGGAGACATAATGGAATCAAACCTGTAAGTCTCCTGTAAAACGAGTTACACTCTATAATCCTCATGGTCTGTGTCTACCACTGACAAGCAGGAGCAGATGGAGGAAAAGTCTGTTCATAGCTGTGATATATCAACACACATGTGAGCAGGAGGGGATGTGCCGCAGGAGGTGGCCTCTCTACCCAACAAACAAAGCAAAATGAGATTTTCTGTGAAACGCTTTCTCTCTGATGAAATCTGCAACACCAGGAAGTGGAGAGTAGAGGACCTAGTGGATGTGCTTCCACTTACGTAGTCACTGCTTGGTCACAGGTTTCTGTTCTCCACAGTGGACTCTGCTCACCTCCCTGTCTCTTTACTGCATTGCAGTCCTGATGCTGCAAAAGTGCTTTGCGTGGGTGTGTGGGCACATAGGCTGGGGGTTGTGGTGGCCAAGCTGCCTATCACTCCGGTGCTTCTCTGTTCTTTGCTTATTACTGACTTTTTGTTCTATGTTAAATGTGTTGGAATATGTAACCAGAGAAACAGCAGTTGCCATCTTAGCTTCTTCTCCTTTTCTGTCTAGGTTGTGACAAACAGGGACACACAGGAGACCTTGCTGTGCATAGCATATGTTTTTGAGGTGTCAACTAGTGATCATGGTGCCCAGCATCACATCTACCGACTGGTGAAGGACTAGAGACTCTCTGCCCTGAGTCGCCCATGGCATGCATGTCTAAGAAAAAAGCCTGTGCTTGAACAACCCCTGCCCCCTCATACCAAACTGAAAAATAAACTGCAGATATTGTGTATTTTCAGAAAAGCACCTCTGAGCTGTTTTGTGGTTGACCAGGGTCAAATAAGTTTGTATCTCCAGGTTTGTTCAAACAGGGAAAACACTTGGAGTCAAAGAAGCAGGCAAATAACTGCTTAAGGGTTTCACCACAAACAGCATCCTCTGGAATGTATTTCCCACAGAGCTCACACAGGGTGTAATCATACACATAAAAGGAGTGGTATGCACCTGAGCATACAGGTAGTGCAATGGCAGCAGCTTCCACAACTTTGACCACATATAAACAGGTTGAAAATGTTCATGCTACGTCTGGACTGACTGTGTGCACTCACATACATTCATTTGTAGGTCAACACATGCACAGACGTGCTTACCATACATTTATATGCATGTCAGTTAGACATGTGGGCACATGCATGTGTCTAGAGATTGCACATATAACCTACATACTGCCTGTCTATCTGCCTACCTTAGCAGGTGTGTAGTCACAGGCTCCTTCAACCTTCCTCCTATTAGATGCTGGATACTGCTTCCCTCTCTTCTGTGCACGATAGTGAGAGATCTTTTGCCTTTTAAATGAAGTTATGCTTAGAAAATTGGGTACGTTAAATCACATTGTCTTGCCTAGCAGATTTCCTCCATCAGGTATCAGGTCTGCTGACTTGACTGACTAAAATAATTCTTGCTGCTTTTGCTTCTGCTCTCTCTGCATAGTTAGCACTACTCAGGGAGCTAGACTGCTCTTTTCTTGTGCACCAGCAAAATAATTGTTTACTCAGATCAAATTGTTCCACCTGTTAGTTGCAGACAGCGAGGCACAAAAGTATTGCAAAGAACGTCATTTGACCAGCAAATCGCAGGAAAAGAATGACAGAGAAGAGTGAAAAGAGGTGAGCTTTCCATGTTTCCAAGGCAATCACAGTCTCTCTGCTTTACTTGTAAATAGGGGTTGTTTACTCAACAGTCACTGAGAGGCAATAGTCTCGGTCCCCACAGTGCTGATGTGGGGGAAGATCCAACCATTCATGTCACTTTGAGGGAGGAGGTGGGTTGCATGATGCTCTCTGGCAGTCATTGAACAGGCAAATTTTTGGGTGGCCTGGCACACTCCCTTGTCACAGATTTGAATGTATGGTGTTACATTTCCTCTTTCCACAATGCATCACAACACCTTAGGAAACGCTTCTCACACTTACTTCAGATGTTTCCATCCTTGCATTTTTGGCATAGAGAAAAGTACTCACAGATACCTGAAGCATCTGAGATACCATCAGAAATCAAGGGTTTATTAGAATGCCAGAAGGTAAGGGGTTCAGCCACACAGAGACGAAATCTCACTTCTTTCAAGAACTCATGAGCCTGTTAGTATTCCCTTCTACAGCTTTCACTCTGACAGTAAAAGGGCTCTGTGGACTCCAGGAAGATACTGTACAACAATTCCCACAGCATATGTAGACCTACATACGTAGCATATGTAGGCCTGCAAAATTACATATCTCTTCCAGCTCCCTAACCATGTTCCTGTCCTTTAAAATGTTTCATTTGTGTATCTGAAGTCGTAAGTTTTACTCATTTACAAGGTACTCCAGGATTCTTCTCACAGATTGATGATTTTGTTTCCTGCATGATTTAGAAAATCTCAACTCCCTTCAAAAGCTTAAATCTTCCACTCCTCAAGAATATTATTCCCATGTTTTCTGGACTGAAATTAATCCTTTGAGTACTTGAAGGTCTAAGTTTTCACTGGGGTTTTTCACAGGTATTGTTGAATATTTCCCATCCTCTCACTGAAATTCATGAAAAATGCTCAGCCAGCTACCGTCCAGTGTACCACAAGCATCACTTCTACTTGGTACATTAGACTGAGGGTGGAGGGAGGAAAGGAGGGCAGATTCCCTTACTGGAACATGTTCTTTTTAAGATATAATCTGGTGTACTCTATTATCTCCTCCAAAGTCTTCATTATGCTCAGAGAAAGCACTGGCATCTTTCACACCAGTTCTCAGCTCTTTCAATTCCCAGGAGTTCTCAGGCTCCTCACCTTTTCCCCACAAGATGCTCTAGGCAAATTGCTGCTTTAGATGCTTGTTTCAACAATCTCATTTTTTACTAGCTCTTCTTGACTGTGCTCATGGGCTTCCTTGTGTGTTTCACTACCTGTGCTTTCTCTTACCCAGCTTTAAACAAGTTCTGGTAAGCACTGAACTTAGCTGGATAATGGTAGCTTCAACCACTTCATGCAATACTTCTGAGGAGGAATCTGCTGCTGTTTTGAAATCATGGTTTTATTCTGAAGCTGGTATTGAGAGCAATTGTTCTTTGCTAGCTTCTAAGTGTACAGAAACACAGTGTTTTCTTCAATGACAGAAATCTTTAGTATTCCTCTGACTCATTGCCGGCTGATAGTATGGAGTTTCTTTCTCTGAACTGTTTTCCAAAGTCTGTGTAAAACTTATTCAAGCCTATAATGCTTCCTCTAGGTTTGTAATACTTAGTTTATGACCTTAGGATTCAATACAATCTTTTCTGGCTGTGTTGCAGCTGGGTGAGTTGATTCCTCACAAGGAATTAATATTCAGGCAACAGAGTGGAATGAACTATTAAAATTTAACTTATAAATTGAGTTAGACAAGTTATGGTAAAATTTATTATGGTAAAATTTTGATATGGGATCCCTCCAAAATTTTTGTCTGAAGTATGAGTTCACATTGCTGTGGCTGTCAGCAGTTAGATAAGAAGCAAATGACTGAAAGACCATTAACAAAGATGACAGATGATTGTGTTAACTGAGGGGAGGGTGTGTACTGAAAAAGATCTTTCAACGTCATCAGTGATCTGGAGGAGGGAGAAAGCAGCAGGGTAAATAAATCTGCACGTAGCACTAAAGGAGATTTTTGCAAGCTGAGTATGTATGGAGAACTTGAACACCACTGAAACACGAGGCTTGAACTGGGATAATAAATACTAAGCGTGATTTGAAATACAATTTAAAAGTTTCTTAACAGAAGAATAAAAAAATGGCAAATAAAAGGTAAATTATCAGAAACATAATTTGTGACAATGTGCCTGAGAGATACATAGTCAGAACATGATCCAAAATTGAACAATGTGATGGAGCTAATTGCCAAAGGACAGATGCACAAATGCACAATGTCAGTGACAGAGATAAACATGAGAGTGAGATGAAAGTCTCATGGTGCTCACTCAAAGAAATGGAGACATACAGTAGAGGATGAAGATTTCACTACCTGTGGAAAAGGTGATACCTGGTCCTACAAAGGGTATTTTATTTGGCCTCACATGTGACTGGTCCTAAGGATTTTCATTTCAACAGATATTTCAAACAGAAGACCAGAACGCAGGCTACTTGCAAAGACCTACTGAATGTGCTTCATATACAGGTGGAATTTTGGAGTAGAATAGACCAGAACAGAATAGTTTCAGTTGGAAGGGACCTACAATGATCATCTAGTCCAACTGTCTGACCAATTCAGGTCTGACTAAAAGTTAAAGGATATTATTAAGGGCATTGTCCAAATGCCTCTTAAACACTGACAGGCATGGGGCATCGACCACCTCTCTAGGCAGTGTATTCCAGTGTTTGACCACCCTCTCAGTGAAGGCATGTTTCCTACTGCGCAGCCTGAACCTCCCCTGGTGCAGCTTTGAACCATTCCCACACGTCCTGTCACTGGATTCCAGGAAGAAGAGATCAGCACCTCCCTCTCCACTTCCACTCCTGAGGAAGCTGTAGAGAGAGAGGAGGCCGCCCCTCAGCCTCCTTTTCTCCAAACTAGACAAACCCTGGGTCCTCAGCTGCTCCTCACAGGACATGCCTTCCAGTCCTTTCACCTGATTTGTTGCCCTCCTCTGGATGCATTCAAGGGCCTTCACACCCTTCTTAAATGGTGGGGCCCAGAACTGCACACAGTACTCAAGGTGAGGCCTCGGCAAAGCTGAATACGGTGGGATAATCCCCTCTTTTGACCGGCTGGTTATGCTGTGTTTGATGCCCCCCAGGATGCAGTTTGCCCCCTTGGCTGCCAGGGCACACTGCTGACTCCTCCTGAGCCCGCTGTCGACCGGCACCCCCAGGTCCCTTTCTGCAGGGCTGCTCCACAGCCGCTCCTCTCCCAGTGTATACTTGTGCCTGGTGTTACTCCATCCCAGCTGCAGAATCTGACATTTGTTCTTGTTAAATTTCATCCCATCAATGATTGCCCAGTGCTCCAATCTATGCAGCTCCCTCTGCAAGGCCTCTTGTCCCTCAAGAGAGCCAACAGCACCTCCCGGTTTGGCATCATGAGCCAAACATGCTAATGGTGCATTCAACTCCTGCATCTGGATCATTGATAAAAACAGCGAACAGAACTGGTGCTAGAATTGAGCGCTGAGGAACACCACTGTGCCCAGTCGCCAGCCAGATGTAGCCCCATTCACTACAACCCTTTGAGCCCTTCAGCCAGGTCTTCACCCAGCACACCGTGAACCTGCTCATCCCACAGCTGGACAACTTGGCCAGAAGGATGCTGTGAGGAGCAGTATCCAAAGCCTTCCTAAAATCCAGAAAAACTACATCCACTGCCTTCCCCTCATCCACTACGTGAGTGACCTTACATTGAAGTATATCAAATTATTTAGACAGGACTTGCTCTTTGTGAACCCATGTTGACTGTGCCTGATGATTGCATTGTTGTTTAAATGCCTTTCAATAGCACCCAGTATGACCTTCTCCACAATTTTTCCGGTACTGGGGTTAGACTAACAGGTCTGTAGTTTTCTGGGTCTTCCTTTATGCCCTTCTTGTAGACTGGAATAACACTGGCTAGCTCCCAGTCAGTGGGGTCCTCTGATTTTTTGTCTCATTTAAGCACAAACTGCACCAGGACTAGCCTTACAACACATAGACCTATACCACTGGAGTTCCAGTGCGCCTGGACAATCAATTTAATGTGGAAGGGGAACTAATTGACTTCCTATTATTACATACCAGTTGATCTGTTGTAACTGTCTGAGTGCAGGTTTCCACCTGCATGTAGGAGGTGCCCCACAGGGATGAGTCTTCACCAGACATTACTGTGGAGCAGCTAACATGGCACTGCCTCTGACATGCACACTCTACTTTGCTGCTCATGGCCTGCATCTAGGTCATAACCTGTGCTTTGAAGCACAGGAAGGAAAGCATGTGGGTAAGGAGGATAACAAAGATGATGCCATGGAGTCAGAGCTGGAGAAAGATGGTTTGGTTCTTGTTATGGGACAAGGGGTCCATTTTTTTAAATAATATATAANCTTCCCCCAATCTTGCAGACTCCCAGAGGCTGCTTTTAAGGACTGTGCAGGGCTGGTGCTGTTAACCTCTGTGCAGGAGCCAAAAGTGATTAGTAAAGGACAGAAGCAATTTTTGCACCTATTAAGCAAAATCTACATCTTCTTTCTGTGCACAAAGTTCCTGCTGTGACTACTCTCTCCAACAGAAACAAATGCCTTCAAGCACTGACTTCCAAACATAGATGCCACCAGCTTTCCATTAGATCTGTATGGCTGGTAACCAGAATCAGCCAAGCTTGGAGAAAGACAAGCCAAGTACTTTAAACATCTAGAAAACAGAGCATCTCAAATTCCCTCCCCTGTGGTACACATGAAAAATCCATGCACGCACAGTCCCACTTCCCCATTGGGTGTCATTTCTAGTCACAGCAAGGTGGCCAAACCAAATTACTACTTCTCTGCAAACCAACTAGCCCCAACAGTTCATACGTGTAGGTATGAACAGCACCAAGTGGCCACAGACCATTACCAATGCATACATCTCCCTGTTTCAGCCCTATGCAACTTCCTTCGTGATTTGTAAACCATGTGTGGAGCAGACAACAAACCAAATAAAACCTCACTAATATGAAAAAAGACTGACTCTTGGGAAAAGCATTTTTAGCCAACACAGACAACAAATATATTTTGGAATGGAAGCCTGTATGGAGAAAGGGCAGTGTTTAGTCCTGGCAATGGAAAATCACTTGTGATGTGTATTAGTACCCTTCTGCAAACAAGAGCCTGGTGCCATACATGCATCCACTGCAGGTTTACACGGGTACAGCAGACCCCATGGAGTAGTCCCTAAAGGAGATGAGCCCTAGAAGTCTACTTAGTCCATCAGCTGATCATGAATAAAACCACATTAGCACAGTTTTAACATGTTATCAAATTAATGAATGCAAGCCAACAGGCTGAAGAACAGATTAAATCTTAGGACAGTTTATTTAGGGACACTCATGCAGGTCTTTTTCTCAGTAGCAATGAAAGCCTCCCCTCTGGCACTCTTCCTTTCTACTCTTGCTCTTGGAGTTCACAGCTCCTTTGGGTCTGCTCCAGGGTCAGCAAGAGACATCTACCTACCTTTCAAACTCTGTGGAGAAACAAACAGAAAATTCATGTGTCCAGGCAAGCTCAATTTTATGGAGGGTACCAGATAAAGAAGATCTAATAAAGCTGTGAGTCAAAAGGGGTACTGGAAATTTTGATCTGGACTAAAAGGCTTCTGTCCCCTTGCAAACTGGGTGAGATCAATGCAAAAATACTTCAAAGACTGGAAGGAAGGACTGTAGATAGATCTCGGTCCCCAAGGCTTCCTTTCTTGTAATTTGACCAGAAGAAACCGGACAGTACATCAGAACTGAGAGCCAGCTGCGATTTTGCTGAAAATAAAGGAAAGCAAACACCAAAAAGCAGCGTATGTTAAAAAAGCTAGTCTATTTTCAAGACGAAAAGCTATATTGAACTCTAAACAACCAAATAAATGAGGATATCAGAGTCTAATTTCTGGTGGAGTAGAAATACTAGAAATATTAACCTTAGCCTATAATAATTTGCTGTAAAATCAAAGGACAAAACAGCAAAAGCTGATTCCCCTGACCACTTTGCAGCCACAACACTGAGGCATTAGAAGACCAAGTGACAAAACAGGGATCTAAATATCCATGCTTTCTTTAGAAAAAAGCACCTCAGAAGTTTCCATTCAACTGTGGCTCCTTTCATTTTGAACCTACATGCTTCAGTCTATCAGCCCTCAGTTGTGCAGCTGCATCTGCTTGTGGAATCATGTCAACTCCATTACTGAAATGATTCCACCTAAAGATAGTCTTCTGAGATGAGACACAACAGACTACGGGTCTGAGCAACACAGAACTAGCCCTCTCTTCACTTCAAAGACAAAAGAAACACTTCAGGTAAGACAAGTTCATTCGAATTCATTCATCAGTGATGAGGGGGTGGGAACTTCTTCAGCTGACATTGCCAACAAAGAAAATATGTAGATAGGCCTAGAGGCAGAGGTAGGGATTGAATTTAAATCTCTTTCTACTTCAATATCTACACCCAAGGATCATTATTTCCTTGAGTATTACATATGTGCTTTAGCCTTTGGTGCAATGGTTTCCCAGTCACTTTTTTTTCCCCCATTATCCAGCTCCTATTTCCTTGGTTCTTTGACATTTTGGACCAGATGAAGGAGTTGAAGAACTTGAGTGGTGACAGCAAAGAGTAAGAACTGGTTCAGACAGGTGAGAACACCCTCAAACTTGCTCTAAAGCTGTAGCAGAGGCAGAGAGAATGTGCTGAGCCTCTAAGAAGCTGCCAGGAAATCACGCTGCTTCATCAGTCCTGCAAGCACAGTCTACAGAAAAACCCGAGCAGCAAGGCAACAGGCAACTGGCATGCTTGTAGCTGAACAGCAAGAGCAGGGCTTCTCTAGAAGGGAAGGCTAGCCAGAAGCTTAGGTTGGCCAGAGCTGTCGGTAACCTCACAGACTGGGGTATAGTCCCATAGCATCTAAACAGGTGAGCAGAGCAAGGGTTGCAAAAGGTTCCATTGACAGTCCGGTCACTGTCAGACAAAGGCCATGTCAGCGCTGAAGCAAACCCAGGACTAGACATAGACAAACCTACAACATACTTCAAAGACTGGAGTGCCCAGACCTGAGCACAGATAAAACTCCTGGGCTAATGAGCAGTACGTACAGAGATTGAAACTCCAGGTAAAGCTAGTCAGGGCACCTGAGGCCTATTAGTGCATTCAAGCCCCAAGAGCAGCTTCCCCTCCCATCATGGTGTGTCCCACACCTTGCAAATGTCTGCTTTTTTGGACAAACCTCTTGGACTGCCAGATCTAGGTCACCTACGCTGGTAGCCATGTCTTGCCTGAATCTGGCTAATTTAACATGCTGATTCAGCAACCAGTCAAGAGTCCAGATCTGTAATCTCTACCATTTTTAGCCTCTTAAATAAGTCATAAAGTACTGGTGCTCATTCAGGAAAATAAGCAGTGCATCATTAAAGAAAAGCACTTGCCCTCATCTCCTTCAAATGGGCAATATAGCAATAATGGCGGGAAGAACCTGAATATAGCAAAGTTACAGAGTCTACATAGATGGTCTCTTTCTGCAAATAAGAGAAGCACCTACTTTCCTTTTCAATCTCCCTAGTTTCCCCACAGTACTCAGTACGTTGCCATGCTATTATTTCATCTGAAATTGGTGTCTGGGACCCAAAGCAGACTGTCTGTTACAGTAGAGGGGGTATACCTAGTGAATCACACTGGAAAGCTGTGTGTCCATTTCTAGATGCCTGAAACACAGCTACTCAAAGCTGTTTTGAAAAACCGTATGCAGCCTTTAGGTTTGCTGGTCAAGTGCTGTAGGGTCAAGTATACTGCTGATGAAGTGCAACTCTTTCTATTCTTCATTGTATAGACAACATCAGACTGCCCCCACGTTAGATTTGGTCACATGTGGAAGACAGCTAGTTGAAGCTGAAACAAAAGTCTAATAAGATTACTTTCCTAAGCTTACTAGTATATTGAGAAGAGATCTGCAGCCAAGTGCAGCCTCCTTGGTAGAAAGTGCATCTGCAGTATCAGCCACTCCAGTCCCCAGTTTCAGAGTGATCCTCAAGTTCTTCCCTAAGTGATCATCAAGCTCCCATATAATTTTTACCTTCCTTCCAAGCATTTTCTACCTTCTTTCCAAGGTAGACTCCAAATGATGACTTGGTTTCACCTATTCATCTTTCACTTTGACTTGAACTACAGAAATCCCATATACCTGGTTACAAAGCTGCTTGTGCTTATGCCAACAGGTAAAGAACACAACATTGTGCTATCTCTGTTAAAACAAATGATGAACCAACAATAACACCAACACCAAAACTGTCAAACTTATCCTCATTGTCTACTAGCTTCCTGCACTGCTTATCTTTGAGGAAGTGGTTCTTTATCTCCAAAGTTTGAGCCCGAGTTATTTAAGGATTGACAACAATTCTGAAATGCAGATCCTTCAGTCCTCAGGTGCAATGGGAGTTACTGAATTAGAGCTACAGCATCCAGGAAATGGACCTTTTTCAGAGCCTAGAACCAAAGAACCAAGTGAAGTTCTCTCCACAGATGTCTACCTCCTGGTGCATTGCAAGACATATTTCCTTCATTATTGCTTTAAGGCAAACACATAGCAACATTTGTGTACTTTTGCACATAAATAAATGAAGAACAGAAAACTGCTGTACATGCTTCTCTTCTAGGGGAGATAGAAACAAACATGCAGCAGGCGACAGTTGTGTTGTTGGCAGTACTACCACCACCAGGATGCTTAGAATCTGTTGAACTGAGCAGTTTATAAAAATCCACATAGGACAGAAAGGAAAGTATGAGAGAATGTATTTGCTGTGAACATGCCCACAAATTGCGCAGCACCAGATAAGGAAATGAGAATACACAGGGGACCTAGGAATGTGAAACAGATCTTCCTTATGCAGGTATATTTACGGAAGAGCCTTGAGTTGCTCTTCATAGACTGTGAAATACAGCTCACTCGAGGAGGCCCAGGTCCACAACTGCACTGCTCTATTTCTGTAGGTACCCCTGCACCAATTCTACGCCACTTCCTCCTCACACACTTGGCTTAGTGGTCCGTGCAGAACCTTCTCCAGCTGTGTTCGGACTTGAGAAACACCACCTCTGTTGGAGGCAGCGTATGAAGTTGGTTAACTTTTTGTTGCACTTCCACTGACACCCAGGGGAAGGCAGGTGGGGACTTTCTGTAGGATCTCAGGGGATCCCCCTCGCTGCCTTCTCTCACGTAGCGACACAGCCAACCTGCTGTGCAGATTCAGCCTCCTGCTGCCAGAGCACGGAGCTCAGACGACCACTCTGACAACCCACCCGCTGCGCTACGCGACACAGCCACCTACTGGCAGTCGTGGGCTTGGGAGCACTGAGCAGCTTAGCCGCGGCTCTGCCATTTGCAGCAGCGGTCTAGGCGGCAGCAGGTCACGTTCGTCCGAACCTCCTGCCGGCTGGCAGCTCAGCGTGGCTGCTGCCCTTGCCTCCGCGAACCCAGAGAGGCGTTCGGCCGCGGGCACCCCGCGGCAGGGGAGGCAGCGAGAGAGAGGGAGGGAGGTGGTCGGGCCCCGGCGCTACCCGCGAACTCTGGGAGGGTACCGGCGGGGGACCCCCGTGCGGTTCCGAGGGGGTCCCGTGGGGTGCGGGGCGGGCCCTGGGCGAGCAGGCTGCTGGCACAGCTCCCAGAAAGGAAATCCGTCGCAGGATGGCGGCGGTCTCTTACTCCGGGCGGCGTGAAGCGCGCTGGAGGACTGGGCCGCCGATGCTCCCTCCCCTCCGCGGGCCTGGACCCTCCCCTGGGCAGCGCCCCCAGCTCCTCCCCGCTCGGTAGCGCCGGTCCGAGCCCCTCCTCCCGTTTCCGCTGGCAGGAGCTGGATCCGTGTCCTGCCGTGCTCCTGGAGCTCCCCCACCACTCGGCCCTATCCGGCCCGGCTCGGCTCGGCCCGGCCCAGGGACGCGCGGGTGAGACCCGGCGCCGCGGGAAGGCGGTGGAAAGTTGCGGGTGCTTCCCGGCCTCGGGGGCTGGCAGGAGCGGGGCGGCGGGGGGCAGCCGGTCTGGCGGTTGGAGGCGCTGGGGAGCGGCGGGATCCCGGCGGGCGGAGCGGGACAGGGTCACGGGAGGGGTGCGGGTGGCTCGTAGGGGTAAGGAGTGTGTGGTGAAAACAGTAACCACCCGCCCCCCTCCGCCGCCCGGGTCTGTATAATTTTTGCGGAAACAGGAAAGTTAGCTCAAGCGGACGAGACGAGCCCAGCGCCGTCTGCGTACGCGGTCCTGCTCTCCCGCGTTGCCCGTCTCTCACGGGAGCAGATGGCTTCAGCTGGGGATGTCTCCCCGCCACTAGGGGAAATACGCCTCCAACTGCGCTGCCGGCAGGCGGGGGGCTTCCTTTCTTCTGCCCTTGCACCTCTCCCACCTTTCCCCCAACCCCCCCGAGGCCGTAGCCGGGTGTGAGGGCGCAGAGCCGGGCCCTGGATGAGCGGGAGCGCGGAGAAGCTCCCGCGGGGGCCGCAGCAGGCGTGGGGCTGCAGGAGGGAAGCCCCGGCTGGCCGGTGGGCTGACAGCTCTTCTCGGCCGCCGGCCGCAGAAGTGGTGCCAACAGTACCTGCCCTCCCTCTTCTTATGTAAAACTTGACTCCAGCTTTGCCTTTTCCTGTTCAAGCTTTTGGAAACTTTTCTTGCTCGGTCGTGGATATCCGCCTGTCACTGTGCTCCTCGTGGGAGGTGGGATCTCTGCGAGCTCTGCCTTCAACTCCAGAGATTTCTGATGGGCAGAGAGGAGGACCTGCGGTATGGGGATGATGTGTGAATAAAGCTGTGTTTCTTTACTTTGTCCTTTTATCAACTCTTTTGTTCTATGCTTTTACTCTGTATAGTTTGTGGTTTGAACCACAGGGCTGGGAATGGGGGGGACCTGATTTTTCTATCTGACTGCACTGGACTTATCTTAAGGTTTTGGGGTAAATGACCTGGGATTTGACTGGGAAAATGTTGCATAATCTCCAGAACAGCCATGAGAGTCAAATCATGAGGCTCGTTTGTGCTGTTACTCCCAGATAGGCATAAACTTTACCTGTGGGTGCCAAAACTTAACATATTACTGTGCCAAAGTTCTTAGTAACAGGTGCTACAGGTAGTTTTAATGGTTTGTTTGTTAAGTTCATAGATGAAGGTCTTTATTGCCAATGTATATAGTGGCAAAAGATAATAGCTACTGAAGAAATGCATTCATATCAGTTATATCAGCACAGAATATGGGGCCAAGCACTCGATAATTTAAAAAATATCAAAAGATAAACTATCAATGTAATGTGCACATGGTTGATAACACCAAGGGAAGAAGTCAGTCCTCATAGTTCTATGCTGTTTGCTTCCATTTTGCATTTTTTCTGAGCTCCGAGAGTGAAAACTGATGGAGCTGATGTAGCTTCTGCATACATATGTTTTCCTTTCCTATTTTTAGATCTGTGCTGTACAAATTGCAAATCCTGTAGACAAGGCCTTTTCTATAATGGAGGTGTAGAACTTAGAGCAAATTAGGTTTTGGGCATCTACACTTTCTTTAAAACTAACAATAAAGCTGCGTGAGAAGACGTTGGGGTTGGAATGTAACTAATGCAGCATTATATGCATTATTCAGACAAAGCTCTGAGGTTAGAATGATCCTGTTCACCTTTCTTCAGAAGGGTAGAAGGTTAACTGGAAATGTCATTGTTACCTTAGTTATTGTGGCTATTTTAACAGAAAATAGCCAGCAGAGGTACATATCCCACAGTCTTTGCTTTCCTTGCTTCTTTAAGTTACATTCTTCCAAAGCATGACAAACCTCAGCCTGTCCATGAGGATATATCCAACACAACAGTGGATTTTTAGCGTTTAACCCCTCCCTCCCCAAATACACAACTAAAATGTTGCAATAAAGAAGTGAAACATGGGAACAGCACAAAATGAAATAGCAAAACAACACTGAGGCTGCTTGGAGATGTTACTTTCACATACGTGGCATACGTGAAACTAGCAAGTTTGCACTAGACACTCCAAGACTTTGTCTCAGTATTATTATGTGAGAACTGGTATGGAGTTGGTTGGGCCTTGATCGGAAGAGTCTTCTTGTTTTAGAAGCAGTACATTAACATTCCTGTTGCACTTGGGTTTGACAATCGAAAACCCATCTCAGTTTTTCACTTTTGTTGTGTTACAATATTGTGCTGTTTGCATGTGACTGATGCCCCGTTAGTTTTCTACATTGCAGGAATGTCACTGCATTTATTGATGCATAAAAAGAGATGAGAATGCTTTAAAGAAGCTGGGCATGAGCCAGCAGTGTGCGCTGGAAGCAAAAGCAGCCAACAATATTCAGGGCTATATTAATAAGACTGCAGCCAGTATATCAAGGGAAGTTATTTTCTCCCTGTACTTAGCATTTGTTAGACAGAGTCTAGAATACTATATCCAGTTTTCTACTCTTGGAGACAAGAAAGGTATGGATAAACTGAAGCTAGTCTGATGGAGAGTCACTAGGACTGTTGCGGGGTGGACTATGTGGCCCTCCATAAGGACTGGGGAGCTGGGAGCCGAGTATGGTAACCCAGCTGGCAAGGCAGGTACCCATCCCGTGCTACCAGGTGAGGCAGCCAGTGCCAAGCAAGAGTCTTAGATTGCCAGGCAAGTTTGTGGTGATAAGGCAGGTCCAAGATCAAGTTGAGATGTGAATCAGCAGGTCAGGATCAAGCCCAGTGATCATAATTTGGGTCAGATACAGTCCCGTTATCACTGAGTAGGTCCACAGTGATGCAGCAGGTCTGAGGTCAAGTGAGGCAGTCACACCATGAGTTAGGTCTGGATCAGCAGGGTCTGTGACCGTATCCAGGCACGGCTGGAGACAAGCACACCTACAACATAGCTTGTGCAGGGACTGAAGGCCAAAGGCAGAGCTTAAATGGAGCCCCTGGGACTATGGGCAGAGAGTGGGGTGGAGGTACCAGGTGAAACTGATCAGAGCCTTTACAGGCCTTTCACTGTGCTCAGGGCCATCATGCATGAGGATCAAACACTGAGGGAACTGGGCTTGTTCAGCCTGGAGAAGAGAAGGCTTTGATGGGACCTGTAGTAACCTTCCAGTACTTAAGAGGAGGTTATCGAGAGCTAGGCTTTTCACATCAGTATGTGGTGGCTGGATGAGGGACAACAAATATAAGTTGAAACACGAGGTTCAGGCCAGATATAATGAAAACCTTTTCTGCTAAGAGGACAGTTGAGTGTTGGAACAGATTGCCTGGAGGGGCTGTGCAATGTCTGTCCTCACAGGTTTTCAAGGCCAAAGTGGATAAAGTCCTGTTGTGCCCTCATAGCCAACCCTATATGGAGTAGAGCAAGAGTGGAACTAGATCACCTCATGCTTAGTAAAGGAATTTTAAAAAACTAAATTAAAATTTTTCCTTACTATGCTTAGGGCTTATGCTGGAAAGGACTCTATGTGTGGGCAGGGGGGCTGAAGATACTTTCTATTTGAAAACTTGCTTTCCTTTAGTGATTCTTAGTGTACAAAGTGCCTTTTCAGCATAACATCACTTAAAGCTGCTTTCTGGAATAGGTTAAGCCATAGTCTTTCAAAATTCATGTAGGAAGTGTGATGACACTATGACATGGTACTGAGCTTGGGAAAAGACAGTGTATGATCAGGGAAGAGGTCTTACCTGAGGGTTACCTTCTTTGAGTCTGTGGAAAATACAATAAACATGTCAGGATTAGCAGAGCACTCCCCTATTTGTGGCATGGTTGTTAACAGACTTTAGGGTTGAGTCAAAGCTGGTAGGGCCAGCTTAGCAATATCCAGAGAATGTGAGTGGATCAGAAATAGGTCTTTGTCTTTTCCTCTCTACGTCGCAGTGAAATTGTGGTGAAGTAAGGATGCGCTGAGGAACTGCCTTCTCTTCACTCAGCATGCTAGAATTTAATTTTGAGAAGTGCTTATTAGGAAGGTACAAACTTTTGTATATTTTGCTCATGGGTAGCAAGGTGCTGTACTGGAGACAAAAAGAGCTATCAGTAATGCACTCTGTCCTTCCTCTCCATCTCTCCTCGTCTCCTAAAGCTGACTTCCAGAGACTGTTTCTGCTGGTCCTTGTAGCCTCTCTCAGATGAAACTTGCATTTCTGAATGTCAGTGCTATGTTTCCTGGGGAAAAAAAAATCAGATTGATCTTGTGGGTCACTTCCTCTGGTTCAGTGACATACTTTCTGTGGTGTGTTTGTAATGTGAGGCAGGATGTTCCCCAGTGAAAGATGCTGGATGGTTTCCTCATTGCACAGGTGTTTCTGGGAAAGTCATGTATATCTGTGAGTTGACTATTGTCACAATTAGACGGCATTGTGCTTCGGCTGTCTTTCAATTCCTACCTCACCTTGCCTTCTTGGCCTGCTTTTAAAAGCACTTCCTCTTCAGGCTCTACTAAACTGTTTCTTCTGATATTCCAAGCACTTGCATTCATTGCTATCAAAAATAAGATTTGAGGGCTAGAGATTGTAGAATAAGGCATGATGCTTGGGCAGAGCCTTGCTGCATTTGCCTTGTCTGCAGGCACACAGAGGAAAGAACAGATAGGAAATGTGTAATCCCCAGGAGGTAATGAACTGTGGTGGCAGTGAGATGTATTACGCTGTTAAACTGCCTGTTGAGGAGGGGTGAGAAAATCCTATTGTTGAAAAGCTTTTAAAATCAAGAGTATAAAACAGATAGGTATGTTCTGGGGATAGCTACAGGCAGATGAGGCAGACTAAATCATAAAGGTGTGCTTCAATAAGCCTGTAAATGGACAAAGGTATTAATTAAGCTTAGCATTTCTTTGCAGTGGTGTGAATATGATGTTGTGATATTATGATAACACTGGAGTAATAACATCAGTTTAAAAGGTTTGGTTTGCATTAATCTTTGTTTCAAAAGACAAATTTTTCTTATTTAAGTTCTTTTGAAAGCACTTTTTCCTTTTGCTGTCAGAGTTCTTTCTAATGCAAACTCTGTCATGCCGTTCTAATGCCTGATATTTCTGAAGGTGGAAGTGACTAATAGCTTCCATGATCCCTGTTGCAAATGCATAAAAGGAAACAAACGGCATTAACTAGTGAAAAGCCAATTGTATTTGTGAGGCTAAGTCACTGCATGTCTCTGGAATCAGCTGAACTGAGCTTTAGCTTCTACGCTATTGGTGAAGTAGAACTGCCTTTGCTGTGGACATTCTTCACTGATTTACAATTGCTTGGACTGGTCTGTGTATACTCAAAGATATGATGGAGTGTATCAACCTCATGCAGGCATAAGGACCACAAGACTGTATTATCCTTTTGTGTCATGTCTGGGGACGAGGCAGGGTGAGACTGAAGAAGGAGCTCAGGGAGAAGTAAGTGAAAAATTCATGAGTCTTGAGAAGGCGGTAGGCTAAGGGAGAGGAAGTCTGCAGCCCTCCCCTGGGAGGAGGGTCTGAAAAGGAAGGATGAGGTGGTACACTGAACAGAGAGCTGAAATGTCACACCCAGCAGATTTGAAGGAGACAGCTCAAAATCTTGTGACTCTCTCCTAGGGAACAGGCATTACTTCAAATCCTAGAGAGCAGAGGGCTCTGTGAGCTCTTCTGTATTTGGTGTCCAAGTTCACTCCTGCTGAAAGTGATTCAACCTGAAGGATTGATGGAGGCAGAAGTTCAAGGAATACTGAGTTTAGGACACTGGTAGGAGGGACTCATAGGAAAGAAAACGTTGTGACCAAGCTAGACGAGTAGCACTTTCTGATTGGTAGTTTTATCTGTATTCAGGGGTTGCACTGTTCTCTGTAATCTCTAGGTAATCATTACTAATATCCAAATGAATATGGCTATAGAGGGACAAAGCCCGAGAGACAGCATTGCATACTCCGGTGTTACTAAACCCAGTTCCTTGTCTTTCACAATTTGGTAGTGTATGCTGTCTCCTCTAGTGACTTATGGCAGTATGTTGACAAACACTGTTTGCAGTCGTACTCAAAACTCATGTTGAGCACAGGGAAGAAGACTTTCTATTTGATTTCTCAAGTGTGTACTTATTCCAAAATCAGCTTTGCATTGCATTTTATGTTAAGACCGTAACCTCATGTGAATGAAGGTTGTTGCTTTGCTTCGTTTGAAGAAAGTGCAGCTGAAGTTATGAAGAATTAAAAGCAATGTTCTAAGAACGCCCAGCATGGTGCTTCCAGTTGAGGACAGTGTGCAGATAATTGTATTCATATACGTGTGGACAAAATACCATCGGGGGAATGGGATAATGGCTCTGGCAATAGAAGAGACATGTACTAATAAGCAGACAGGAGCTTGTCCCATGTAAAATAAATACTAAATGTCTGGCTAAGAAGCCTGTAAAGGAAACCTTCTGAATGTGAATAGTTTAAAGTGATTCTCTTTCATACACCAGAGTGTTTGGATCTCTCTGGTGCTGCTGTGCTGTTTCACAAAATTTTGTCAATAAGAGTGGCTCTGAGTGTGAAAAAGGCTCTTGCTGATCTTTTTCTCAGCAATGGAGAAAGTGGCAGGACAGACAAGACTTTTGCGTTTCATAGCACCAGGGACACTATTGATAGCAGCAGAAGCAGCTATGAGGAGCTTATAAATTGTGTAGACACCTATTGCTGAGCTATTTGGTGCCATAAAAGATGAAGAGCAAGGAAGAACTGCAACTCTAGAAAAATTTCCAACTTATTCCCCTCACAACCACTTGGGATGAAGAGGAGCTGTAGCCTACACTCTGAAGATTCTCCTGTTTCAGGTGGGTAACAGGGAAGACCCAGGACAGTATTTCATGTGAATGTGGTCACCTGAAATAGATTAGAATAAGAAAGCCATGGTAAAAGTAGTTGCTGGGACCAGTGATCTGTAGAGGGATATGAAAGAGAGGAAGAGTATTCATTGCGAACAGAAGCTTTTTGGAAGTGTTCTCTATTCCAAAAGTAGAAGGCAAAGGGAAAAGGACTGTGAAGCAGAGAAGGCTTCTAGGGAGAGCCGGGAGGAGGAAATGAGAACAGACAGTCTTGAGTTCCCACACCAATGTAAATTCATCTGCATGACTTTCAATTTTCAAGTTCCATGTTGTCCCACCCTTTCCTGGTGGGCTGGTCACCACAAAATATCTGCCAATACAAGAGGCCATCTTGGGCTCAGCGACCGTGAAATGATAGAGTTCTCAATTTTGGCAGAAGTAGGGAGGGGGATCAGCAGAACCACTACCATGGACTTCCGAAGAGCAGATTTCAGCCTGTTCAGGACACTCGTTGGGAGAGTTCCTTGGGAGGGCAAAGGGGTCCAGGAAGGCTGGATGCTCTTCAAGAAAGTGCTCTTGGAGGCACAGGAGCAGGCTGTCCCCATGTGCCGTAAGATGAACCAGTGGGGAAGACGACCGGCCTGGCTGAACAGGGAGCTTCTGCTGGGTCTCAGAGGAAAAAGGAGAGTGTACCGTCTTTGGAAGAAGGGGCAGGCAACTCAAGAAGAGTATAAGGCCCTAGCAAGGTCATGTAGAAAGAACACCAGAAAGGCAAAAGAACAGCTAGAACTTAATCTGGCCTCTGGTGTTAAAGACAATAAAAAAGGGTTTTACAAACAAAAAACAAACTTTACAACAAAAAGAGAGCCAGGGTGAATCTCCACCCTTTACTAGATGCAGAGGGGAAGATTNGTGTCGCCCATCTACAAGAAGGGCCGTACGGAGGATCCGGGCAACTACAGACCTGTCAGCCTGACCTCGGTGCCGGGAAAGGTTATGGAGCAATTCATCCTGAGTGCACTCACATGGCAAGTGACAGACAAGCAAGGGATCGGGCCCAGCCAGCATGGATTCATGAAGGGCACGTCCTGCCTGACCAGCCTGATCTCCTTTTATGACCAGGTGACCCACCTGGTGGATAAGGGAAAGGCTGTGGATGTTGTCTATTTGGACTTCAGTAAGGCCTTTGACACAGTCTCCCACAGCATTCTGATAGAGAAGCTGGCAGCCCGTGGCATTGACAGGTGGACTCTTTGCTGGGTTAAAAACTGGCTGGATGGCCGAGCCCAGAGAGTTGTGGTGAACGGTGCTAAATCCAGTTGGCGTCAGGTCTCAAGTGGCATTCCTCAGGGCTCACTTTTGGGGCCAGTCTTGTTTTATATTTTTATCCATGATCTGGATGAGGGGATTGAGTGCACCCTCAGTAAGTTTGCAGACGACATCAAATTAGGCGGGAGTGATCTGCTTGAGGGTAGGAAGGCTCTGCAGAGGGATCTGGACAGGCTGGATCGATGAGCTGAGGCCAACGGGATGAGGTTTAACAAGGCCAAGTGCCGGGTCCTGCACTTTGGTCACAACAACCCCAGGCAGCACCACAGGCTTGGGGAGGAGTGGCTGGAAAGCTGCCTGGCAGAAAAGGATGTGGGGGTCCTGGTGGACAGTGGGCTGAACATGAGCCAGCAGCGTGCCCAGGTGGCCAAGAAGGCCAATGGCAGCTTGGCCCGTATCAAGAATAGCGTGGCCAGCAGGAGCAGAGAAGTGATTGTGCCCCTGTACTCAGCACTGGTGAGGCCGCAGCTTGAGTCCTGTGTTCAGGTTTGGGCACCGCAGTATCGGAGAGACATTGAGGTGCTGGAGCGTGTTCAGAGAAGGGCAACGAAGCTGGTGAGGGGTCTGGAGAACAAGTCTTACGAGGAGCATCTGAGAGAGTTGGGATTGTTTAGCCTGGAGAAGAGAAGGTTGAGGGGAGACCTCATCACTCTCTACAACTACCTGAAAGGAGGTTGTAGCGAGGTGGGGGTCAGTCTCTTCTCCCAAGTAACAAGCGATAGGACAAGAGGAAATGGCCTCAAGATGTGCCAGGGGAGGTTTAGGTTGGATATTAGGAAAAACTTCTTTACCAAAAGGGTTCTCAAGCATTGGAACAGGCTGCCCAGGTGGTGGAATGGCCGTCCCTGGAGGTATTTAAAAGACGGGTGGACGTGGTGCTGAGGGACATGGTTTAGGGTGGTTTTTAGGCATAGGTTTATGGTTGGACTTGATGATCTTGAAGGTCTCTTCCAACCCAAGTGATTCTGTGATTCCATGAAGAAACTCTCCCCTTTCAGTTCTATTTTTCTTAAAATACTTTCTCAGACATCTTTTTTTAAAGCAGTCAGTTTTCTTGGAAAAATCTACCTTCATTAGGTTCTTGCTCATTTTGCTCTAGCCTTTCTTTTTCTTACTCCATCAGTCGAAGTTTCCTACTCTCCACGGACCCTCAAGCAATCTGTTAAATCTGTTACATCTTGCTTTCTTTTAGGAAAGCAAAAAATCCTGCTTGTGTCTCATCCTAGCTTGATTTTCCCAGATGTATAGTCTCCATCTTCAACTCTTCCTTCTCATTCTGTTCTCCATCAATTCTTCCTTGAAGAGCTGAGGAAGTTCAATTCTATGGTAGGAGAACCACACATTCTGTTTTGCTGTCTGTTGTCCATTCTTCCTTGCTGTTTTTCACATTAAACCACAACAGGGGAAACAAAACTAGTTTGAGTCATTTAGATATGCAGCTTTTTTTTCTGAACTGCTTTTTAAAGAGCTTTAGAGAGAAATGTTGCTTTGTGCAGGAATCTCCATCTTTCTTCCTGTTTTAGTAAATAGTATTTAATTCCTCTGTTTTTTAAACTTGAAAGTCACTTCTCAAAATCTTAAGACACTTTTCTTTTTTTTTCTTTTTTTCTTTTTTTTCTTTTTTTTTTCTTTTTTTTTCTTTTTTTTGCTAAGGCATCCCTCTCCTTTACTCTGAACAGGCCCTGAGACGTTATGTTCTTTGCTCTGAAGCTGGTAGAAGAAGATACCTATCAGGCTGTTTCTGCTTGGATCACTAGACAGCCCAGTTACTATTTCAAAGATCTGAAAATGGTTAGAGATGTAGGTTTTAATTTTATTAAGAAAATACACTCACACCGTGCTTCAGGGACAAAATATCCCACAGCAAACTTGAAGCTGTCTGTGACAGCCAAAGTAGGTATTTACCTGGTGCTGATGGCGTTAGTCCAAGACATCCATTTACAAACACAAACAGACTTTGCTTGCCCTTGGGACATGATTTGAGGAACTGAAAGACAAGTATGCTTTATTTTAGAGGACCAGATGTGGTGATGTTCCTAACGGTTGTCAGGAGGTAAGTGCCTACCAATCATTGAGCTTTCTAGAATATAAAAATATCTACTTTTTTTTCTAGGTTTTGCTAGCCCTCATGTTTGTCTCTCCTCATTGCAGGGGAATTGGACTAGCTGACCTTTAAAGGTCCTACCCCAATTATTCTATGATCCTATGTTGTAGGACTTCTGGTTTGGAAGGCAGCCCTGACGCCTTGACCTCCTTCTGCTGTGAACAGTGGATTGGACAGATTGCCTCGCTGTTGAGTACAGTCCCCTACTCATGTAGACAACATGGTGAAAGATGCAAGCTTCTGAAGGATTCGCAGGATGTCTATTCCTTGTGTCATCATGTGTTGTAACAACCTTGTACCTACCTGCATCCTGTAGTGAGTCTTGGAGGGCGTGAACTGAGTTCTTCAGTTGCATCTGCCTGTGAATTTTTGTCTCACCAGTTCTGGTCTGTCAAAAAATTCTTGTTTCTTTGATTTTGTTATCAACATTTGCCTTAGTCAACAGCAAGACCTCTTTCCTCTAACAGTTTTCTTGCAAAAGAAAACCTTTCTTAATTTTACTATATAGGACTGGCTTACAACAAGCCAAGCGGCATACCTGTGATGTGGCAAAGACCATTACCTGGAACTAGATTACATGTCTTGAAGGACTCTTCTCAGACCACTTCTGCCTTTGCTACAGATTATGTTGTGTTCATAGCAGGTTTACATCAGTGGTGAATGATGTTAACCTTTAAATGTAGTTGACTGCATACTGTGTGTGGCATCAGTTTGACTAAGTGGCCAGCATCTATGCAGTGGAACTAAGGGAAACTTGGATTATTTAATTCTTGAAATTATTTTAATATTTATTTTTACTAAACCACATTTGACTTCAATATGATTAATTCAGTTACTGAAATAAAGTTGTCTCTTGTGTCTCTAGGGAGGTGGTTTGGTTGGTTGGTTGCCTGCATATGCTTGATACAGAGCCTGACATCAGCAATGAGCATAGTGTTCATATAGTAGTAGTTCACTTTATGGAAGATATATAGAACTGATTTGTGTCGTATGTTGAGGTATCCATGTGCTCCAGCAGGTGTAGTGAATAGACTGTGTGAACTGTGAAATCAATGAGACCTTCTCTTGGAAACAAAGGCAGTGGTTAATTGGAGGTAAATTAATCCTTAAAACTGCATGTGAAAAGCTTGAAGGTGAAGGCAACTAATTAGCTCCATGTTTGCTTTTCTAAAAGGGGCACTAGTTAGTTTTGAAAACATCATTCTTGAAATCAGATGTCTTGATGATAATAGAGACCCTAAATGCAAAAGGGAAGACGCATTGGATTTTTCTGACTAGTATTTCTGATTTAAGTGACACATGAGTTTGCTTTTCCCCTTACTCTCTGTTTTCCCTTTGGTTTCTGTGAGTCTGTTTTAAAATTTTGCCTATTGTCATTATTCAAATTTAAGTTGAGATGAAATCAGTGTATTATGCCCCCAAGACCAGTGCTGAGACTTTTTGTTCAGAAGCCAGTGGGATTTGACATCACTTTGCCGGTTGGTTGTTTGTGTTTTTTTTCTCAGTCCCTCCTTTCTTGAGGTAATTATGTTTGTAATGGGAGGTGGGTCCAAAAGGCAACAAAGTTCACTTTGGTCTTCTTCATCTCTCCAGGTTTGGTCTGTGACTTTTCTGTTAGCATACATCCAGTGACGCCAAGTAAGTAAGAGCTCTGTAAAGGATACTCGGAATCAGTGAATCTGATCTTTAATGCTGCTCACATTGACATTAAGGGGAGATGAGTTGGGCCAACACTGAGCCCATGTTAGGTGAGGCTAAGAAAAAGAAATGCTGAAGCTTTCCTATGCTCTTGCATAAATCTTCGTTGCAGGTGATGTCACACAATGACTCAGTCTTGGGGATATGGCAAAGATGCATTGACCTTGGGATACTCTTTATATAGGGGAGAACTGAGAAATATACTGAGAGGAATTTTTCAATGTCCAGGTAGTAGTTCTGTTGCCTAGCTGCTGTGGAAAATTTCACTTGTAGGATCCGTATGTTTCTGAGAGAAAAGATGAGTGATAAGATGTATTAGAGGTGTCCAACTAGCTTAAAATCTGTACATTTGCTACTGGACATGAACAGCTTCTGGATACTTCTGTTGCAAGAAAAAGAATGAAGAAATAGTTGGGGGGTGTTAGACATTGATATAGGTAACATATTTGTGGTAGATGAGACAAAATGAGACAAAAAGATAAAGAACCTATGAAATCTCATGCAGTAGAATTTAAGACAGTTCTAAAAAGCCTCAGCTTAGGCATAAAACATCTCTTCTGGAAGGCTGCTGTGTGTTTACGTCTTGCAATGATTTCTTAATCACTTTTTGCATGGGCGCCATGCTCTGAATCATACCAAATGGTACTCTGTTTATTCCTGTGTCTTAGGAAAGCTGAGTTCTGCTCTTGGGTGATGGACTACTCCAGGAAAAAGATAGCTGGGGGGGCTTGAAATGTTCCAGAAGTATTTGTTCCAGAAGTTTTCTTGCTGTTCATCCATGTGTCACTTTAAATGATTGCTGTATTGTGAGTTCTTTTCCTCTTGTTTCCATCCCCTTAAAATTTGATACTGCAGAAATTAAGGTAACATTATCTATAATGTTTAAACTGCCCTATGTTATGAAAGTGAGAATTCCCACAGCAACCTTAACTCTGCCCCCAGAACAGAAAGCACATCAAGTGAGCGTCTTACGTTACATCATTGTGTAGCACTGGGTGCTAGGACATACCATTTGGCAAATATTTACATTTCAAATCTGGTCCAAGTCTGTGGCAGTCTTGAAATATCATATGCTAATTATGCTAAATTATCATACTGCACTGGTAGATGGGCATAGGCTTGATTCCGAGAATGCTAATTTGTGAATCACATCACCAACCTAGATCATTCTATGATCATGGAGTACAAAAGAATCCACATCTCTCAGAGAGAGAAGAAAAATAGGTTATTTCAAACATTTTTCTTGCATGCATGGTAATATGCAATCTTCTCTCCTTTCCATTACGTTACTGAAATCAGTTTCACGGCAGATTGAAAAACTAGTATCCTATCTCTAATGGAGATCTAGAAATTACCTCACTTTCTTTACCTTGCTGATCAGTGTTAGCTCTGGGATTTCATATACCCTTTACTGTAATTCAAGGATTTTCTTTTCAACGGTGTCCATTTCTGCTAAGAGGATAGGACTTTGTCATGCTGAGTAGAATGGCAAACGTGCTTTTTACTTTCTGTGAAACATACTTACGTATATTAAAAAGATTGGCAGACTTGAATTTCTAGTATCTAAACAATAAAATTGTTAAAATGATTGAATGTCTTGCTACCATGTGGTGTTGAAGTTGAGTGAAATACTCTTACTCATCACTCAAAACTAAATGCAGTGTATTGCGAAAGCTATTGTGGAAAGCAGCTCAGTGGAGGAGTTGGACCGAGATGCTTAGTGGAGGCAGTCTTCAGTTATATCTTAAAACCACCACTTATGGTGATTTTTTTTTTTTTTTAAATATCTGTAAAGCTTTGTAAGCCCTAATTGTTCTCACTGTTGTGCAATGGAATCAGAGAGGGCGTGAGATGGTTTGTGATGTTGTGTTTTTGGCAGACAGACATTTTAAATAAGGTAGACATTTTAACATACAGAATGTATTGAATAGCGTGTTTAAAATGTTTGAGGTCCTGTTGTGTAGTTGCCACTATGTCTTACCCATGTGGTGGACTGTGGGATCTTCTAGGGTGACCCTGGATACCTCATTGGGGCAAGTCTGGTTTTTATTTGTCTAGTTTGTTTTGGACTGTGAGCAAGGTTGTTGCTCCCAAATTCTTTCTACTGCACCCAGCAGAGTGACGTGCAGAGAGGATGGCCTGGAAAGTGCTGTACAAATATAGGCAGTAAAGTTTAGTCCAAGATGAGATCAGACAAGCAAGGTGAGAAAGAGAAGTATGAGAACAGATTTAGTTAACTTTTTAATCTGTCTTACAGTTACAGAAATAACTTGATGACCTGGTTGTGGCAAAGGCGTGTATTTATAAAATGTGTGGAAAGTGCTAGGGTGTTCCACTGTCCATCCAACAGCTCATTCGTGTCCGATTTGAGTGACTTCTTGGCATTGGTCTCTGTTCTTTGTCACATGAAGAGCTTGTCCAATTAAATGGATACTGTTAGATCAGATCTTCAGGAATATTGTTAGAAGTCCTGCTAAGGTAGCTTGAGGAAAAGAAAGTTCCTCTGGGCAGCAGCCTTGGGTTTGGCCTTTGGCCAATTCAGGGTAATTTCGTCTAGAGGGGTCTCTGTTTTAATCGGGATTCTGGGACCTCAAGGCAGAATTCTAAATGATCCTGTCCTTTAAGTTACTAAGCAATATGATATAGCTAAACTTTAATGTGCCATAAACTTAAATCTCCATATATGAGAGCACCCCACTGGCAAAAGATACATTACTTACAGGGAAAGGAAAATTATTTGTCCCAGAGATGTTGTTAAGAGTTAATCACTGGTCTTGGGTTGCTTGAACCTAGAATATTTGCCCTCATTGTTAATTAACTTGAAAGGTTCTCTTTGGTGCTACCACTGTCACCAGGAAAACATGTTTTCTTATTACTTCTCCCTTGGAATATCAGATTTGTGGCCCTCTCCCACAGGGAGGTTTTTATGTAAGGTTTTTAATATGGAGAAAAATTTTCACTTAAGTCTTTAGTGACACACATAACCAGATCTGCTTGTGAATTGTAGAGTGAGGCCGTCTCTTACTCATTTGTCGTGTGAGAGAAGGCATGGAGGAATGTGGTCACTGATGGAGCACCATTTTCGGCTCTTCCTTAGCTTCTTGTCCCTATTGCTTGTCATGAACCTCCTGCAGAGCTGTGGTCTGTGGTTGCCTTCCATACAGCAGTTCTTGAGCATGGCTGCCTCTGAAAGCAACTGGGGGGTGCTTCTCTCTGATCTGACCTGCTCCGTGTGTTATGGAAAGGCCTCATTTTTAATAATGGTGTATATATGTTCATATGCTAGCCTGTTGGGCAGCTGTGAAATAAATTCAGTTTCTTAAAGCAGTAGTTTTCAGTCTTTCTATTGTCAGACCTTAAGCATTTTCTACTGGAGGCTCTCTGTACAGTGAATTCAAGCCCACACTGAACTCTGTTTTTTTGTCTGCTGCATTTAAATTCTTGACCCATGCTCATGCTACTCATCTCCAGAGAGGCTATGTATGGTTAAGTGTATTTGTCTTTATCTTAAGGAACCAAGAAAATGAACTTACTAGAGTACTAAAACTTTCATAATCAGTGGATTCTTTGTTTCTTTTTATTCCTTTGCATATAATTATTGCCCTTATAAGCTCTGAACAATTTCCTTCAGTGTAGGAGAGAAATTAGGTCACATATCTGTAGCTCCATGTGGACACAGGTAGGAAATTCAGGAGCTGCACTACCTTCCTTGCTAGTAGCCCCGATCTGCTCCCCGTCATTTTCAAAGGGGGATACCTGTGTCACTCAACAGAAGTATTTGTAGTATCATAGCAGTTAGAGATGGCAGTGAGGGGGAAAAATTAGACTTTCCAGCCCTCTGTTGAGCCAATACCAAATTGTTCCCTATTGATGAGTTTTCTGGCACTTTGGTTCAGTTGCTGAAGATTTTCAGGCAGCTGAGTGCCCCTCAGGCAGCTACGTTTCCCCCAAGCAGAAGTCAGAAGTCTTTTCCTTATATAGACTTTTTGTATAGAGTATCACTATAGATTGTAGAAGTAATTGCTAAGGTTTTTGCCAAGCCCATTGTTTGGGCTGACAGTTCAGTGCTTTTGAAAAAAAGTTGGTAGGTAACAAGAATAGCCATTAATCCTAGTTGTTTCCCTTCTATCAGGCTAATTAATCACTTTTCCCCTTTGTGTTATTACCATTGCAGTACTGGGAGACTGTTAGCTTGTTGTCAGCCCTGTGCTATTCTAGATGATGCTGCTCAGCTGTTTTATCTTTTCCATCCTGCCAGTTCCCTCACTGCCGGCCTCTGTATTACCCTCAGGCTGACATAGAGATTAATTGACCTAGTATTGTAGATTTTTTTCTTGTCCTTGTTCCACAAGTGTTTAAGAAGGAAAATGGGGGAACTAGGAAACAAATGGTCAGTTGGCTAGGATTTGGTGTGCAACCTCAGAGAACACAAAGCAGAACTATTAATGGGAAAAGTATGGCATAAATGCACTATTGCTATATAGAGCTTAGAATGGGAGAGATGGAAAGTCTGTTTTATTTCCTCTAATTTGCCCTCAGTAGTGGGTTTCAGAGGGTCATGGAGAGGTGCCCTGAAGTAAGTAAGGAAACTTCTTTTTCTTAGTGGGCTGCATCAAGCGAGTCCCAGACCCTTATCTGATTCAGTTATTTGATTGAATTGAGAGTTGATAAAACCTATTTGGATTTTGATAAGGTATTCAGTAACAAAGCCAGGTTTGACTGTACATTGCTAGTAATGATAAAAATGGTGGTAGATGCTGTGAGGATCTAGAGCGAACCATGAGTGGGTAAGAACAGAAATGGAATTTGCTGCCTGTGACTCTGAGCAGGACAGATTTGTGGGGTGCAGTTGCAAAAGCATGAACTCATCCTTATGGGAAAATGAGTTTGAATTTGCATAGAAAGTAAGCTTAAAGCACAATCGGACTTTGCAGGGCCTCTGTCTCTGACATGAGCATTCACACACAGAGTGTTGATGCTGTAGTTATTTTGGATTGTTCTTAGCCTAAACAAGCTAAAGGGTGATGAACTTGTCACACAACACTGCTGAAAATAATAAGTATGTTAATACTAGTTACTGGGTAAAACTCATATCATGATGTATAACTTTTTGTCATATTAATTTTTGTAGTCTTTTCAAAGTGTTTGGGCAATTTAAGGTGAAAGCAGAAAACTAGGTAGTTTCAGATGTCATTTTTTAAGGTGGTTTTGATTTTAAAATGTTTCCTTTTTTATAAGCATACTTTAAAAAATATAATGTCTAACAATTAGTTTATGTTGTCTCTAGGGGTTTATTTTTAGTCTAAATAGTGTGTATTTAATTAATGTTTAAGTGTTATATGTTTCTCTGACAGCATTTCCTACTTTTGTCTTAAATGCCTTGTTCATATTAATATTAGAAACAGTCAGGAAGAAGTTAGTGAAAACTGCATGTTATGCCATGTATGTTTTGTTCATTATTTTGATGTTAATTTTTTAATGATTGCTATACAATTTAAACTTAAAACATTGCGAACACGGTTTCTTAAAATATGCGTTATTGAACCTGTTTTTTTCTTGTGGCTTGTGATACTAAGTTCTATTCACCTAAAGATGTGCTAAGGCCTGATTTCTGTATGGGACACCTCACACAGAACAACTGTCAAGCGTGCTCTTTGTCCAGCTACACCTGTGATCCTTGGTGCTGTTTGGGTCATTCCAGAAACATGCACAATGGGAAGAGGACTCCAGGGGTGAACAGAATATTGCTATTTTACAGTTTTGAATAAGAAAATTGGTGCACTAGCAAAACCGATATCCTTCCTTGTAATTTATTATTATAATCTTGTTAATTTAAAAAAAAGAGAGAATTTGTAGAAAGCCAGTGAGTCTGGCTGTGTAAGAGTACTATTTTTTACCTTTGGCATTTACTGACATTTGTATATGACTGTCTTTCAAATCTAATGGCTGAAATAAAAATCTCAGGGGCAACACTGACCTTTGTTAAGATTTTTTACAAGTCACAAGTGTTTGCTGCTTTAGTCTTCAATCTGATTGTTGCTTGGTTTGGGGTTTTTTTGGAGGGCTGTGGTTGGTTGGTTTGGATTTTATTTTGGTTTGGTTTTGTTTGTTTGTTTGTTTTTGCTTTAAAGCTGCCCACAGTGCATCTTCTATTTATTGGTATGATGGACTATGCAATGAAAACTTAAGGTGGCCAAGAGCTGGTGCCAAGGAATGTACTCTTTAAATGTTTCCTGCTTTTGTATTTTCATGCAAGTGCTTCCTTTGATAGCAGGACAGAACAATACATAGAGTAAACTCTACTCTTTTTTTCTTTTTTTTTTTTTTTTAAACAATTGTTACTTGTTCAGGAACAGTGGTTTACAGTTGGCTAGTACCAGTCATCTACAACTGGTGGATGAGGGTGCAGTTGAGGGAATCCAGCCAAGTTCAGACAGATTCCTGTTTGTTAAAGCATCCAGAGCTACCCAATTTGAAAGGCATTAAATGAGGCTGATGAACCTTATATGAATGAGAAGATAGTAGCAGTATGTGGAAAGAAATATAGTATGGGCATGGAAATTTTCTATTTTAAGAGAGGGTATGAAAAGAGAGAAGAAGAGAAAAAGACTAATCTGTAACATTTTTATAGGTTGAAGTACTGAAACTGTTTAGTGACTTTGTCCACTTTTTGTTCTCTGCACTCAATTTGCAGAAAGCTGTAGATGTATTTGTGTACCCTTGTTTCAAAATAACATCTGTTAATTCAACTTGTGCACTTTTATTTGCATTATAATTCCATGGATACCCGCTCAAAACAAGCATATGAAATAAGTACTTAAAATAGAAAATATATAGAATTATTATACATGCCATGCTATATTTTAATTTAGTAGTCTTCCAAGAGTCTTAAAAGAAAGCTTTTGATTGCTTTCTGTATTGTACAAGAAGGGGAAGTTCACTGAATCTCAAAGATCGGAAAAATAATGAAAGAAAATGGCTTACTTATTTTCATACAGCATATCATCATTATAGATTGTGTAAGTCATCACCAGGGTTGATGAGTTTAGTGCATTTAAAACAGTTTGGGGGTACAGTTAGGTAATGAATACCTAAATGTAATACTCAAGAAATCCTACTTGGGGAGGGATATTAAGTGTTTGGTTTCAGCTCTTAAGTCTATTGTCCACCTATTAAGTTCAGTTAGGGATTTTCAGGTAAGAACAATTTCTGTCTTCACTGACTGCTGTGAGATTTTTGTCCCTTTCTGAGTCCTGTGAGCGTATAGCACTCAGGATTTCAAGATTGCACTTCATCTAATATATTCTTAAGCAAAGCACTGGCAGGCTCTCCATCATGGTGTGTCTGCTCTTGTCTGACTGTGGTGCTCACAAAATTCCTGTCAAGAGACAGTTGAACTTATGGTACTGTAAGAACGTGGCACGTGAGTGTGTCACCATGTGACGGGAAGGTGGTTGCATGAGATTGGCTGCATGTTTATTATTCAGCAAAAATTGAGGCATTTCCCTCCCATTTCAGTAACTTATGTTATGGAATGGGAGTGCATTATGGGAGTTTCAGGAAAAAGAGAGAAAGGAAACAGACTGCAGGCCCCCGGGGAACTAGTCTGCCCGCAGCTGTGGGACAGTCAACAAAGTTGATGGGAAATGAGCTTTGAGGGAGATGAGTTGTTTTATAAAAGTGGATGGGTGCCAGACTAGATGCTGTACTAACTCAGAGATTACCAAAGGATGGTACACGTGCTGGTTGTGATATCCGAGCATTCCCATGCAGCAGAATTATATTATCAAGCTGAGAATGTGCATGAAGCATTGTCATGAAGGTATGTAACTGAGCAAAGTGATTTTGAAACTTCTGTACTTGACGAACTCTGTTCTTCTCTGCTTTAGAGGTTTTGACATTTCTATGAAATACTCAAAAACATCATTCTCTATTTTAAAACTGTATTTACATTTTGTCCTCATAAATATTTAACTGTGCTTCAGAGATCCAGGGTGCTTACTGTGATGTAATGCCTACTGCTGATACTGGTATGAACACCATGGATTTTTTTGACAGATTTCACAAAGCTGCTAAACAAAAGTAGCTGTGTAATGTGAGTGACTCTTTCTGTATGTGTAACTGAAGAGTCATGGGAGCAACTTGAAGCCAAGTATTACATCAGGGTTTGCATATGAGGCAGCGATTTGGTTTGGCCCTGCTGGGTTACTGCTGCTCTCAGAGTTTATGACAGCAAGTCTACTGATGAATAACAAGTTTTAATCTAGATTAATAACATGAAATGTGGGTCACATCATTTACTGTTGTGGTCAGATGACACTATTCTACAACTGGTAACCTTCATGCTTATGATGGCTCTTATGAAGCAGATACGATAAAGATAATGGCACTATAGAGGTGATATACAGGCCAAAGGTGACTATCTGCATCATGGAAACTTTCCAAATACTTGCTACCAGCCTGATTAAGAGTTTGTGTCTACATGACTTTATGCATCTTGGTATCCATGTCAGTATGTTTGCACTGAAAGAAGCATATGGATGGAGGGTGGACACCTATTTAAATTTTCTTGAAACAAATGCTGCTAACTAAGCACATAAGCTTAGTTATAACAAATACAAATGCAGCTAAGGGTGAGCAGCCCAAACATTCCTCAATGCCATAGACATATGCCAGCATTCCTTGTGAATGCAGAGCAGGAAACTCTGGTACAGGCATGCACCAGATGTTAATGCCATTTCAAATACCATTTTAAAAGCATTTGTAAATGCAGTTGCTTCAGAGTGGTGAGCACCCAAAAATAAATAAATTGTGATGTTACTATTGGAAAGGATATTGAATCTGTAATACTACTGACTCCCTTATCATTAGAGTGCTAAGGCGAGGTCAGCTGCAGAATCATTAAGGTTGGAAGGGAACTCCAGGGATCATCGAGCACAGCTCTTGCTCAGAGCAAGATCAATGCTGGCTTCAGAATAGATTGCTCAGACTTTGTCCAGGTGGGTTGTGAAAATCTACATGGATGTAGATTCCACAAGCTGTTGGACACCAGTACTTCATAGCAATGATTTTTTCAATGTCCTGTGGCAACTTCAATTTATTATCTCTTGTTCTTCTGCCATATATAAAAGAGTCTGGCTCTGTTCTCAGTAACCTTCTGTTAGGAATTGAAAGGCTGCTATTATGTTCCCCCAAAGCCTTCACAGGCTAAACAAGCCCAGTTTGCTCAGCCTTTGCTCACAGCTCCAGTGCTTGAGCTCCTTGCGCATCTTGGTGGCCTTTGGCTGGACTCTCTCAAGTTTATCAAAACCTTTCTTGCTCAAAACTGGGTTCAGTACAGTGCTGAGTAAAGGAGAATAATGACTTCCATTATCTACTGCGTATGCTCCTGTGGATACAGTCCAGTAAGCTTTTAGCCTTCATTGCTGTCACAGCATAGTTCTAAGTTCTGTTTAGTCTAGTGTCCACCAGGACCCACAAATCATTTTCAGCAGAAGTCTGTTCTTGATGACATGTTCTTCTAGTCCATCTAGGTCCCTCAGAATGGTAGCCCTGCCTTGGAACATAATGACTGTGTCCACTAGTTTGCTGTTGGCAAAGGCAGCCAACAACGTTTAGAACTGCATTAAGAAGAGCATTTCCAGCACGCTGAGGAAGGTGGTCTTTCCTCTCTGCTCAGCACTGGGAAGCCACATCTGGAGTACTTTGTCCAGTTGTGGGTTCCTCAGGAAAAGAAAGATATGGACATATTGGAGCTAGTCCAGCAAAAGTCCACAAAAATTACTGAAGGACTGGAGCATCTTTCATATGAAAACAGGCTGTGAGAGCTGGGACTATTCAGCCTGGAGGAGAGAAGGCTTAAGGAGGAAAAATCTTTAGCAATGTGTATAAATACCTGATAGGGGGAAAATGAAGAGGAGGGAGTGACAGGGAGACAGACTCGTCTCAGTACTGTCGGCTGACAGGACAAGAGGCAATGGACACAAATTGAAACATGAAATTCCACATGAACACAAGAAAAAAGAAAATCAGTTTCACTGTCAGCGCAGTCAAACACTGGAATGGGTTGCCCAATCGATGGAAATGCCATCGATTTCGCATTTCGATGGTTGCGAAATCTCCATCTTGGGAGACATTCAAAACCCAACTGGACATAATCCTGGGCAACCTGTTGTAGCTGATGCTGCTTGAGCAGGGGACTGGACTAGATCTCAAGAACCCCCTTCCAACCTCAATGATTCTGTGATTTTCACAGGTACCAAAGTGAGGTTGACCAGCTGATAGTTGCCTGGATTGTCCTTTTTCCCTTTTGGAGGACAGGTTTGGCTTTCTCCAGCTGCAGGAGACTTACCACGATCTCTCCAAACTTTCAAAAGTTGACAGTGAGTCTCACTATTACATTGCCTGATTCTTTTAGCACCTTAGAATTCATCCTATCTGGTCTGAAGGAATTCTATGTTGAAATTTTTTTAATAGATACCCTGACTCTATTTTCTTTTGCTACTGATAGTCATTATCCTCTTTGAACCCCCTCTCTGGACGCAAGGGTCTGAGACCTTCCTCATAAAGGCTGAGGCAAACAAGACGTTAAGAACCTCAGCCTTATCTGTATCTATTGACAGTGTATCATCTGGCCCCAAGCAGGCTTATGTTTTCCTCATTTACTCATTTGCTGCTTATGTAGCTTTTCTTCTTGCCCTTGATGTTGCTAGCCAGTTTCAAATTTAGGTGGGCTTTGGCTTTCCTAGCAGCACTCTACATCGCCGGCAGGGTTTCTGTATTCCTGCTCTGTAACCTGCCCTCATTTCCATCTTTTGTGAATGTCCTGTTTGCATTAGAGCTCAGCCCCTCATTCCTTGTTTAGCCAGACCGGTTTCCTCTATGTATACTTATTTTTCTGAGTAGTAGAACAGACTGTCCTTGTGCTTTGACAAGGTTGCTATCAAAGACCTGCCAGCCTCTCCTTCCCTGGTTTAAGAGCAAGACGGTCACTCTGTGCAAACCAGGCTACTGACTTTCCTGAGAATGCAGGCCTGGACTAGGCGTAAGATGGGTTTTAGCGATGTGACAGGCATGCTGCTAGGCTAGAGTAAATCCAAGCCCTCATCTTGCAAAGACAGTAGTAGACATATAATATCAGACACTGTGTTCAGAAAATCCTCAGTTATTGCTGACTGACGTAGTACACCTATGATATCAGGTGGAGGAATCTAAGTCCTCAAAGTGGAGTATATGTGTTGTTACAGTGTTACAAGTGAGCTAATTGCCCTTATCTCTCAGCAGGATTAATTAGGTCAGGAGCAGCACTGTCCCAGAGCAATTACACTGTCACTGGTTGTACAGCAAACTTGGTCAGTGCTAGCTTAGAATAAAAGCTCTAAGCTAGTACAACAAACCCACCCATGAATAGAGGATCTGCTGATTTCCATTGAACTATGTGCATTATATCTAGCTTTAGAATGGGCACTGGCTCCGTCAGTAATAACCCTGGCTGAATTTCATTTAGCAATCCAAATGTGTTGGTGATTTTTTTCCCCTAGTCATTAAATTCTTGATTTGTATTTTCCTTTTTTAGCCCATTAGATAGCTTGTCTGGAGGCCTCATCTGGAGAAGACTTCTCTTTCTGTTATCAGTAACTAATATTATTAGGAAAGTCTCACTTTTTGACATATTAACTTTATTCTTTATTTTGTTGTTGGTGCTCAGGATTTAATTTAGTTTGCTGGTAAAGGACTTTATGCCCTTCAGAGAAGGTTTCCCTCTGAGCTTTCCTTGTTCTGCATGCTAGTTAAACTTAACTTAAAATTCATATGTGGGGGCTGAGGAGGAAAAGAGGAATTTTTCAGCTGTGCTTTTATATAAATAACTTATTTTAAATAAAGTGCATTATAAAAGCCATTAGTTCTCCTTTAGTTTTAATGTTTGCTTATCTTAAAGCTCAGGCTACGGAAATACATGATTGATTCTTTTCTCTTTTAAACATTTCTTTCTTCAGCTTCAAGCAGAACTTTTCCATGGGTACTGTTTTCAATTTTCATAGAAATATAGGGCTGAAGTTGAGTAAAAAAATTCCTATAATTTCATGTAGCCAGCTACTGTGGGGCAGAATTACGCCTTACAAAGATGTTTAGAAACCTTCATTTTAAAAACAGAAGTGTCCCACTGTTCTCTTAAAAATCTACTTTTTAATTTTTAGCTTTACAGTGGTTAACAAGATGCCATAATAATTAATTTCTTAATTTGAGTATCTTTTCAGTCTTTCTCTTGCCTGGTCTTCGCATTAATTTTAACACTAGAGGGCGGTTGAAACACTTCAGTTCTTTCAGAAAACCAATTGGCATACAGCTTTCATTTTTCTCAAGAAAAATGAAAAGAAAAAAAAGCCCCGGAGAGCAGGAGATCAGCTTTCATTTTTCATTACCAGAAGAAAGGAGTTTTTTTAACCAATTATTATACAATGTTTATTTTTAGCAATTAATTTTCTTTGTTTCTTTCAGTTCTTTAGAAAACTAAAAATCTAGCTTTTAACTTTCTAGCTTTCTTTGTGCATTTATAACTCTGTCATACATTTAGACTGGTCAGCAATCAAGGAGGGAGAAGAGTTTCACATTTCAGTAGCTATGAAGATAACTGCTTCTACTTCCTGTATGATTAGATGGGTGTTTTGAACTACCTTGTTTTGAAACAAGGAGAGAGATGCCAGAGATGGAAATGTATTCAAGACCTCTACTGTTATATTTTTCTCAAGAAAGTAAAAGTTTATTTTATAGCACTTTCAATTTATTTTGTAGTTTTTGTTTGTATGTAATTTTAAATTAAATTCCAAACCACTCAAATTGAACTTTTCGTATTCTGTGCTTTGCTTCAAAGTAATCTTTTTTCCCCTAACAGAGCTTCAAAATAGCAACTCCTGTCCTTCCAGATGTTATTCTACCCTATCAGCGATCAGAAAAAATAATCCAATATGAAGACTTCAGGAAGGAAAGGTCAAAACAGTTAAAATTTATTATTTTCAGAGCTCATGTGAAAATTGCCACAGGAGTTCTTCTTGGCTTAAACCTACAATTAATGGAAACATTAGACTTTTTATTAAGAAAGTGTGGTGAAATACACAGGGAAACATAGTACACTCTATAAGTTGCTTCAAAGGCGCGTTGTCAGAGATGTGACATTCATCTGTTTTGGCTGTAAAGTAAGAAATCTGTTGTGTCTTATGAGTTGGTTGCTTATGTGTCTTTTTGGGTTTTATTTCCTCTCTTCCTGTTTGGAATCCATTACACTTACTGCAAATGTTGCGCAATACTTTTCAGGAGCTGAGTGATCAAATGTTTATTTGCACTTGAACTTCGAATGGTGTTTGGAATAGTAACAAAACAGTATCAGTGAGCCTTTAAGAAATAAACTCTTGGTCTCTTGTGGTTAGTGTAAGAGATTGATCTGATTTTTCCTTGATTTGGTGTCAGATGATTTCTTTCCCTCTCTACAAACTATGTGATCTGAAAAGTAACCCATGCCTCTTTAGGGGACTTACTGCACCCTAGCAGTTTTGTAGTGACAGTAAGGACACAGTGTTTTTTCTTTCAAGCTAAGCTTCTGGAGTTGTGTAGTTATAAGAAAATCTTATCTATTTTTAGCAAAAGCTTTTCTTTAGCTTTCAGAGATGGAGAGAGAAGAATTAAAACACCTAAGCTATAGGCACAAGCAAAAAAAGAAAAAATGTACAATATATTATTTTGGACCAAAAAAAAGACTGGTTTCAGACAGTGAGCTGCATGGTTTGGCTTGTGACGCTGACAGTGAGGCGAAACTATGAATTGCAGTTCTCCCGTGTTTGAGGAGAGAAAGGCCTGAGTTGGAGTCACTGAGACTGGAATGGCTTTATCTCTTTTTGTTGGGATATCCTGAAAGAGCTGCAGTTTTTTCTGCCTTTGCTTGGTTTTGGATGTAACATAGGCATCCTTACCAGCCTGTGCTGCTTGATAGGACAGATTTTGAAAATGGTTGATGCTTGCTTAATTTCTTCATATGGGGTTCTGCAAAGTGCAGGGCTGCTTGGCTTTTGGACAGTGCCATCGTGCTACTTTAGTAAGAGCTGGATTTCCATAGAAATGATTCTGAAAAAAATACAGCAGTAGAGCACTTTTCTATTATTGGTTCTGGATCAAAAGAGGGAACCCATTAAAATGAGCCAAACTGTAGCATTTTTATCTTGCCAGCCTCGCAAATTGAGAGATTATAGTAGATTTTGTTTATAACCAATAGAAGGGAAGTCGCTGAGGGACAAATTTTCTTCCTGTGATACTTAATTGTTGGGTTGTGATTATGCCCTAAAAATGCATATTTCATTGCAATTCATATGCAATTTCATTGTTTGTAGATGTGTAGAAATTAAACCAGTTGCAAATTATTTTGATGACTTAAAGTCAAGGGTAAATTTCGGCTCTCTCTCTCTGAACTGCGTTGCCTTCATAGGACAAAAAGGAGCGATAACCCTTCATTGGCTATTTTTGTCATTATGTTTAATAGATGAAACTGCAGCTGTATGTAGGAAATAAACCTGGTGGAAACACGCTGCTATTACAGGGACTTTTTAGAGCAGATTGCATTTGAGCTTGACGGCTTACTAGGCCATCCTTCTTTGGATGTGTCTCTTGTAAAAAGCAACTTTGTAATAGGCACTTTCTATATTTTAATATAAAGGCTTCATACTTCAAGGTTCTACTAGATAAATAAGCTTTGCTTTGGTATTTTCCCCTTGCTCCTTCTTAAAATATGAATGATTGGGAGACTAGCCTCTTTTAGTAGCTTCCTTCATTTTTTGCCTGGTTATGCAATGTCCTGGCAGCAGTTACTTTGTGTTCTTAGGAAAAAGTTCTTACAGAAGTTATAGATTTTGATAGTCCATTGCAGCAGCTTCCTTTAGCGTCTGAGAATTTAAAGGAAACGGTCCTTTTACAAAAATCTAAAGCTTTGATATTTTTGACATAGAAAATTATGCTACCATTCATTAGTATTTACCTCTTTTACACCATCAGCTTTTATTTTGATCTTGCTGGGGCTTTGCTTACCAGTACACCACTGTGCCATGTGGCATAAAGCAGTCTGGACTGGGGAAGTCAGAAGTGAAACAAACCAAGCTGGTGAAAAAGTTCTGTGATAGGTCATGAGTCTTGTTCTTTTCCACTTCGAATCTCTTCTCTGTGCAGTGTGAGGAAGACAGTGGATATTTTCCTATACTCCACTGCAGCCTGTCTGGGTAGGATGGTGACAGTGAAGCAACAGCCATTTTTCCTGTGTCGTACAGTGTGGCGTGGTTGCGTATGAGGAAGTCATAGGAGTGAAATATGTGAACTTTCCTCCATAATCCCACTGTCTCTGGAAGATCAGGAGTTGAGAAACACTCTGTCAATGGAAGAATTCTGCAGCAGCAACTAGCTACTGCTTGTTTGCCCCTGTGCTTCTTTCGGTATAAAATGAATTGGACTGCTGTCTGTAACAGCAGCATTGCATTGGTTTGGCTGGTGATTCGACTAGCTTAAATTCCTCTTGTAAGTTAGGTAAGTCTGTGAGGAACTGATATAATGGTCTCTTTCTCCCAAAGCGTGTCAAGCCCCTGAGAACAAACATGGAAGCATTAGCAATAACAAAAGCCTCCTCTGTCTTGCTCCAGTTTCTCTTAGTTTTCTGATAAAGAAGCATCTGGTACAGTCTTTAGTTGTCCTTTTACAGGCAATAAATCCTGATACATTGCCAAGTGGCATACTATTACATTTCATTTTTATAGAGTATTTTTCAGGGAGAAGGGAGAGTGCACAATAGGTTTATTTGCACAATAAGGTAATTCTCTAAGAATGAGGCAAAACTACAAGCATTTTACATTTTATCAGCTTTGACCTGTGATTAGTTCAGCTTCCCACAACCAATCCTGTCATAGTAATCTTTATTCTGGGTCATATACAATGATTATAGACCATACGAAAAAAATAAACAATGCACAAAAAACCACCAAAGAAATGTGTTTGCAAGAAGGCTTCTTTTTGACATGAGTGCATCGGCTTCTCACAGATGAACTGTGTTATGGTTGCTTAGTGTATTTCCCATATGTAACAATGTGGGAAATCAGTAGTAGCAATGCTGATATCTAACCCATTCAGATATTAGCTGCTTCTTGGTGACATCGGATGCTGCGAATCAGCACATCTGCACTATGTGGCTCTATTCCTGAAGTAATCCTATAGCTACTTCCTTTTGTATGAAACTAAATCTGATTGTAATGTATCTATTCAGTTGCTTAAAATCTGACCTGTGTGTCTCCTTAGTTGTAGAAAATACCTTAGACTTTAAGAAATATCTGGGATATTTTTTTAATGGCAGGTTAAATGGGAGTAAAATAATTCTGTTTTTTAATAATGAAAATTGTTTTCATTGGTTTCTAAAAAGTATCAGAAGCTTTGAGCGTAGAACCATTTGAAGATATTTCAAGAGGTAGGTTATTGTATTTTGATAATACGCTTAAATTACATGTTTTTAAAGGAACAGAACAGGATTGGCAGTGGCACCTCTCAGTTTTAACTGTGTAAGTAAACTATATTTTATGTTGAAATGGGCCATCATTTTCTTATTTATAAACCAAGAGATAGACACTAATGTGATTATGGGGATGGGTAGGGTGTGATTTATGTGCTAGTTAATCCTTAGTGATTTAATGAATTTCTGGTGATTGTATTGGTTCAAAATGGATTTGAACATCCTTAACTGGAAGTAGCTAAAGCAAAATTGGCAAGTCTTTCCAAAACACTTTTCCAAGTGTCAGAGAGGAGTTACTAAGTGAAATCCTGTGCTCTCAGTTGCTTCAGCGGTCAGGTGAGATGGTCAGAATATCTGCATGGGTAAAGGATTTTAATTAAAAAGTTTTTTTAGTTGATTTTGGGTTTGGTTTTTTGGATTTATGATTAATGAGCGTCTCTAAGAGCCTATTTTGTGTTATAGGTCCTTTATTGACAAATGAAATGCACATAAATGGACTGTTTATAAGTCAATCAACCATCTCCAACCCGTCCTTTTGCTACAGTTTGGGAAAGGTTGGGAGGGGTGTGAAAGAATGTCCTTCTATATCTAAATGAATTTAGAATGTGCTGGACTCTCAGTGGACATGAACAAACCAAATCAGGATACTGTCTTTGAGAACCCCCTTTGGTTTGAGAACCCCCTTTGGTAGTTTCTTTTCAGTTATCTCCAAGGTCAAGTTGTTACATCAGCAGTTGTCAGCAGGGCTCAGTGTGATGGTTTGGCCTTAGCCGGCGACGAAGAACCACGCAGCCGCTCACCCAACCCCTCACAGCAGTGAGGGAAAATCGGAATAAAAAACAGAACAGCAAAGGAGATAGGTAAACAACAACAATAACACTGATGGAAGAATGTACAAATAGGGTTACAGTACTGCCCTGTACCATCAGCACCTACTGGACCCCGGAAGCCCCCACCTGCTCCGTGCCAAAAATTAACCCTGTCCCTGCCGGAACCAGGACACTCAGTCTCTTGGATAATTCATAGAATCATAGAATGGTTTGGGTTGGAAGTGACCTTAAAGATCATCTATTTCCAATACATCAATTCCAATATATCAGGGAGACTACACTCCCTGATAAAGAGTCCCTCCTCCTTTCCTGTAGGTCCCTTTTAAGTTGTGGAAGGCTGCTATAAGGTCTCCCTGGAACCTTCTCTTCTCCAGGCTGAACAACCCCAGCTCTCTCGGCCTGTCTTCACAGGAGGCTCCAGCCCTCTAATCATCTTCGTGGCCCTCCTTTGGACTCGCTCCAACAGGTCCATGTTGTTCTTATGTTGGAGGCCCCAGAGCTGGACACAGTATTCCAGGTGGGGTCTCACAAGAGCCAAGTAGAGGGGAGAATCACCTCCCTGCAGTTGCTGGCCATGCTTCTTTTGATGCTGCCCAGAATGTTGTTGGCTTTCTGGGCTGCAAGCGCACATTGCCAGCTCCTGTTGAACTTTTGATCAACTAACATCCCCGAGTCTGTCTCCTCAGGGCTGCTCTCAATCCATTCTCCACCCAGCCTGTATTTGTGTTTGGGATTGCCCAGACCCACGTGCAGGACCCTGCACTTGGCTTTCTTGAACTTCATGAGGTTCACACAGGCCCACCTCTCAAACCTGTCCAGGTCCCTCTGGATGGCATCCCTTCCCTCCAGTATGTTGATGGCACCACACAGCTTGGTGTCATCAGCAAACTCGCTGAGGGTACACTCAATCCTGCTGTCTGTGTCGCTAACAAAGATGTTAAACAGCGTCCATCCCAGTATCGACCCCTGAGAAACACCACTCGTCATTGGTCTCCACTTGGACATCAAGCCAATTCCTCTCTAGCAATTGGACTCTAATGATAAAAACCAGAACGTTGAATTTTTAAACTTCCAAGGACAGATCCTTGAAATATGAGCCCGGTATGCTCAAGTGGCACCATGCCACCTCATAAAGGAGCCTCAGCATTCCTTACCAGCTGCAGGGCCTTGATGGCATCACACCGTGTAGGTCACAGCAGTCTAATTTTGCGGTGACAAGTTCATGCATCACTGTGTCGAGATATGATTGGGACCAGCAATTATAAGCAATGCAGTACAATGAGATGCAAATGCAATAGAGTTCTATTGGCTATAGCCTCTATTCGGCATCTGTTTCTGGCAAAATTTTACTTTGGTTTTACTTAAGTACCCAATATATTGTTCTAATTGCACTCTTACAGAACTGGTTGATCTGAAAATTACTCTGGAGCTAACAGCTTATAAGGAGTTCTAGCTAATGGTGTGGTAACGATCTAAAAAGGGCGATAGTGCAGCATTATGCTATATAAATTATAACTGGCCAGGAACTTAGGATTTCAGAAGTTTCGGAAGAAACTTAAAAGATCAAAGTTAAGAAAGAAACAAGAAGGGAGAGGAGGGGTGGAGAGGGGAGGGGAGGAGAGGAGAGGTGAGGGGAGGCCTTGCATGTGACTGGTCCTAAGGATTTTCATTTCAACAGATATTTCAAACAGAAGACCAGAACGCAGGCTACTTGCAAAGACCTACTGAATGTGCTTCATATACAGGTGGAATTTTGGAGTAGAATAGACCAGAACAGAATAGTTTCAGTTGGAAGGGACCTACAATGATCATCTAGTCCAACTGTCTGACCAATTCAGGTCTGACTAAAAGTTAAAGGATATTATTAAGGGCATTGTCCAAATGCCTCTTAAACACTGACAGGCATGGGGCATCGACCACCTCTCTAGGCAGTGTATTCCAGTGTTTGACCACCCTCTCAGTGAAGGCATGTTTCCTACTGCGCAGCCTGAACCTCCCCTGGTGCAGCTTTGAACCATTCCCACACGTCCTGTCACTGGATTCCAGGAAGAAGAGATCAGCACCTCCCTCTCCACTTCCACTCCTGAGGAAGCTGTAGAGAGAGAGGAGGCCGCCCCTCAGCCTCCTTTTCTCCAAACTAGACAAACCCTGGGTCCTCAGCTGCTCCTCACAGGACATGCCTTCCAGTCCTTTCACCTGATTTGTTGCCCTCCTCTGGATGCATTCAAGGGCCTTCACACCCTTCTTAAATGGTGGGGCCCAGAACTGCACACAGTACTCAAGGTGAGGCCTCGGCAAAGCTGAATACGGTGGGATAATCCCCTCTTTTGACCAGCTGGTTATGCTGTGTTTGATGCCCCCCAGGATGCAGTTTGCCCCCTTGGCTGCCAGGGCACACTGCTGACTCCTCCTGAGCCCGCTGTCGACCGGCACCCCCAGGTCCCTTTCTGCAGGGCTGCTCCACAGCCGCTCCTCTCCCAGTGTATACTTGTGCCTGGTGTTACTCCATCCCAGCTGCAGAATCTGACATTTGTTCTTGTTAAATTTCATCCCATCAATGATTGCCCAGTGCTCCAATCTATGCAGTTCCCTCTGCAAGGCCTCTTGTCCCTCAAGAGAGCCAACAGCACCTCCCGGTTTGGCATCATGAGCCAAACATGCTAATGGTGCATTCAACTCCTGCATCCGGATCATTGATAAAAACATTGAACAGAACTGGTGCTAGAATTGAAGCCTGAGGGACACTGCTAGTATCTGGCTGCCAACCAGATGTAGCCCCATTCACTACAACCCTTGGAGCTCTGCCTTTGAGCCAGGTCTTCACCCAGCACACCGTGAACCTGCTCATCCCACAGCTGGACAACTTGGCCAGAAGGATGCTGTGAGGAGCAGTATCCAAAGCCTTACTAAAATTCAGAAAAAATTAACATACAAAAGGTTAGTTTAACACCCTACAGTGTTCCTGTAATGAACACTGAACTTTGTGTCTTCTTTGTGTCTTTCCATACAGATTGTACCAAAGTGTCCACTGGAGAGGAAGAGGGGAAAAGAAATGAGGGGGGGGAAGAGAGAGAGAACAAAAAAGAAAATGTCGATTAACTTTTGCAAGTACAACAGATGCTGTTTTGTGTGGTTTTTTCTCCCCTTCCTGGAGAACATACTACCTACTTTAAAATTAAGATGTAGAATATGTAAGATTGATGGACATTTTGGCAAATTTATGTAATGTGTTATTAGCCTATGACTGAAACTATCAAAAAGAAATCAAAACTGCTTACTTTCCTCAATTTTAAAATTTCTGATTTATTTATTTTAAGCAAGAATCAGGCTGAAGGAATAATTGACTCAGGAATCAGTAAATACTTAAGAGTTCTAGCTGTTTTCAGTGTGATGGATAACTCATCCATAGCTAGGAAAACTCACAGTATTTGTAAAATTTTAAGTCCAGCACTGGCTTTTTCTTCTCTTGTTTAAGGTGTTTAGTCCCACTAATTTGACCCAGCAGCACTCTATAATTTGTGTCTTTCTGTAGACATCCATACATCAGAAGTATTCAAGTTTGCTCAAGGAACAGTCTCATGGGCAGTTTGCCAGGAAACCAAAACCTAAATTTCACGTTGCCAGGAATGATCTCACTTTCAGCTGTTCTTATCTGTTGTTTGGGTTTTTGCTTAGTGCTCCATCTGGCTATTTATTGGGATGAGTAGCAGTAAGTGGTATTTATAATTTGTATAGGTTGTAGCTTCATGGTGTATTTGCAGGGAGGTACAGATCAGAGATACTGAAGCTAATAGAAAAAATTTCCTCCCAAGTTTCAACATTTTTGAAACAGAGAGAGTACCTGCTTTCAGAGCATAATAGAGCATCCACGGCTTCAGGTATAATTTTTTAACAGTCTGATTTCAGCTCGTTAGGAAATCCAGTGCACCTTCTAGCCTCAGTAATTCTAATGACCTGGGACGTGCAGACTCATCAGTCTGTTCCCTGATGACAGCATGAGTCTGTACGTATTTGAGTTACAGGTTGGAAGGTTGGTCAGGGAATAGGTTTTGTCTGGACAATAGTTTAGACACAGTTTGTATTACTTTTCAACATATCTTCAAGAGAGTAGATTTTCTCATGTAAAACATGTCTTTGCTTTGAAGATGGAAAGGTTTTTTAATACTCTGTGCTACTTATTTTTTAAAGTATAGGTCAACCCTCCATGATGTGATGGAGCAGCTTAAAATTAGAGATTCTTTTGTTGCCTTGGTGAGATCAATGGGGGCTATTTTCTGTTGGTGTTTGAGCTCACAGAGAGGGCTTTGAAACAACGATTTCTGGAATCCAAATAACAAATACACTTGAAAAAACATATCTGAATCTATGCCATTGCAGGACTACATGAGCATTAGGAGAATCACTTTAGGAGAAATTCTGAGTTTTCAGTGCAGTCATGAAGACTGACAGTGCAGAAATGCCTCAGATCCCAAATAGTTACTTCCTATTCGTTGATAGATTTATTGAAAACAAATCTTCCATCTTAACAAAACGGCACGTTCTTGGCAGCATATTGATTTGGGCTTCTGATGAGGAAGAAACTAACTTTGAAGTGGGATTTTTTAGATTTTTGGGTGCCTAGTTATCAAGAGTAAAGAGCATATAGAGGAACAGCTGATTGAGTGTGGGCACTTTTTGATCTGCTTTGCAGTGACCTGTGCATAATTTACCTGGAGTGGATGCAAACTGAACTGTCGTGTTTTGGCCTCAGCTGGCACAAAGAACCACGCGGCCTCTCACCCAACCCCTCACAGTGGCGAGGAAAAATTGGAATAAAAAGGAAAAACTCGTGGGTTGAGATAAAGGCAATTTAACAGAACAGCAAAGAAAAACAGGCAAACAACAACAAAAACACTGGCAGAGGAATGTACAAATAGGGGTACCGTACCGCTGCGGACCTGGACCCGCACCGCCCCAGCCTGCTCCCAAGCAGCGACTTCCTCCCCTTCTCCTCCCCTTGCTCCCCTCATCCCCAGCTAGCACCCCCCTAAAGACTGGGCATGGCGTCACATGGTGTGGAATACCTGTGCTGTGCCAGATATTAAGCCTGTCCCTGCCGGAACCATGACATGAACCCAAAGCATACCTTGTGTTGTCCCTGTTCTTTACTCTCTTTACTCTTTACATGCCGGTCATGTCTTTCTTTAATTGTAGCACCCTGATTTGTACAGGTTTATGTGTCGCTCCAATGTTAGAAGGAGAAAGTGCAGAAATCTTGTGCTTCAAATCAGATTGCTAGCTCATTTAGCTCTTATCCAGCTAGGCAAGCCCCTAAGAGCTTGAGAACAATTACAGATAGGAGGTAAACTTCAAGGGTAAAGGAAAAGTGCTCTGTGGAAGTCTTGACTTTCTGTTGATTGTGGGTGGAGAGCTAAAGAAAGCAGATTAGGGAAAATTCTGTTATTTGCATTCCTTTATGAGAGATTTAAGATGGATGTGTTGCCTATTTTAAAGTCCTGCGTTTGGTGACTGCTGCTGATGTGCTTTTCAGGACCAGCAGTAACATAGACATCTGCATGAGAAACGTTAAATGTGCAGCCATTGTTTTATAAACTTTCCAAGTGATAAGAAGATATCCAGCTTTACTACTTAGATTTGATCAGTGTTTTGATATGTCCTTTTATTTCCTATCTGTTGATCTATCAAGACCCTTTCTAATTGCCATACTTTCAGGAATGAGCACCTTAGAGCTGGAGGTTGTCTCAGCTCACAATTAGTAGAGCATAAGGTGCTAAACCAAGGTCTCTGTATTTTCTTTTAGAATTTATTCCAAATGCAAATGCAGACTTTCCTAGGAAGTAGCCTTTACTTTGCGTTAATAGAGAATGCAAGAAAAGGGATTTGTCATAGGTAGTTAGGACTGTAGTAGTTTGTCTAAGACAGGGAGGCTGTGAGTGCTTGCGAGCTTTTCCACTTCAGGTCTAACAAAAACGTGAGCCAAGTGCTAAGCAGGTAAAAAAACCCCATTTCTGAGTCACAGAATACAAATTCAGTTGGATTAGAGAGCAAATACAAGCACCAGGACCAGTTTGTGGGAAGAAGAGGCCTCAGGACAAGTTAATTAAATCACTGTTTTATAAAATTAATTAGATTGTTTTAGTTACTGTGTATGCCCAGTATCACAAAACTTTCCTTGAAATTTGTTTGAAAAAATCAAATCAAGTCTTGATAATTGCTACAAAATCACCAGTGATATTTAATTGGGCATTTTGCACAGTCAGTCCTTGTAAAAAATATTTAGCATGCTTCCTTTCTGTAGTACATTTAGTAATAGGGGTATCTTCAGTACATTTTTGTAAAAACTCAGTACATGTGTATGTTTTGTTTCTAGTGAACTGTATAGAAATTCCCCCATAATGGGTATGTTTGCCCCACCTTATATATATTGTATCAAACCTAGATACTTGTTGAGAATAAGTCTTAGCTTGGGAGGCAAGATTTTCTTGCTTGATAATGCTTTTTCCATTGTGAAGAATGTTTATCAATTTGTCCTGATTTATAAGTTAGGATGGATTTAGAGTTCTGTCTATCAGAACACAGTTATCATTAGGTTTATATGATTAATTTCAGTTTCAAGTTGTTCTTAATTTTTTTGTGCACATCCATTGCACATCCATTAGAGCATACCCTTCTGGTAGGTAACAGCAAAACAATACTTTCCTTAATAAATGATCCAAATGGGCAGCTTTATTATAGCTATTTCTGGTATTGCGTGAGAAGATGCACAGACCTTCAAGAGACTATATTCACAAGGGAAAGTTAGAAAATAGCAGGAGTGCTGGTTTTGGTTAAAATGGCAGGTATTGCCTTCTTTCATTTGACATTTTGTGTAGCTGGAGGGAAGGGGAACAGGACCATAAAAGAGCTGCAAAGCAGAAGGCGCAGATAGTTTTCTGCTAATCGAGTTTTGGAATTTTTTTAAACTATCAGACCTTTAAAAACTCAATTATTTAGCAAGTTTTGAATTTGGATAATTTGATGCAATAATTCATGAACAAGAAACCTTTGCAGAATACGGTAGTGTGGTATTTGCTACCTTACTTCTGGCTATACAGCATTAATAGCAATTACCTTTAGTAATAAAAAACAAATAGTAACTAAAGTTATCCCATGAAGAACTGGGTGCGTTTGAAGATGGACCAGTGAACTCCAGCTGATGCTTCTAAGCTCCATCAGATATCTGGGGAAAGCAGAACGTCTGGAGGTGTGTTTAACCCTTTTAACAATGCTATGAAAAGGCCTCACTTTTGCTGGAAAGGTGCGTTTTTTGCTCACTGGATCTGCTGATTGCCAGTTATCGTGCCCAGTGCTGGGGGGTTTTGCCAATGGTTTTATTTAGAGTGGTTCTGCACTGACGGGGCACCAGCTTTCTTATTAACAAATTGTAAATCATTAAATATGCTTCTTCCCAATACTGTCATATCTGGGTTGGGGAAAAGAAGTGGCTGAGTGTCAGCAAAATTTTCTGTGGGTGGCCCACATCATGTTACAGATGTTCTATGTCACTCATAGTACTTTCTTCGGCTTTTCTTCACAATTAGATTGCAATTTTGCCATTCTTCATCATTTGCTTTCTTGAATGTTTAAAGTTCACAGGGTAGATAAGGTAGCTCTGAAGCAGTTAAGTAACACTGAAGAGTGTGTGTATGATAAAAGAAGCTGGGGGTGCTAATTATTCAACTGTATAAGATAGCCTGAGAGAGGCTAAAATCGGAACTTCCTCAGAAGTTCTGCTAGATGGGATGCTGCTTGTAAGATGTATTGAACTTCTCAGAAGATAAGAGATCGGAAAGAAAGGAATCTCTGTGGTGGAAGAACTTGAGGGTTCTACAGGTAAACAGGAAAAACAGGAGGTTTGTGCAGACTGGAAAAATATGTAATTTAGTGGAATGTCTGCAAGTTACTTCAGTGTAATGGTGCCAGCCAAGTGAATTATGTTTCAGAAACTGGTATGCAAGAAGTGGGAGCTTTCAAATTTGGAAATAGTAGCCATTTAGCATCATCAAAAAGAAACTGGAACACTGAGAGTTGGGGGGCGGAGGGGGGGAAGCATAATGCTGTAAATGCACTGTGGATACACAGTAGTAGCCACACGGGAGCTCAGTTTTGCAGTTTATTTATTATTCTTTTCCATTGTAGAGGTATATCAGTAAGTTTCCTGTTGGAGTTGCAGATTAAATAAATTCTTTAAATGGAAAGATCCAGTGGCAAGCTGAATTTTGGTGGTGTGATGATGCAGTATAAATTTCCCATCTGTGTCAATTTAAGGGTGGGATTGAGGCAGACTACAGGTCTATATTGGCAAAACTGAAGCGTAGACAGATGACCCCAAACCTTCATTGGCCTATTGGTGGCAGTACTTGCTAAAGTAGCACTTCGTGGTCAGTATTACACTCTGCCCATTCAGTCTGTAGTACTCTAGCCTTGCTTCCAGCTTCTTGCATTTCCTTGTTTCTGTAAGCGTTGTTAAAGGGAAAGGGAAAGTAGGCAAAGGCTGTGGCTTGAAGACTGTCGGTATGTCAGAGGCTGGATCTGCTCTGCAGAATATAGCTCTGAGTGGAGATCCTTGAAGTAGTAACAGAGACTGTAGCTGTTCAGCTGATGTAATGTGATGTGATGTAGCTTGCTGCAGTCATAGTTGCTTTGATTTGTGTTAGCTACAGTCCACATCTCAATCCTGTATTTAAATGCACAGAGCTTCAGAAAATACCTTTGCACAGTATGAGACTTTCATAATTTTAAATAAATAAATAAAAAAATTTTTGACACCAAGGTGTCCAAGATATGCTTTGTAAATGAATTTTCTATTGTACTGAAACCAGAACTGAGCTCAAGCTCAGTGATGATGAAATAACCTAAGGGGTAGCTGCAGAATGGGGCTGCAGAAATTGAGAAAGCCTGTAGTGAAAATAATTCCAGCAATCAGCTGGGGATACTGTTGAGTCTTGGTTTAAACTATAGTGTTTCTCTTACTTATATAAATCATACCCTCTGGCCAAAGTGCTCATTTCCATAATCACTATGTGGCTGGTTCTCCAACATACAGTGTACATGTGTACTGTACACTGTTTTCATCGGCTCAAAACTTCCAACTGTTTGTCAGCAACAAAGATGCTGCATCAGCTTCTTGCTCATTACAGCTGGAACGGGGAACTGCCAAAACATTCTTGACAGGAAAAAAAAAAAGGCAGTATTGGTCAAACAGCTGAGAGGGAAAAAGTGCTTAAACCTTTCATTCCCCACCTCTCCACCCCCTGTCTCCCCACCTCACCCCCTTTTTTCCTCATTCTTCCCTGTAGACTAACTGAGCTTTAATTCCTACAGCAGAAGGACAGAAGCTTTGCTGGTATGTAGAACTGAAGATCCCCAAAGTGTGCTATAAAGAAGGGTGTTTATTACCGTTCCCCTTGTGGATGTGGGATCCTAAACCACTGGTACCACTAAGTGACCTGATGTAGCTACCTATGAATTCCCTGTTGCAGCTGAGAGGAGAAGCTGAAAACCTCCTGCAGCCAATATGCTGTGGTTTCTTACTTGAACTGTTAAATGACATGCCTTCATTTGAAGGTGTAACTTCTAATTATAAGCTTATTCACTATTCACCCAGCTACTGCTTGTCTTCCTGATTTTTCATAGTCTTGTGCAAGACCTAGGCTATGGCAGCTTCTACCAAAAACTTTGCTAACATGTTAAGTGCTAAGCAGCCCGTCCTTGATTTGAAAGATGAGACAGCATGGAATTCTTGTTTAGGGGTATTTCTCTTTAGTGAGCATACTGCACTGTGTTTATTTGTCTCCTGTGGAGTGTCATCCCATATTCCGTAACTCGGAGTCACTAGAGTCAGAGGGATGCAGTGCAGGCTGCGATGCATTTTATCTGTTAGCTACATCTCTGTAAGACTACAGACTAATGCTCCATCTCCGTTTGAGGCAGGAGGGCAGTGGGACTGAGATGAAGTCTTGCAGCAGTCCTTGTACTTAATCCAGTTCCCAGAAATTACAAAAGGCAATGTGCCATCTGATACGTTTTATGCACAGTGGTCCCAGTCACCAAGCACCTGGCTGATTGCCATCGAGGACCTGAGTAGGGGAGAGTTTCAGAATGTGCTTGTGGTGGTCACGAATGTCGAGTTTCTGATGCCTCTCTGAAATGAGATGTAGTAACAGCTGTGCATTCCTATCCCGCTGCAGAGCGGGAGGGGGATTCATGTTCTGATTCATATTAATTTGCTAGAACGAGCCTCTGATTGCCTTCCAGGTTGTGGTCAACTGACTCACTCGGCTGTCTTGAAAGCGCCTGTTACATCAGAAAACTCCAGGGACTGGGAGTGAAGGAAGGGGGAGAAGAATGGTCAGCAGTCTTCAAAGAACATTTTATTAGGAACCTGGCATGATGAGTAGTGTGTTGACTGTATAAGGCCATAAAAAGATATAATCAGGGGAGTGGGGAAATTCTGTTCCTGGTTCTTTAAACCCCTTGGTGGTGTTGATACAGTAGTTTTATCAGCCTCTGCTTCACTGTTCCCATCTGCTAGTTGGAATACTGCTTGCAAGATCCGTTGAACTTGACAAAATGAAATTCACTCTCATGCAGCCAGTTATTAGAGATTGTATTTTTCTGTTATAACTTTGTGTGGCAAGTATGCAGAAAAGGGTGTCGACATGAAACAAAGGAGTAAAAGATAGCAACTTTGACATTTTCTGCTTTTGTTTCATATAATGCATCATCACCACTACTTGTTTAATAGCTTTTGAACAAGCTTTTGACTCAGATAAGGTGCTGACATTCTTGCAAGTGTTACTCTGCTTTATTCCCCCCGCCTTGTAATAACCTGCTGATTCAGAAAGGACTCCCTTTACCTTGTGTTCTTTCACTGCTCTATTGTCTCCCTTCCACAGGCTCTCGGCCCAGTCTAATTACTCTCAGTGCAACAGCTGCTGTCTCTGCACTGCTGAAATCTCTGTCTGTCCATTTCAATGAATTTCCCTCTCATATCCAGGCTCAGCTGAGACCTACCCTTCCTCTGCCTGTGCCTCTTGCTTTTGTCTCCTGTTATCTAATGACATAAAGCATTTTGGTGTACCGTTTGCATTAATAAGATGAAAACACAATTTGCCCCACAAAAAACCAAACAAGAACTGAACAAAACTGTATTGTGTGAGACAGTGGCTCATTTGGAACCTTATTTTGACAACCTTAGACTGGAAAAAAAATCCCACTGTGCATCTTCATGTCTCACTGAACTCTTTATTCCATGAGTTAAGGTCAGCTCCCTTTCCTGCCAGCTCATTGTTTGATCAAGAGCATGCAAATGTTCAAGATGCAGAGCAACACAAAGGGATGTTGTATCTGTTCATGAAGTATAACTATATATATAGGACAGGACAGCATAGTCTGAAAATGTAATTAAATGTAATAATAAAAAAAAAGGAGTGGTGATGAAAAACATGTGTGCATTACTCTCATCCTAGTCATTTCAGAACAAAGAACAAATGTGGATGTTGCTATTCCAGTTGCAGCCTGGTTTTCTTAGTCTGTAAGCATGCATGAGAAGAATCGATTAAATAGAAACTAAATGTAAAATCACAAAATAATTACCAGTAATGTGTTTAAGGATGGCCTCCTGTAAGCCTGCTTTCTTTGCTCTTTCATGGTCCACTCAAGTGCTCATGCAATAAGTATAATATCAAAATAAGGGATAGAGGAAAAGAACCAAACCCGGTCTCTGTTTCCCTTTTGTACCATGTTAAGAATGCCTTTAAATAGGTTAGTTTCTTTTACGTATTTTGTTTACTTAGGTTATTTGACCCTCTGCACTAGAAATTCAGATGCACCAGCAGTATGGTGGAAGCAAGACTGGTGTTAGTATGAAGTGAGGGAAACAGAGATGGAAAATAAGGGGATTGGGGGCACCTTAAAGCTTTGTCCCTTCTCTCTGCCACTCATTCTTTCCTGTTTTACAGCTATTTTGCACTTGTTTTATTTGCCGTTAAAGTTCACTCTTTCAAGCTTATTTTTCATAACCCTTGGAGACCCAAAACAGAATATCCACTCCCTTCCCACCCCTCTACCTTTGCTAGTTGTCATAGTTCCAGTGGGGAACATCTGGGGTTAATTTTCCCAAGGATGTGGCAGGGATACAGGTATTCCATACCGTGTGATGCCATGCCCAGTCTATAGGGGGGAGCTGGCTGGGGGAGGAGAGAGGGGGCAGGAAGTCGCTGCTTGGGAGTGGGCTGCGGCTTCCTGGGTCTGATGGGTAACCTCGGTACAGTTACTGTGTTTGTACATCCTTCTGTCAGTGTTACTGTTTTCTTATTTCCTTTGATGTTCCACTAAACTGCCTTTGTCTGAACACGAGTTTTGCCTTTTTCTTCCTATTCTCCCCCACCGCTGTGGGGGGTTGAATGAGCAGCTGCATGGTTATTTGTTGCCAGCTGAGGCCAAACCACAACACTAGTATCAACTAGAATTTTAAAAAAATCTGCAATTTCAGAACATACAGTACAACTGTAAAGTTGCCAACAGGGGGACACGTACTGGTGCATCTGAGGAATTGTGGTCATTCACTGACACTGCCTAGTATTGCACACTTGATCTTATGGAAGTAGCCACGCAGTTGACTCTTCCATCTTCTACCCATTCCTACCCTACCACTAGTAGATGATGGTTTCCTCTGTTCCTACTTAAATATGTCGTCATATTGGCATACTAGAAACACATTGGAATTTGAAGGTGACACAAGTATTTGAATTATCTCCTTGTCAAGGTAAGAGCTGTTTTTTGGCTTTTGTTTTCACAAGGCAGAAAAAGAGAAACTTGCTATTTGCCTGTGATTTCTTGATGATGCTGTCAGAACTGCAGGAAGTGTGTGAACCCATAATGATCACTGCTTGCTGTGCAGTGCATGTATTTGGACTTCTTTTTGCTTCTTTCTGGAACTCTGGGAAGCCTGATCGTTATTAGGGGACTGATGGATCTGGTGACCTGATAGAGATGCTGTTGCTGCAGCCCTGTGTCTCCAGGTGTAACCGCTAGCAAGGCTGGACATGTATTCCCAGTAGGGGCACGCACAAACGGGCATATAGATGCATACATATACATACACATGGTTGGTCATACAGATCAACATAGAAACAGTTAGCACTCACACAAATGCAAACAGCACCAATGGTCTCATTCTGTTCCCCGCCCTCTAGCTGAGCAGGATGGGTTTGTTAGTGGAAAATACATACAAACATGCAGTGTGAATCCCTCCAGCACATGGGTTTAGACACTGTCTAAATAGCTGGGCTCTGGATCCATCTCCCAAGTTGCTGGCACTTAAACATATGAGTCCCCAAGGCTGTAGCTGCACTCCTGTTTTTGATATAGACCCCCTCACTCACAGACACACACAGACAGCCCCCTATTCCTGCACCACCTGTATTGGGGAGCCCCCAGCCGCTAGCCTTGAACATTGAGTCCATCCAGTAACAGGTCTTCCAGTTGACCTGCAGATCTCAATCTTTCCAAGGACCTCTCTTGGCCAGGACCATCCTGATCTCTCCAGAAGCCAATTTCAGCAGTTGCCTCGCTCCCAGAGACACACGTATACCTGTCTGCCAAGCCACTTAGCTTAACTACTTGCTTAGCTAGCAAGTAGTTGCTGACTACTGTGGCTTGATAGTTAACTAGCAATTACACAGTCGCTGCAGTTGCTTGCACCACAGACACATGGGCTCTATGACTAGTAGTCCCACTCCAAACAGCAAACCTATTTGCACGACTGGCCTATTTTATCCTATTGTCTCTCTGTCTTCCATGCTTGTTCCCCCCAAATCACCTTAATCCCTCCATTCCCCTGCCTTTTTTTGTACCCTAAACATCCTGTGCATTCTTCTGTAATCCCCAAATGATCTCCCTCTGCATCCCATGATGTGTTCCATATTCCTGGGCAGTAACCTCCCTTAGACTGTAAGGTTCCCCTGAGAGCCTCTCCAATTGACTCACCTGGTGGGCATCACACCTGGGACATGGGGCTGATGGCTCTCCTGGCACAGCTCTAGTGGAGGGCCGGGGCTCTGTTTTCCTGATGGAGTTTTGGGGAGCTTCCATGCCTTTGTGCTCATATGTGTGTATATGTGTACATAAAAGCCTTTGAGAGGTTGATCATTCTCCTCATGGCCCTGGGAATAGCTGCACAAGATGTTAATGGGTCCCCCCAGCTGCCATTGCCTCTCTGTGTTCCCTGTGTGTGTGCTTGGTTATCACACAGCCAAATCATCACCATCTACAGGAAGGTGGATAAGTAGGCACCAGCCATTGGGTACCAGTCATTCCCACACACAGCAGATTTTTTTTGTATGACTCCTATTCAAGAATTCTTAACTATTGGGTAGCTGCAAAACCTAGTGTAGGACATGACAGTGACTGATGCTTGGCTTTTTGGTCATCTTTGCATTAATTTTTCTAAGTGGGTTTCTGTAGTGCTCATTATCGGTGTATTTACCTGCTTATAAAAAGAAGATTTGTGATGTGATAAATGATGACCTGACAGGGTTGATGAATACAATTCTAGGAAATTTATTTATGCACTACCGCTTTTTTTCCCTGTAGCTGGTAAAATATACGAGGGATGAAAAGGGTGTGGGAACTCCAGAGATAACTCTCATCTTAAGTTGTTTTGATCCAGCTGTTAGTTTGACTCCAGTCCTCCAGTATCCCCCCTCCCTCTCTCCTTTCCCTCTCTTTTTTTTCTCTCTGCCCTCCAGTCTGCCACAGCTGTTAGAATTTCATCATTGTCTCCAAATACCACATTTCCCATTAGGCCACAGCCCCTTCTGTGCTAAGGGCAGTATAATTTGCGTCCTTTGCATGTGTATTACTGTTAGGTGATCTGCAGCCAAAGCAGTACTTACACATTTGACTGTGGCAAGGCTGAATTCCTTGGTAAGAGGCACACATAAGATGCAGAAATATCGAAGGATAAGATTTGCAAACTTGCAGAACACGGTTAAGCCTTTGTGTTCCCATGCTCTGCTGTTCAAATGCTTTTGCACTGCAGTTAGCCTTGTAAGTATCTGATTTAACACTGGATGCCAGCATATTTCTTTTGTCAGTTTTAATGCCATGTCACTCATTGATTGTCACAGTTGTATCATATGGTTTACCCTAAAAAACGATTTGCAGGTGTGAAACCACTGCCCAATTTATTATTCTTTCTCTCTCTATCTGTTTGGGGTTTTTTTCAGCTGATTTTTAGGTTTGTGTAAATGTGTGTGTTTTGAATCAGGTGCTTCTGTGAAGTTCTTTCTGCCCACTGTCTTTGTTTCTGCCTCATATCCATTCTGCACTCATCTTGGCTTCCCAACAAAACTCTGGCAGTGCCCTTGCTCTTTCCTTACAGTCTCTGATTACAGAGTCTCTGCTGGACTCCTTCTGCAAGCCTGGCAGTGCATCTTAATTTGGACCCAAAGATCATCTTGGGAGTTCTGACTTATTTGTACCTTGCTGTCTTGTCCTTTGTATCTACACAATTCTTACTGAATCATTTGTGGGTAGAAGAAACCTTGAGCAAGCCATTAGATTTTTCACATGTGCAGTAGGAACTGCAGGTCCCATTAAATGGCTTAAAAGAAATGTCAATTATAGTGCTCCTTTGCTACATTTGTGATCCACATGACTGGTTCCCTGTGGTTCTCTTTAACCCAGGTCTTCCTTATTTCCTCAGACATGGTGTTTAGACTTTTTAATGTGTATAATACCTAGATGGAGAGAGTATCTGCCACATAAGTCAAAAGTCCTAGGACAATGCCTATAACTTTAACTTACTGAACCACTGGGGAGGAGAACTTCATTCTGGGGTCAGAATAGGCCTTTCAGTCATAATTGGTAGGAGAGACATTGGTATGTATCTGCACATATAGCCTGCATGTGGGTATCTATTTGCCAAAAGAAACTATGTGACCTTGGATGTATAAAATGAAGTCATGGGACATCTGTGATCACTGATGTGGAGCTTCTACACTCTGCATGCCTGAGCATTGAAAGCATCTGTGTTAAGTGTTACATGCCATTGTATATTGGCTCATTTCTACACTGGATGCATACTGTGAATTCTGTTATGCAAATATGACTGTGTAATCTAAGAGAGTTTAAAGCAAAATACTTCTGACTGGATTTGTCATCTTATGTTCTTTCTTCTCAAAAAGTGTTAAGGGTATTTGCACAACACTTTGACAATTCCAGATGTTTTTCTCTCTTCTGACATGCTTGTTTGCTTTGCAAAGAGAGAGACAGGATGCAGCTCCTTTGGCAGCATTACTTCTCTGTATAATGCATGTGTTTAGGATGTTGTCCTGAGGGCAGGAGTTGCAAAGCTGAGGTTTGCCAGAGTGCAATGCTGGACATTGGTATTGCTTCTGGGGATCATCACAGAAGCAGTGAGGTTGGAAAGGACCTCTGGAGATCCTTTAGTCCCATCCCCTTCCTTAAAGTAGAATCAGCTAGAACAGGTTGCGCAGGTATGTGTCCAGTTAGCTTTTTAATATCTCTGAGACATTTCAGACATTCCACAAGCTTTCTGGGCAATCTGTGCCAGTGTTTGATCACCCTTAGAATAAAAAAAAGTATTTTTTACATTTAATCAGAATCTCTCAGCAACTCCTCATATGGAAGATGTTCCAGTCCCTTAATCATCTTTGTGGCCCTTCACTGGAGCTGCTTCAATATGTCCATGTCTTTCATGTACTGGGGAGCCCAGCACATGACAGAGTACTCCAGGTGCGACCTCACGGGTGCTGAGTAGAGGAGAACAATCAATTTCCTTTTCCTGCTGGTGATGTTGCTCTTAATATAGCCCTGGATGCTGTTGGCCTTCTTTGCCTCAAGGGCATGTTGCTTGGTCACATTCAACCCATTGTCTACTGGGACCTCCAGGTTTGTTTCTGCAAAACTGCTTTCCCGTTGGTCTGCCCCCAGCATATACTGGTGCATGGGGTTATTTCTCTTCATGTGCAAGACTTTGCATTTCCCTTTGTCAGTTTTCATGAGGTTCCTGTCAGCCCATTTCTCCAGCCTGTCAAGGTCTCTGTGAATGGTGGCACAACCGTGTGGTGGTGTATTAGCCACTCTTNGCTGTTGGCCTTCTTTGCCTCAAGGGCATGTTGCTTGGTCACATTCAACCCATTGTCTACTGGGACCTCCAGGTTTGTTTCTGCAAAACTGCTTTCCCGTTGGTCTGCCCCCAGCATATACTGGTGCATGGGGTTATTTCTCTTCATGTGCAAGACTTTGCATTTCCCTTTGTCAGTTTTCATGAGGTTCCTGTCAGCCCATTTCTCCAGCCTGTCAAGGTCTCTGTGAATGGTGGCACAACCGTGTGGTGGTGTATTAGCCACTCTTCTTGGTTTTGTATCATCTACAAACTTATAAAGAGGAGAAAATGGTAATGGCAAATACAGCTTCATGAAATTCTCATTTACTTCAGTATCTCAGGGTGATTTCAGAGTGAAAGTAGGATCTTGTCAGGTGACCTAGGGAGAAAGAGTGTTGCATGCAGTATGGCTTCATTGTGAAAACCTTAAGAGAGTGTTCCTCCACTTCAGGGATCTTGGAATTTCCCACTGATGAGGACTGTATGTGTCCTTTCTGTGTTTTAATTATCCGGAAGGATGTCCTACGCTACAGAGTGTTTGCTGTTATAAAGGCTGAAATTAACACTTCAAATCACTACTTTTAATGCTTACTTTTAATCTTGTAGGTCAAAGAGATCCTAGATGACATTCTAAGAAGCCCTGAGGGCTGCAGGTGTTGTCTCCCAGTGCATGAGTAATGCTCAGCACATTTTGAGTTAAGGGAAATGCAGGTTTTTGTGACTAAATATGGCTTTGTGTCTATCTTGGATGGACCTTTCTGTTTCTTACTTTTACTAGTCAGGAGGGATATGCTTTCTTCAGCAGCCTGTGACTTGTTGACCACATGAGTTTTATATGCTCCATTCGGGATAGAATGCTCATCCCTCCTCCACTGGGTGTTGAATGCTGTTGGTTGAAAATTGCATCTAGTATGGCTAATGTTCACCATAAGCAATCCTGAAAGCGCATTTTTATCTTGTGTTTCTTGACCTAGAGGTTGTGGGGAGATCACTTTAACAATGCATATAAACTGCGAGCACTGGTCTGAAAACACGTGTTGAAAGTGGTTGGCAACTTGCTTTGGGGATGTGGACATACGTGGTTCATACTGTTAACAAAGTTTTTTATGGACTTATCTCTTACAAGTCTCATCAAGTCCTGTCTTGCTTCTCCTGCCAAGTAGATACTCCCTAATAATTCCCAAATCTGTTCCTTCATTTTCTTTATTTATTTGCTTGCTTAATAAATAAACTATCTTTTTTTTTTTTTTTTCCTCCCAGAAGCCTAAACTGACTTACAGGTGAGCTGCTCCTTGGCTAAACCACATAGCAGCTTCTGTATTGTGTGGTGTATTTGTCAGTGTTTTTTGAAGAATCACTGCTACTCTGGAAAATCAGCACTACATAGTGATGTTCCTGAGAGGTGTGGAGGTGTCTTGGGAGAATAGTATAAAATAGGTCTTTCATGTGTCTGCTATGCTAAAGCAACAGGGAATTAGTTAGTTCTGGGATTCCTGCATTGTACTGAACTTCTCATTTCTAAAGCTAACAATTAAATTCTTGTCTATTTGCAGGATATAAACTGGATCTCCCATAGAACCCCACTGCACGTCTTCCTATTTGACAGTAAAACATTAGTAACTAGTTCATTTAAACTGCTGCCTGAACATTCCGAATAATCTGAATAAACATTTTGAAGAATCTTCTTTTAAAATTCAGTTGTTCTAGTTTATTTTCCATGACTGTATGAATAGAATAGAATAGAATAGAATAGAATAGAATAGAATAGAATAGAATAGAACAGAACAGAACAGAACAGAATATTTCGCTTGGAAATGTATTTAACTTCAATATCCTAGTGGAGGATTTGCACGTGAGATCTGCAGCACCATTCCCAAGGAAAGAAAAGGAACAAAATGCAGATTTTGTCCATATCACTCATATATGAATAAGTCTTTCCAGAACAGTAAAGAACTTCAGTGTCATTGGTGCTTTTTTTTTCTTGCTCTTTTTTTTTTTTTTTAAGCTAAATAGTCATAGACTTCACATGCACTGTATAAGATCCCTTTAGCTGGGTACCTTTTTAGGAGAGTTCTGTATTTTATTACATGTTTCTAGCTGCTGGTTCAAATTTCTAAAGTAGGATTTTTCTGATTACAAGCTAAAGTTTGAATTTCCAGCCCCACTGAATCCCCCTCCAAACCTGCTGACTATGCCAGGCAGACCAATATTCTAGTGGATTTTTAAATGTTCAAGCTACATTCTTAGCATTCTTTTCTCACAGGAAAATATCTGTAAATGACTCTGTCTAAAATTTCTTACTCTGCTGGGTTTCCTGTCACCCTCAGGGACTTTAGTCCCTTCTTTATTTTGAGTGTTAGTATACCTCTAAGAATAACCAGCTGAGGGTATGATGATGGATCTGTGCCATTTGGCTAAAGGAGCATATGTTGAAATATGCCTTTCCTACCTTGTTTTAAAGGTACGTAGTGTCACTTCATCCTTGCATATGTTAAGGGAATTTTTTATTTCTAGGTTTTAATTTTAAAATAAGATTATTTCTGCACTGGTTTCTTTCTTTGTTTCCTGTAAGAGTCATTGGTTCTCTTAAGGTTTAGTGTTTGAATCTCACACAAGCTCTTTTTTTTCCCAGTTCTAAAGTTTTCATCCATGAAAGCTGGTGTCAAAAATTCTGTTACATTTAGTGTATCAAGAAAAAAGATAAGAGTCCAGTTTAGCTAGAAAAAATGCAAACCCGTTACTGAGTATGTAAGTTAGCTGTAATCTTAAGATTGAATTTAAAACTTTCTTCCCCTTCAAGACAATTGGACCAATCTATCTAGTCTCACCTCTACTTTTTTGTCTCATTCCCAAAATTAGTCCTTGTAGTTTCTTTTGATTGAAAATAGATGAGGTAATGAACTTTGTCAATAGAGCTATGTTTAGGCCAATATTTTCAAACTTGACCTTACAAATTGACCTTAGATAGGAACTTCAGAACTTTAAGCAAACGTATTTCAAAATTTAGTCAGTATTCTTAGTTTGGACCACTACCAATCCTCATTATACTTGGGATGTGAAGTTTCTATGTTTATCTGAATAGTTCCTGTTTAGCATTTTTACTGGTTAATTACTCTCAAAACCTCCAAATCATCTATTAATCTGAGCATACGAGGATTCTTCTCTTTCTCCATAGTTGAGCGCCTGAGTTGGATGAAAGCCTTATCACATGCCTCAGCTGTTAAGAGATAGAACTTTCTTTGTTGAAAGGATGGGATACCGGTAGCCAATAGAAGTCCTGAGCATGGAGAGTCATGGCCTTCTTACAAACACCATCTTGGGAATTTCAGGATTTTTAGGTTTTCTAGTCTCAATATTCAACCTTGAGGGTTAGACACCTATATATAAAGAGGAATGTGTTCTAACTGTGTAATTTTTGGAAATCAGACTACAAAAGGTGGGCAAGTACATGCAAGAAATACGACACAATAGTAAGAACTACAAAGTGCTAGCTGTTCAAAGGCAAGATCTTTTTGCTCTGCTTGGCTGGCAGTTTGGACTTAATTGGATTTTTTTTTTAATAGTGATAATTTATATTGACTTTAATTGCATAGTACTGGCTGATAGGAATATTATAAATGTAACAAATCTGCTCAGTAGTCTATAATACAAGGCATTTTCAAGAGGTGACAGGTTTTGTACAGGCTGAATTATCATGCAAAATATCAAGGAGCGTATGATTTATGCCAAAGGTGCTGTAACATTGCATAAATTTAAGACTTTTATTCTGAACTACCATGTTCATACACTGAAGTAATTATAGGGTGCTGATGATGCAGCACCATTTAAGAAAATGAATGACTGAATGTTACTTAAGTCTATTCTTTAAAATAAAACTATGCTACTGTATTAAAAAAAGAAAAACCCTGCACAAGAAGATGAAATGCTGTCAAGTCATAGATCATAACACTGGAATTGGAAGTCGCTCTCTGTGGAGAAATTGTATTGTTTTAATCTCCTTTTTTAAAAGCATCCTTACATGATGAAACTGTCCATTCAAATGTTGACATTTGGTGAGATCTCTCTTGCCGTTAACTTTTCATATTGACCATCTAAGAATATGGGCAGTAGTCTGATCTGAACTGACTCCTAAATCTGCGATACTTATTTATAATTAATGATTGGGGTGGTGAGGGTTATCATTGTTTTTGATACAGTGATGCTCAGAAGTACAAAATTACTAGGTCTTGTGTATACATTTAGTACCATAGTGAGATATGTGATGGCTAGCACTTGGGTGTGAGTACGTGTACCTTGAAGTTGAATCCAAGACTGCCCTTTCTGGAAAATTGCTTCTTGTATGGGTGTCTGTGGGACCATCTCTGCAGGCATATTTGTGCTGTAGGAATCCAGACTATCTTCTGGACTGTGGGAGAGCTGTCTGTCCACTTAGATATGGGGTGTGTGAAGCCTGCAGGGGAAAGAACTTGGGGAACCATTGACAGGCTATTGGCACAGAAGCGGTCAGTTCTGTTGTCCTCACCCTTGCAAACAGGTTGGGTTTACCAGTAAAGTACTTGGCTTTATCTGACGGTCCAGATGAAAAATATTAGTAAACTATGAAAAACACTTAAGAAAAAAAAAACCCCCAACCCCTAACCAAAAAAATCCCCCACCAAGTTACATCTGCTGTGAAGAACAGCCTGAAGAGGTAACCTAGAACCAAAGAGCTTGGACAGTCTGTGGGCAGGGCAACGAAATGATGCTGAGAGATGGCCCGTTTCAAGCCATGTGTCAAGCCTGCATCAAATTGAGAAGTAGCACGCATCACTCGGGAGTCCTTGCTTGTGCAGATCGTAATCCACACTGGTTACCTATTAGTAGCCTACAGCTGTGTGGCCCTTGTGTAAGGCTGGGTTTGGTGTTGTCCCAGGGAGAAGCAATGGAGAGGGGGAAGTGGAGGGATGTATGCTCACTTTGGTGTTAGAGACATTTTGTGCTACTACTCCTTGACAACCTGTTAAACCCTCTTACATAAGAACCCTGAATAAAAATACAGTGTTACCTATGAACTTGTCCACTATAGCTTTTTTTTTTCCCCTTTTGAGGGGGACAAGTTCATTAATTCTTCAAGGTGGAAGGGGTATTTGCATTAAAGCTCCTGTTTTAGCCTCAGATTCAGCAATAGCTACAGTGAAAGACAGGAGTTTACTTGTCTTCAGGTGTTTTAAGTGAGCTGTGTGAACTTAAAGGCGCTTGTGGAACTGTGCTGGATTCTTCCAAGATAAATTTTATTCCAACTTTGTTAAAACAAGTTAAAGAACTGTAAAAAGCTTGACAGTTGCAATAGGGTGACCTATAGTAGAGTGATTATAAAGAAGGAAAAATGAGCTGCCTCAGGTTTTTTTTCACATCTCTGCTGCTTAAAGAAAACTTGGAACATTATTTCCGTGTTTTCCCCACCCATAACAATAGAAACTCAGATCTGGCTAAACATCAAAAGGCCTTTTCAGTAATTGGAGAGTAGTGGCATAACATCTTTCAAGTTACTAAATTTGAAATAAATTATTACTTAAAGATCCTTTTTTTTTTTTTTAAATGTAATTCCAACATTTTCTGAATTCTGTGCAAAATTTAAGGATGGAGAACCACAGGTCCACAGCTGAATTGTTTATTTTCAGAAAACAGTGAAAACCAAACTTTTTCATCCTGCTATATTAAAGCGGTGCAAAAGTCCAAAACATTTTAAGCAAAATCCTTTTTTTTTTTTTGTAGTGCAGTTTTAAATTGCCATTTTTATGATAATTTAAATAAAATGGAACTGATCTGGTTTAATCTAGTTTTGCAATTATTAATTTAGTTGTTATCCTCTGGGGAAAAGCAGATTTGGTGTTAACTTTGGTGTTAGTTTTGGTTGGGAGAGAGGGAAATAGGAAAATGAGTTTTACTACTTCTCATCGTACAATGAATGGTCCATTGATTGAGGATTTTAATTTCCCTGTGGTTTGTATTATGTTAAAACAGCAAAAAATTCTTATTTGCTGGAGTAATATATAATTTAGGATTATATACTACTTGATGTGGCTTGAAATCTGGAAGTGAGTTAAAACAAAAAAAATTTTTATATGGTTACATAAGGCTAGATTAATTGTGCTGGAGGCTTAAAGAAAAATGTTTTTGAAAAGATGCTTTGCATTTAAAATTAGTACTACGGCAAAGTGTCTATAATATGTTGAACTGTATTTGTTAGTCACTGTGTTAAAAGTATAAGCATGGAACTTATCCCTGTGTATCAAGGGGGTTTTTTAGATAGGAAGAAACCCAGCTTTTTTTAAACTTTTTTTTTTTTGTTAGCTTGAAACATCATGTGAGTTGGTGATGAAACAGAACTGGTTGATTAGGCTGGAATGAGAACAGTAGCTTCTCAGAAAATACTGCTGCTGTCAAAGGTAATGTTCCTTAGTTCTACCCTACGCTTTAGTTAACAGCAAACCTGGAATACTTGAATATGTTTATCTAATTAAAAATATTTTAATAGCTTGGAAATTTTTAGATCTTAGAAGTTGTCATAACTTGGAACTTTTAGTAATTTCATGTTAGACGAAAATATGCCTTATACTTGCAGGTATAACTGATTTACTTAAAGCATTGAGAGACAATGCAGTCATTGGTCATAGCCAGCACAGGTTCATGAGGGAAAAGTCCTGCTTAACCAACTTAATTTCCTGTTATGATGAGGTCACCCATCTAGTTGACCCAGCGAAGCCAGTTCGCAAAGGGAAGCCAGTTTTGGTTTGGTTTTTTTTTTTTTGGCAAGGGTTTTGATACTGTTTCTCACAGTATCCTCCTGGATGAAATGTCCAGCACACAACTAAACAAGTCCATAATACATGGGATGAGTAATTGGCTGATGCATCAGGCTCAAAGCGTAAATGGGGTTACATAAGGTGTTAATGGTTACATACCCGTCACTGGTGGAGTCCCCCCAGGGCCAAGTTTTAGGGCCAGTGCTCGTTAATGTTTTTGTAAATGATCTGGACATAGGAATCGAATGTACATTAAGTAAGCTTACTGACGATACTAAACTAAGAGGAGCTGTGGACTCCCTCGATGGTAGAGAGACCCTACAGAGATATCAGGAAAGACTAGAGAGCTGGGCAATCACAGCGTAATCCTGGTGCTGATCTCCTCTCTCTGGTGACCAGTGACAGGACAGGAGGAAACAGAGTGAAGCTGCATTGGGGAATTTCAGCTTGGACATTAGGAAAAGGTTCTATACTCAGAGGGTGATCGTTCTAACAGGCTCCCCAGGGAAGTGGTCATACCACCAAGCTTATCAGAGTTCAAGCAGTGTCTGGATGACACTTACAGTCGTATGGTTTAGTTTTAGGTAGTCCTGCAAGGAGCAGGGAGTTGGACTTGATGATCCTTATGGGCCCCTTCCAACTTGAGGTATTCTATGACTTTATGATTCATTTTTTTACCTATTGTGTTTACTATGTGGAAAATGACATGACTGGCATTTAAAATGCAGCCACCACCCTCCAAGTTGTTCACAGTAGTTTCAAGAATACATTTTATTTCAGTTACTCTGCACGCCTTAGCTTTTTCAGGTTTTGTTTTTAAGCAATGGCTGTCTACAGTCAATTATGATGTTGATGTAGCTTTTTGCATTTGAAAGATGAACAAAGATCTGGGATACTGTTAATTCCTGCAAGGTCTGGTGTGAAAATGCTGAAATACAATTTTTAGCTGCTGTGCGAGACCGTTGGAGAGGCTACTTTCCCATCAGGGTTTCAGTTTCAGAATGAAAAAGACACGTGTAGCAAGGAGTCTCTGCATTGCCACGTTGCAGCACAATCCCATAAAGTGAGGTATCCATCTGTAATTCAAAACTTCAAGAGGGATCCAGCTGAAGCAACAAAGGTCTCGCTTTTGGCATTCATGCAGCAGCTGCCTAGGCATTGTGCCCTTCATCAGAGGCAATACACATTCCTTCTCAATCCTGCTGTGATTCCTTTCCTCCCTCCTGTCTCAAATCCTTTCATAGAGCTAAGCAGTGTGAACATTCGTCTGAGGAAGTGAAAGTGGTGTTGGTCATTCTAAACACACCAGGATTATTTTCCCAAATTCAAATCCCACCAAAGGTTTGTTCCTGTTTTTCTTCTCGCGGTTGCACCCTTCTAGCCCTAGAGTTGCCTTGCACTTTGGTGTAATACAAGAAAAAATCTAAGAGTCTTTTCCAGGCAAAGAAAATTAGTGCCCTTTTATTCTGAGCTGTACTGTATTACCAGTAATCAGTTATATTTGGTTCTTTGCAAATGAAGACCATAAAAGACAAGCAGGTTTGATCAATCTCAGTTATTGTTGGGTTCAATGTAGAGTTTTTTCAGCAACAGTTGGTACAATTTCTGAACATGGAACTTAATTTTCATTGTTACATGTTATAAATGATGGTTTGGGAGATTTTTATTACCTCATTTTGTGAGAAGCTGTAGCTAAAAACATAAATATCATCTGTCTGTCTTCTGAAAAAAATTGAAATAAACCCAAAACCTTTGTTTTCATGAAATAAACCTTGGGGACCTATGCACAAGAGCAGCTCTGAGAGGGAATGCCTGATGGGTGGTCTCTCCATCAGGGAATCTCTCTCTAATAAAAGCCTTGCTGATGTGAGGAGGCTAGTGAGCATTTAGATGCGGTCCTAAGGAATAAGACAACTTTCCCTTTTAATAGATATTGTAGTAAGATTGTTGTATTTAAAGCTTGATTCAACTGCTTCCCATTTGATCTTGGTGGCTGTATACTGAAGTAAGAAACTGCTGTGGTAAAATAGATGTGGAAGTAATTCTGATTATGCTTAATCATAAATCTTGGTGGTTGAAAGAGCCTCTCTGGGTCACCCCTACCCAAGATGAGATTGTACACACAGAAACTTGAAGATCTCTGAATTGCTCTGAAACCCTTCAAGTTGTAGAGCATTGCCGCTTGCCTTTTCTTGCTAGCCATCCTCCTTTTGACCTTCCCCTTAAACTCATCCTTCCGCTGTGTCTAAGGGAAGAAATTCCAGGAGGATGGATGACGTATCCATATCAGTGGTTTGCATCCAACCCAAGTGGTAAGGTCTGAAAGCTACTGTCAACTGATAGCTTTCTGGTGGGCTGTGAGAAATGAGCTACCATCCAGGCAGTAGAGAGTCGTGAGTAGAGGTTTCTGGTAGAGAAAAGCCTTTTTGCTGCTTAGTCCTTATTTGCAGTGTCAGCAGAGGTGCTGAGGCAGAATCCAAGGAGACTGAATTCCTTTGGACCTGCGTGGCCAAAAAATAACTGTGTGTGTTTCAGAACAGAATGTAAGGGAAGCTACAAGTAGACTTTGTACAAACACAGTAATATTGTTTTCACATAGCAAGGTATTAAAAGTAAATATAGTAAAACCAGTAGTAGGAATATACTATACTGATTTTACATGCTAAGGAGGAAACTGAACGAACATTACTGAGGCTGCAGAAGGTAAGTACTGACAAGAAGTAAAAAGCAAAGGGAGCTCGCAGTGGCTGTTCTAACACCTGGGAAAAGACAATCTTGTCAGAGATTGAGTGAAGACGGTACAGAGCCTCCAGTCTTGGAGGCTTTTAGGATCATGTATTGCACAAGCTACTCAGGTTGGAGAGTACAGCCCTCCTCTAGTAAGGAGATTTTTCTGTAATTTTTGTGAGGTCAGGCAGGCATGAAATGTTTCCCACAGAGCTGTGAGAGGTAGTGTTTTTCTTCCCTGCTGATCTCTTGGGGAGCAGTTACAGGACATCTCTACTGTTTCCCAGCTGTGAGTGTGTCATGCAGCATCTGGCAGAGCTGGAACTGGGACACAGCTTCATGCTGAGCAGATGTCTGCTTCTCTTGATACTGCTTTTGGAGAGAAGGGTATGTTAAATGAATTGTTGAGCCCTACTCGGCTGTGAGTCTGAATCTGTGAAAGTTAGGGGAACAATAGAATTAAGGTAAATGAATCCTGTTCAGTAGCCTTATGTGGATTCAGTGTGATGCCACTTTTCAATTCCCTGAGATGCCATCTCATTTTCTTTAAGGGGAGTGTTCTGCACCATACAGCCAAGGAGCACTTATTTTACCTTTTACTCATTGTTCAGCTGTAATTAGTGTGTAAATAGTATAATTAGCTGCTTAAACTTTGCTCCAAAGACAGTCTGCAATGTGATTATATTGGAGTGCTTCATAAAATTTTAGGACTTAATTTTTCAAAGCACTCATTTTGAAGGAATGTGGAGGGTTGCCTTTTCTCCATTGTAATGCATGGGAGTTGGACACAATGAGGTTCAGAAACTTTTTCTTTTCTGGCTGCACAGAAGTTTTTAGATCCTGGATTTTTTCAGGATGCCTGGTATTAAATAATAGCCCATGTTCACAGTGCCGGTCCCACTGTAATTGTGTTTGGCCATTCTGCCTGCAGAGCGACTTTGGTCTCAAGTAACACAACTGAAAAACAGGGAACATGATTAGTAGGAACATGACTATGTGAGGAATTCTGCGATGCATTGTAAAAAACTCTGTGGTAAATGCAACGTAAATGCATGTTGAATTTCAAGAACAGGAGTTGGCTGCCTTGACTGTCAGAGCATTGTTTCTATTTGTGCAGTGCTGGTCGTCTTCATCACAGGACTTGTATCCTCACATGTTACGTGATTAGGTTGTACATGATCCTGCTTTCTTGAGAGTAAACTGGTCGTGCTCATGGGGTGTGGAAGTCACTTTATTTTCATAGAGAAAATAAACCTGTGATTGCTCCACAGGGGGCTGATAATGATGATTCCCAGTGTTTAGTGGGTGAATTTGCAAACATAATGTCCTTTTAATGTGGATCTCGGCATATCATTTACCAGGTTTTAAAAAAGCAAACATTAATCCCTTTCAAACTTTCCATATGTGTTGTGCTGCCGTCATGGATTGTAGGCAGGCAGTTCTAGATTCACAGCGCTGATCTCTGCCCCTTCTGCTGATGATGTCTGTTCCATCACTGTTTGCTAAGCAGTGTCCTCTGTGTTGATTGTTTTGCCTTTGGGCTTTGCAGCTATTTAGCTGAGGAGTGGGATATTTAAAAAGGCAGCTGGGTCTTGCCCTGCACTTCGTTAAGGAGAGAGTTCTTTCTTGGAGGAAGTTCCTCTTCCCTCAAAGATAAGTTTGTCTCTACTATCAAGTTTCAGTGGTGACTTTTGTATCTGTGGTTTTATTTTAGTCACCTTCTCCTCTGGCCTTTTCATGTCTCTGTGCTCCAGAGACTTTTCATATTTGTGTTCTTGTTTGTTGCTGATCTGTGTCACTGATATTTCTGAGGGCTTTCAGCGTAAGCAGCTGGGTTTTCCACACCGTTCTTGTGAGCTTTAGAACTCCTTCTGTACCGTGCTTGACAAACTACCATTTCATGTGGAAAGCAGACCAGCAGGAACGTGTCCCTGGTATTTATCCCCCTTTGAAGACAAGATGTATTTTATAAATAAATGTATTGGTATTTTCATCACTGTGAATATGGCCTGCTGTTGGGTTTGATTCTGGTAATTATGAAATGGTTGACTTTTCTTCACTTGTCATGTTTTCTCATTAAATCTAACTGTAAATATTTCTTTCTTTCTTTCTTTCTTTCTTTCTTTCTTTCTTTCTTTCTTTCTTTCTTTCTTTCTTTCTTTCTTTCTTTCTTTCTTTCTTTCTTTCTTTCTTTCTTTCTTTCTTTCTTTCTTTCTTTCTTTCTTTCTTTCTTTCTTTCTTTCTTTCTTTCTTTCTTTCTTTCTTTCTTTCTTTCTTTCTTTCTTTCTTTCTTTCTTTCTTTCTTTCTTTCTTTCTTTCTTTCTTTCTTTCTTTCTTTCTTTCTTTCTTTCTTTCTTTCTTTCTTTCTTTCTTTCTTTCTTTCTTTCTTTCTTTCTTTCTTTCTTTCTTTCTTTCTTTCTTTCTTTCTTTCTTTCTTTCTTTCTTTCTTTCTTTCTTTCTTTCTTTCTTTCTTTCTTTCTTTCTTTCTTTCTTTCTTTCTTTCTTTCTTTCTTTCTTTCTTTCTTTCTTTCTTTCTTTCTTTCTTTCTTTCTTTCTTTCTTTCTTTCTTTCTTTCTTTCTTTCTTTCTTTCTTTCTTTCTTTCTTTCTTTCTTTCTTTCTTTCTTTCTTTCTTTCTTTCTTTCTTTCTTTCTTTCTTTCTTTCTTTCTTTCTTTCTTTCTTTCTTTCTTTCTTTCTTTCTTTCTTTCCTTTCTTTCCTTTCTTTCCTTCCTTCCTTCCTTCCTTCCTTCCTTCCTTCCTTCCTTCTTTCCTTCTTTCCTTCTTTCCTTCTTTCTTTCCTTCTTTCCTCCTTTCCTTCTTTCCTCTTTTCCTTCTTTCCTTCTTTCCTTCTTCCCAAAATGTCATTGTGCATGAGGATAAAGTGATGTTGTTTTGAACATCCCTTCCTGGTTCATGAGATTGATTTATCTAACTCCTTAATAATGTTATGTGTTCCTCCCTACTTTCTTTTAGAATCTTAAGATCAACCTGTTGAGTGCTTCTGCTGTCTCAGAGTAATTTCATGATACTTACTTGCTCCTTCCATAAAGGAAGCAACACAAATAATTGTGAATTATTTCCTTCAATGCTTACCGTTTTTCATGGTGGTGTTCTAGCACACACGTGAGCAAGAGTGCGTGAGCAAGAGTATATGGAGAAAGTGAAAATTTTTCATTAATGAACTAACACCCTGTTATGATCAGAGCTGAGCTCTGTAGGCTTCAAATGTTAAAGATCTTTTCAGCTGACGAGAACAACAGGTCCTGAATTGTCTGTGGGCAGCATGATTCCCATTTTCTGTATGTAAATGGAAAGCTGCAGTTATATTGTCAGTAGGGTGGGAGAGCTGGAATGAAGATATATTGGTATTCCTAAAATGTATGTGTAGCCTAAATGTTCATAACTCATTCAAGATGTGACCTTCAAAAGTGTTATGCAATACGTGAGTTCGGCACTGAGTATGCAAAGTTTGTTTTGCTTCATTTTAGTTTTGGGGGAGGGCTACGCATAGGAATAGATTTTGTAAAATGCGTTAATTCTCATGTGATCACCTCAAAATCCGTAATTCCTGTCAATGTCTATTAAGACACTAAGTCCTCCATGTGAAAGAGCTGGAGAGTGCTGAGTGCCTTTGGATACTGAAAGGAAGGTTGTTAGGCTCTGAGCTTTCTTAAGAATCTGAGGCTAAAACAGCAGCTTTAATGCTAATGCCCCTTCCATCCTGAAGAATTAAGTTGTCCGCTATAGTTTTTTGGGTTTTTTTTTCCTTTTGAGTTTTCTCTATGACTTTTTTCCTGGTATTGTACACGCTGAGTCTTTCAGTCTAAAGCTGTGAGATGCGTTCCAGCCTCCCTTATAAAACTTCAGGATCTGCCTTACGATCCCTTTCCTCTTTTAGACTAAAGTGCTTGTTCATTTCCCCCCCCTCCCCCCTGATTTCCCACTGGTATCTCAGGATGCAGTGCTCCTGGTGCTTTGATATGCTTGGGCTTACACTTTCTATTTGAACTGAGCTCCCTGTCATGGGATAGTTACAGGCTGCATTCCTGTGCTGGAAATAGATGCTTTCTGCATAACCTGCTTCTTTATACCCTTTAGCATCTAAAGCCTCTGGTAAAGCGCCATCTCTATTACCATAGACAAAGCAGCATGGGAATCGTCAAAAGCTGAGAAAAAGTGTCAGGGAGAATGTAAAAGCTTGCTAGGTTTCTAAGAGGTGGAAGTTCAGAGCGTTTCTTGTTTGTGAGATACCTTCACTGTACTATTATTTTTATTTAAGCTAAAGGGAAGAATCTGTCTTGTTAGATATAGACATGAGAAAAAAACCAAATACGTTATGAGGCATGGAATGACTTGATACACAAGCATTTTTAGTCTCTTCATTCTCCTCTGTACTATTAATAGGAAATTATTCAGCATGTACTGCTTTTGGTTTTGCCAAAAAGATGTATTCTCAAGAACAAAAACTGAAACACTGCTCAGAATGTATTCTGATGATTTTCAGCTGCCTATTTAACTGTTGTTTTCCTCATCATCAGGAAAAAAAAAACACCTTACGGGGTTAATTTAAAAAAAAACATTTTTTTTTTTTGTTTCAGGATCCTATAATACTAGGCAAAGACTGTTTTGTAAACACAAATTTCTGTGGTTCTGAATTAATTTTTGCCTGTGGTTCAGAACGACTGCAATTGACTTTAGGAAAGTCACTTTTCTCACATGTGTATCTGCTTCCCATCTTTAAAATAGCACTTCCTTTGTCTCTTAGGATTCCAGCTCTTTGCTGCAGAGACAGCTTCAAGTGACACGGTCCAGTTGTTGCAGGAGCCACTTCTTGAAACATGACAAGCCTAAATTCAGCTTCCTGGTACTGCCAGAGGTTTTCTGTGTGAGCTTTGGCAGTTTACTTGGCATCTCTTTGCTACCCATGAAATGGGATAATATGCATGTCCTGCTGCACAAGAATATCCAGAGGGTACAACTTCAAGAATAGACACATTTAGGCTGTGGTTGTACAGCTTTTGAAGCTGACCCTAAATTAGGACTGCTGTGATCCAGCTCTGCTCTCTTTTTCCCTGGGCATGCTTTCCTCTGTGTGCCTCGTGGAGCTGCCCTGGCCAGGCAGATGGTGCCTTTTTCACAGGGGTAGTTTATGATCCCCTCAGCTTCTTGAAATGTCTCACTGAATAGATACAAATGCCAGCTCCTTGGAAGGGTGGGGTGCTGCAGGGGAAGCAAGGACAGGAGAGGAACTCAGCAGTTTGGATTTCCAATGGCTTTAAGTTGCCAAAACCCTGCAACCTAGAAAGAGACTGCACTGTTAGTGATAAAATGTTATTGAATAAACAGCTATGTACAGACCAGTACAAAGACTTATTCTCCACAGACTTGGTGTGCGGGTCCTCCTTGCTTGAAAGCTGGTACAGAATACTATCCTAAAGTAAAATTCTTAGAGTTTTCTGCAGCCAACTCTAAGTCTGTTGAGACGTTTTCATCCTCCACCTACAATCTACATTCCACTCAGTCCCAGTGTTTCTTGCTCTTGAATACACCTCACTATGCTGAGTCTCCTATTACTCTGCTATGCAGTTCATAGCATTTGTCTCTGAATTCCAAAGCAGTTCTTTGTCCTTTGCCTTAGTCCTTTTCTCTTACAGAAAAAACCCAGCTCTCTTTCATATTGTTCTTAGTATGTAGGAGGTTGCTTACCCTCTCTTTTTCTTTTTCAAGGTGTTACAAGTGCAACTTCTCTCTCCCCCCAAAAAAACCCAACACAAAAGGTGGTGCGAGTTGAAAATAACATTTGATTTGACTTGGCCTCCAGCATGCAGGGTGTGAGACTTTGTGAAAGTCTTTCTAAAGGCATGAGGAAATGTGGTGATAATGCAGTGTTGCACTGAAGAGTAAATAGTTCTGAAAGACATCTCATATGAAAAAAATCACTGGGAAAAGTAACTCTGGGACTGTACATTTATTTCTTTAGTGTCCCTCCTGGCAGAAGACATCAAAATACTTAATTCATATCTATGTCATTCATATATACTGTAATATATTGTATATATACACACACCATAACTTCAATGTAGGGGGATATGAATTTTTAAGAGCAAGTTCTAAATTTTAAAGTTGGTTTTTAAGGAAGGAATTGGGTTGTTTTTATAAAATGGCAGCATGTTCATGACAGTCCATTCACTCTAACGGGCTTTCTTCCTGATCAGCCATTGAGGGGAAAAGGGTCAGCCCATCCCTACTGTCTCTATGTGACTGACTATGTGTATATATATTTTTATGTATTATGTGTGCATGTATGTCTATTGGGAGTGTATGCTCGGCCTTGCTACTGGCTGGATGTTGGGACATGGACCTGCAGCAGCCTTGCCTCAGTGGGGCTGTCAGATTTGGCAGCTGTTGTCAGGTTCTAGTTGCTCTTTCTAAGTGAACAGCGGGAAACCTGACATTTAAATATTGGGGATGGGAATGGGGGTGAAAAGGGGGTTGGGGTGGTGTGGATGGGATTTTTTTTGTTGGACATTTGAGAACAAAGTAGTTCACAAAGAATTTAGTACCTTTTACACAAATGAGTCATAACATAGTATTCTTAGAGGTTTGCCTGTGTAAGCAACTGGGACTACACTTGCACTCATATCTTAACTCTGTACCTCCTTCTGGCACTTCAGTTGGCGTTTCTCCATCTCTCTTGTCTTGCTGTTGAATAACAACATTGATCTGTCACCACTAAACTTTTCCAGGACACAAGATGCCTGAACTCTAGGACATTCTGAGTAGAATGGCTAGGCTAATCTAATTATAAAGGCAAGCTGCACAAAAGTGCACAGCTGGTTCTGTTGACAATGCAGAATGCTGTTACAAATGCTAACAAGTTATAAAAGTGTATTTATTTAAAAAAAACCTTCTAGTGGATTTTGTGTTGTCCAGTTACATGTGTGACTCTTCTGGTGATCCTGGACTGTGAAGCTGGAATGTAGAACAGCGAGGGTCATGTGAAGTTTGGCCCAAAAAGGGTGGTGTGAAGTTTGGCTCAGAAATGTTTCTTGCACAGATTTTTACAAAACAAAAACTCTGTATGTAACCAAACATAGAGGTGGATTTCTTGTATTCTGTAACCATGCTGGAAATGTTTTTGAAGCATTTGCAGGTGTCAGTTAGTGCTTGAGCCCTTTTCCTTTTCCAAGAACTTTGGAAATACTAGAAGTGAAGAAAATCAAAATGACAGTAGGTTATACTTTTTTGTGAGATAGTTACAGGGCTAAATAGCATTTTGTTTACTTCTTGGTCTCAAAAGAGCTCGTCTCTTAGTTGTCAGACCATGTATTTCTGTTTCTTCTGGAGCTAGAACACAGCATTCTGTCTGGTTCCCCAAACAACTGCCCTCAACAGCTGGCCTAATGCTAGAGAGGATACGTCTTTAACTTGTGATTTGTGTAGTACTTAGGCCTTTGTCTCATAGTAGTCCTCAGATGTTTGCAAAGAAAAGGGTTTTTTTAAGCCATTCTATTTTCTTGCTGTTTGTTTTGCTTTTTCAGCTTCTCTGTCTGAATGCAATAAATATCTTGAGAGTAAAATTAGTCTTGTGTTACTCCTAATCTATGACAAAACCACTCTGTGTTCATCCGTCCATCGCTATTAATGCAGAATTTAAGCAGTGGCTGATGTATACATCCTAACACAGGTGCATGAACTGAAATTCAAAACCAAAGAAATTGTACAATGGATATGTCCCTTTTTGAACTCCTGGCCACCATAGCCCCTTTATTTATTATTTTCTGTTGCCATTGGAGCCATCAGTCTGTGCCATGTACCAGAGGAGCATTAACCTGGTTTTTTTTCTTGGTTTATGACAGAGTGTGCATATGAAAGAACAGACCATCTTCACTCATTTCTCTTCTTCACCTTCCATGTTCCCCGCAATATGTCCAGTATTGAGAAATCTCTTTCCCCATCTAATATAAAGAGAAGCACAGAAAGTGTTTAGAAGCTCAGCCAGGCAGAGCTTTATCTTTCTGGGCTTTAAGCATACATATGAGAAGGTCCTCCTTTTTGCATGCATTTACCCCTTCCTGGCTTGCTAAAATCTGAACCTTCTGAACTGACTGAACTGCTACAACTGCTTGCTCCTGTCTGCCCTGCTCTTTCCTCTCTTTCCTGCTGCCTTTTCCTCAGATATAACAACGGTGTTTCTACCCTACACATTTGCTTTTTCTTCCATTGTATATATTTGCATTTCTAGGATATTCTAGGTCTGAATTCCCATCTGTCTTCTCTTACCTGGCCTGTTTGTTGCAGCTCTTCTGTCACTCTGCTTGGCATCTGTTGCTGCCTTTGAGGCTCACATGCCAGCTTTTCCTCACTGTATACTGATAATCCTGTCTGCAACTTCCCCATCTTCCATTTCTCTAATGCTAGGGTACAAATATAGATCAAGTGTTTGTATAGATCAGGTGCAAATTTTATACTTTGGTTCTTATACTTTGGCTTTCTCTGAATGTGTTTGTTCAAAGATTGAATTTTCAGCGTGCTTAGAAATCCTTAGAAACAGGGTGCAAGGACAGAATTCACCACTATGAGAAAACCTGGAAAAGTGAGCTTGAGAAGCTACAGTCAGGTGTCTTATAATAGAAATGGGAAACTGATTATTTCTGTTTCCTGCTGCTCAGTTGTCATGAGGCTGTATTGGGAATGCTGTGCCCAGTGCTGGGCCTCCTAGTACAAGAGGGATGCTAATTTAACCTGAAGAACAGGCTGATTTATGTAGTTTTAGTCTGCCTAGAGGGGGTAGTTAGGTTCTTCTCAGAGATGCAGAGGAAGGAGAAGAGGCAGTGGTCACAATTGGTGTCTGAGTAAATCCCAAAAAGGGGTGAGGAAAAAATTCTTTCCTGGGAGTGCTGCTCTGGGAAGAGGTTACTCTAAGAAGCTGTGGAATCACCAACCTTGGAAGTTTTCCAAATTCAGCTGGACAAGGTCTTAAGTAATATGATACAGCTCTGAAGTTAGTTCTGCTTTGAGCATGGGGTTGGACTAGGTGATCTCAAGCGGTCCCTTCCAACCTGGATTATTCTGTGAGTTCAAACATTATTACTGAGTGGTTTTTTGCAGCAGAAGGCTGACTGTTAAAATGTCTTCTAATGTTAAAGAGTGATTAAGAGAGTGTGCGAAAAAGAGGTTGATTTTTTTTCTGTTCCTCACCCTTGAGTTTAAATAGCTTGTGTTTAGCAAGCCTTTTTGCAGTGCTGCTATTGTGTGATTATTGGTAGTATTGGCAAGATGGTAGCTAAAATGAAGTGTTGGTGTGAATGAAGGTGGTAACTATAGTGTTGACCTTCAAAAGAAAGGCAAGATTTTCTTAGAAATTACTGTCCTGAAAGTGTCACTGCTGGTAAAATAATAGGCCTCATACTAAAAGAGGATGCAAAACTAAGAGTCTACAGGGTGACAGAATTGTAAACAACAACAACACAAGTTCATAAAAAATAAATCTTGCCAGACAATGTAATTTCTTTTTTTGATAGAATTGCAAAATTAATGATTTTAGGGAATGAAGAGGGAAGTAGGTATAGGTTTACTTTCTAACATGAAGATTAATTAAAACTGGCTTGGGTAGGAAGAGTATCAGGTGGATTGAAAGTTGGGTGAAAGTAAAAAGCTGGTTATCAGCAGCAATACAATGGTTACATAAGTTAGGAGCTGGACTGGTTTGTGTAACATTTCTGTTAATGGTATGGCAGAAGGAGAGAGAAAATACTCTTAATGAGCTTTGAAAATAAACAGAACTGGGAGCCTCAGAGCAGAAAAATAAGGGGGCAGTGGGTTTACATATATAAAGAGAAAGTAAAATGACATTTAACTTGGAGAACTGTTAGATCAGGAGCATGTATGCTATCTAGAGCTTATATCCTTAGCAGAAGTGGGGAGAGAGGGGTTCAAAAGAGATGCCAATTTGTGGTACTGAAAATGGCAGCTGGAGTCCCAGAACCCCTTCTGAGCAGGGGACTTGGTCTTGCCTCTGCCACTGGACAGGGCCACCTTAAACCTCATGCCATGCTTGAACAACAGAGTACACTGTTTGCAGAAATCACTTAGAATAAACTTTGTCCCATCTGCATGAGTCAGTACACCCTCTAAAAGCATTATGGAGATACTCGGATGGCCTGTTGGTAAAATTTGTTGTCTGGAAGTGCCTGTCTTGATAGAATGAGATTGGCTTGAAGATGACTGATAGGAAATTATTTCACCCAGAACTGTTCAGATAATGAACTGAATGAACTTTTCCACACAGTTATGGGAATATGGGGCTTAATGTCACGGCTTATGGTGGAAGGTGTGCAAGGAAAAGCTGAAAGTGTTTTGATGGTAGGTCTTCTGAACTCCACTTCTTAAGTAGTGTTCTTGGCATGTGTCTTTTGTATGATGCATTCTGCATACCATTCTCAGAAAGCAGTGTGCAACCTATACAATCCTCTGACTCCACAATAGTAGCAAGGGCTCACTTTTTTCAATATTGATTGTGTGCACCTGCTAAAAACAGGTCTGTACAATGTCAAAGCTTAACTGGTTATTTTTTGTATTGCAGACTTGTCTTAGGAACTGCAGTGAGGCACTACACTTAAGAGCTGTAAAACACAAAGCAGGAAATAATCCTTGGCTCAGAGTTTATCATAGACATTATGGTACCCCTCAAACTCTTTATGACTGCTCACAACCTCCTTTGGTCCTCTAGCATGTAGAGTGGTTTAGTTCTACCATGCTAGGTGAAACTTGAGAGCTGATATTGAGCTATGTGAATTACTGTCATTTACATGAAAGGATGTAGTATGTATGTTTGATCTCATTGTATAAATGATGGTGGAGAAAAAAAAAAGATATGTAATGGCGAGTGAATCTCACCTTCCTTACCTGAAAGGAATTTTCAACCTTAAATTGGCTTAATTATTTGTTTAGAAGTAGTTAAAGATCTATAGTTGGGCTGCTTTTTTGGTTTTTTGTGTTTGTGGGGTTTTTTTACTTCTCTGTGTTAGTGCAGCTAAGATTTAGGTAAAGGTGGTTTTTACACTTGGAGGAACAATTTTGGAGTTAATGTGCTGGTTAAATTAGGTGTCACAGGGCTTTTGGGGAGGTAAGTTTCAATCAGAACATAAGACCATGGAGAGATGCTTGTATGAGGAATGTATTGAATGAGGACTGTATCCCAGTTACAAGTCTGTGCTAGACTCTTCAAAACTGGTTGAAATACAGAAATAAGCATACACAGCTGGGTATTAGTATGACTTTATTTTTGTATATAAACTTAATAGCTTGAACTATCACTAGTACTTTCTGTCTTCAGTTTCATTTCAGTATTTGTCTTGTGTTCTGGATGACCAGGAGCTCTTAGGGTGGAGTGTATTGCTTTGTTTTCTGAACTAGTTTTGTGCATAATGTAGAAAATAATAGTTGTGGTAAAAAAAAAATAAAATTCCTCTGAATGTTGTTGGGAATGGTCTATTTGAGTATTGCCTTAGAACTGTAAAGCTGTGTGCAGAATAACTAAATATTTGCATATTTTGGGATCCTTTTTTCAATGATTACATGAGGGCAGACTTTAAAGCGAGCTTCTGCCTCATTGCCTCCTAGCCATGCTGCTTTGATTATTGCATTGGTGTTGACTGCTGCTCAGCTGACAACTTCAATCAAACTCCCTCTAATGTCTACCAAAACAGTCTCGGCTTCAGAGGTCTTGCTCTCATATAAGGCATGTAATTTCTTTTAGCTCCTGCTTACTGTTATGATTCGAGGGACACCTGTGCCTGGTCATAAGAGTCAAGTTCAGTTGTTTGCAAGAAAGAAAAAAAGTATTTACTTACTTCTGATAGGCATAGAAATAAAAATTATGTTCAGGTTAATACATGAACGTTCTGTTGTTCAGTCAAGTCATGGCTCCTTTATGGTGGGAATTCATAAATTTCCTTGCAGAATGCCTGGTACTGGAAGAGTGAACCTGGGCTGTTTTGCACATACCTAAGGTTCATGAGTACAGCTGTCAAACCGCCATGACCTGACTTGTGAATATTCACTTTCTGCTACTGTTCTGATGTGTACTTGAGAGACTACTCTGTGTGTTATGAGAGGTGAAGGTGTGACCACCAAGCTCCAGTTCTGTCCCTTACCATTTAAAATTCTGCCAAAAGCAGAATGAATGACTTCTGATTTTCTTTTGGATTTTTATGGTTAGCTTCATTATCATAGAATCATAGAATAGTTTGGGTTGGAAGGGACCTTAAAGATCATCTATTTCCAACCCTCCTGCCATGGGCAGGGACACATTCCACTAGACCAGGTTGCTCAAAGCCCCATCCAACCTGGTCGTGAACACTTCCAAGGATCCACAACTTCCCTGGGCAACCCGTTTCAGTGTCTCACCACCCTTAAAGAATTTCTTCCTAATATCTAATCTAAATCTACCCTCTTTCAGTTTAAAACTGTTACCCCTTGTCCTATCACTACATTCCCTGATAGAGTCACTCTCCATTTTTCCTCTAGGCCCCCTTCAGATACTGGAAGGCTGCTATAAGGTCTCCCTGGAACCTTCTCTGCTCCAGGCTGAACAACCCCAGCTCTCTCAGCCTGTCTTCATAGGAGAGGTATTCCAGCCCTCTAATCATTTTTGTGTCCCTCCTCTGGACTCGCTCCAACAGGTCCATGTCCTTCTTATGTTGGGGGGCCCAGAGCTGGATGCAGTACTCCAGGTGGGGTCTCCCGAGAGTGGAGTAGAGGGGCAGAATCATCTCTCTTGCCCTGCTGGCCACGCTTCCACACACCTCACCCCAAGCCCCACTCCCTGCCCCCTAGTCCAAGACCTCCCCTATGTCCCTCTGATAGGGCTGCGCGGGGTAAGAGCATGGCAGGTGGAGTGCGAGCCTGGAGTCACGTGCGTGCCTGCTCCTTGCGCAGGCGAGGGCCTGCCTTGCAGACTGTTCTGCCTTGCTGCTAGTGATACCCGAACAGATGCTGCTGTGTGTTGGGTTTCCAGGATTCGTACAGCACTGTGCCTGCTCCCTTCCCTGAGGTTTGACTGAAGCCGGTACAGTCCAGTTCCATAAATCTTATTTCTTGAGAAATTCAAAGTAAAAAAGTCATGCGATTTGGGGAGGGAAGAGTGGCTAGAATCTGTTGCTGTTGCCGTTTTGAAACTTTGTTTATAGCAAAGAGGTAGATTTTTTTGTTCTTTTTTTTTTGTTTAGGAAGTGTGGACACAAAGAGGCCATCCGGATAAACTAGAACTGACCACTGAATGACTTAGGTTTATCGCTGGCTGTATTTCTTTTAGAGCTTAAAGAGGAAGTTCAGCTAATTTTCTGCATGTTCATCCCGTTCTTTGACTCTTCTAACAGCTTTAAGTGTGCACTTATCTGTACTGACATGCTGAAATGAGACTTTTAAAACTCTCAAGGAGACCTGATCTTGTTGGAAACAGAAGAATCATTTATTTTTAAAATTTGTAGGAACTATGCCATGGGATTTTTATTTTGGACTGTAGCAAGTTGGTTTTCCTCTGAGTTACAGCAGGCAATGCTAATTTAATACAGAATATGGTCACCTGCTCTGAGAAGAAACTCTGTTATTAACCTGCATGGCTACCAAGATTAGCCTTGAAAAGGTAAATCATGTCAGGTATGAAAAACCCTTTGATTCTGTGAGAATGTAAGGAACGTACAGCACTTTGGAGGCATCTGATTCTTCAACTTGATAATCAAAATTAGTTTTGTTTTATAGCCATTAGTACTGGAAGTTGGGAAGTTAAAAAGATTTCAGTTCTTTCAGCACTTCCCTCAAAATAGCTCTTTAGCATTTTTAGCACCCGAGGAACAACCAACCCCATGTTTGTTTGTTCTCTTCATAATTTATGCTCCTTGTAAAGACACAGCAAACACTGCAGAGGAGTGTTTCCATATGCTAATGCTTCCTGCGACAAAGAGATTAGAGACAACAGGACTAATAATCCTTCAAAATCTCAAGGAAAATAACACACCATGTATGTCTGCTGCAGAATGAAATGTAGGTGAGCTCAACCCAATGACAAAAGTTGGTAACTGTTAAAGGCTTTAACAATGTGTCCAGATGTAGCACCATTTTGCTTGGTAAATTGTGTTTTTCATTTGAAAGACTAGTCCATTATTCAGTGTTTTGATGAAAGCTTTAGTAATCAGGCTGTAATCAGTAATCAGTAATGTATTATTCATATACTCAATCTTATATCTTTTAGCACTTAAAGGAACAACAGCTGGTAAAGTCAGACTCCTGTCCAAAAGGTTTTGTTCACTCTTTTTACAGTAGCATCTGAGATGCCCTGAACTAAACGGTGTTTGAGTGAGCAAAAGGATGCTTCTCCCTCCTTCTTCTCCTACCCCTTTCCTTATTCTCCCTCTCCTCTTCTCCACTGATCATTTCTGTGCAAAGTTTCACAGACTCTCCTTTCTTCCTCAATGGGGCTATAGGATGAGAACAGTATGATAGGAAAGCTGTAGAGAGAGACTTGCAACACAGGATCTATCTGAAGCAACTTCCTAGACTGTTTGTAAAAAATGACATTATTTTGTGTTGATAATGCGCAGTTAAGGAGATGGATGCATCTAAAACTGTATCAGCGTGTCAGATCAAAGTCCTTAAATAGCTTTCACCTGTCATGACATAGTGGCAACACCAAAAGAAATTTTAGCATCTCTGTGCTCAAGGATCAAGATTTCTTCTTCCATATAAATAACTTTAATTTGAGATCTTTCAGAAATTTACTCTTGAGATTAAAACAGCCCTTCATCTGTGCACCTGGTACATCTCTAGGGGCAGATGGGTTGCCTTTAAATAACTACTAGCCCCTGGTTTTTTCAAATAAATTACATTAATTTCCTTGGGGTAGGTCCTGCATTCTGACAAATACACCCCTGTATGGGATTCACAGTAGGGTAAAAGAAAAAAGCAGAACATGGTGATGGGAAAGACTGGAATTTGTTCTGTCATTTCTTCAGTTAAATGTGTTTTTCAAGAAGACAGAAGTTAACAGATTGGCAGGATAACTACCAAATTAATTCACACAGATCAGTCAGGCTTTATGATCTGTAGATACTCAATTGATAGGATAAGGATGTTCCTAATTTGTCAGATCTAGCTAGTGATAAGAAACACATCTTTTTTTTCCCTCATCATCAGAATGATAGCAATTTCAATTTGCCAGTTTTTCAGTGCCTGCAATTGTACTTATATCGTAACCAAGTCACTACTACTCTGTCCTTAGAGAGCTCTGCACCATGGACTTCAGTGTCAGTCTTTTGCACTCTGGAGATGAGTTAAGCTGTGATAGGGAATCGCACAGCCTATCTTTGGGGTCACTGACTGACTCAAGTTTTGAATATTAGGACAAAATGTTAGAATCACAGAAAGTCTAGGTTGGAAGGAGACAGTGGAGACCATGTGGTCTAATATTCTTTTGAAAGCAGGGACCTGGTTTAGGTTATCCAGGCCCCTGTCAAGATGATTCTTGAATATTTCCAGTGAGGGAGATTCTACCATCTCTCTAAGCAATTTATCCCAACGTTTAATTTTTCTCCTACTGAAAGGGTTTTGTCCCCTTATCCAGACAAACTTTTTGCCTGAGCAACTTATTTCTTGTTCTACCGACATGCATCCTTGTGAACAAAATACTATCATCTTTTGTAACTGCCTTTTAGTTCTTGGCATTGATTAACCTTCTGGAAAGTGAGAGTCTTTTAGGTGTTAGGCAGCAGATCTGTCCTGACCTTAGTGTCTGCCTAAAGCCCTAATATTAATATTTTATGAGCTGAAAGTTTTATTTCAAAATAGAATGAAGCATCTCTTGAGGGTATCCTCATTTGGAATTCTGTCCCTAAGTGTGTATCTTTTATCTTCTATAATAGAAGTCAATGCTTTAAGATTTCCTAGTATTGAGAAATAGGCATCGATAATGTGTATCTGGGTTTTCATTTCAAAGGATCCCTCGTTGCTTTAAAAATGTGGTTTACAGATTGTGCATATGAGCTACTGGTGACCAGTCTGTGAAATCTGAGAGGTAATCTGCTTGACAACTTTGCAGCAGTAACATAGCGGTGTACCATGGCAGGCCTTAAGTGGCCTGTTTGTTTTTTTTTACTGCTTCAGAATGCAGGACACTGTGTAGAAAAATGTTTTGGATTCTTTGGCTTTTAAGTATTTATTCTTTGTATTAAAATAAAAATAACCAGATCTTAAATATGAAGGATGTTTAAAATGTATGAAGATAGTTCTGTGATAGACATTTTGAAGGCTCTGATGCCTGGGAACAATTCATTAGGGAGCAATTCATAGGGAAGAATTCATTACTTCCCCCTCCCTGCTCCCCACCTATAGGTTGGTATTGATGTAGTCTTCCAGACTCAGTTAGAGATCATCGATATTTGAGAGAGACTATATAAACATAGGAGATGTATTAGGTAGGGACAAAACTGAGACGTCTGTATAAATGGAGCTAAAAGTGGGACAGAATAGCAATAGGCACTCTTTAGGAGGCACTGAACTGGAATAAGGTTTCTTTGAAATGATCAAGACACTTTCTTAGTCTTTTTTGCAGCATAATACATAAACTTGGCATTGAATTACAGGATAGATGCAAAGCATCATTCTGTTTGGGAAAATATTCTGTGTAGAAAGAGAAACTGCACCTTCTACTTCATCAGCGCTGTTCCCTTTGCATGTTCAGAGATCCATAACTCCTGATGCTATTCATTAAGCTTTTAATGCTTTTCATTTCCTTTAAACTTACTGAGTTCCAGTGGTATTGCAGTCAGGGAGTGGGAAGAGTTTTTTTTCTTCTTTATTTTCAATCTCAGGCCAAATTAATTACCATAGTTAAAATTTCTGAACCTTTGTTTTCAGTGTAGAGGGCAGAAAGCATTCAAGTTGATTTAAAAGAAAAAGACACAGGGAACTGAGCTGCCTTGATTTAGCAGTCCTTGGAACAAAGAAACATGGGATTTCAGAGTGCAGTTTATGCAGTCAGGTTTTGCTTGGAATGATGTTTAAAGCTGTGTATTTGAGTATAGTATTTCTTCAAAAACAGACAAACATACAGAATCTCTTCATGATTTTATCTGCCAAATTATCTTGTTTCAGCTCAAAGGAGAAGGGAGTAACCCCATTACTGATAAATGTTTAATGTGACAGTTTCCATGCTATTGGACTAGGAACACTGAGTTCTATACAAGAATCATAGAATCATAGAATGGTTGGAGTTGGAAGGGACCTTAAAGATCATCAAGTTCCAACCCCCCTGCCATGGGCAGGGACACCTCTCACTAGAGCAGGTTGCTCAAAGCCCCATCCAGCCTGGCCTTAAACACTTCCAGGGATGAGGCCTCCACAACTTCCCTGGGTAACCTGTTCCAGTGCCTCACCACCCTCACAGTAAAGAACTTCTTCCTAATATCTAATCTAAATCTCCCCTCTTCCAATTTAAAACCATTACCCCTTGTCCTGTCACTGGATTTCCTCACAAAGAGTCCCTCTCCAGCTCTCCTGTAGGCTCCCTTCAGATACTGAAAGGCTGCTATCAGGTCTCCCCGGAGCCTTCTCTTCTCCAGGCTGAACAGCCCCAGCTCTCTCAGCCTGTCCTCATAGGAGAGGTGCTCCATCCCTCTAATCATCTTAGTGGCCCTT
>VZSF01006996.1:0-171057 GCA_013398295.1 Chionis minor | reverse complement strand
GCAGTTAGAGCCCTTGCCAGTGAAGACTGAGGCAAAAAGGTCATTCAGTACCTCAGCCTTATCCATATCCTGGGTGGCCAGGTCTCCCGTTTCCTTCCGGAGAGGGCCCACAGCCTCCCAAGTCCTACCTTTTTCCCTGACATAGCTATAGAATTTTTTCTTATTGTCTTTGATGTCCTTGGCCAGATTCAGTTCTCTTAGGGCTTTTGCCTGCCTGATATGGTTCCTGGCCACTCGGACAGTTTCTCTATATTCCACCCAGTCCACCTGTCCTTGCTTCCACCCTCTATAGGCCTCCTTTTTGATTTTGAGCTTATCTAACACTTCCTTATTCATCCACGCAGGTCTTCTGGCTATTTTGCCTGACTTTTTCTTTTTTGGGATGCACCTCTCCTGAGCGTGGAGAAGGTGATCCTTGAACACTAACCAACTTTCATGGGCTCCTCTCCCCTCCAGTTCTTTTTCCTGTAATGTCCTGTAATAAAACCAATGGCACAGAAGGAGGTGGGGGAGAAGAAGATCAAGATATGGTTAATATATAGAAGTTGAGTTTCAGATAAGGGATAGGATGATGAGTTTGTAAAACACTTCTGAAAAGTGTCTGGGTGGCATGAGATAATTTTGTGTTTATTCTGGCCAGATGCTTGGCAGGAAAGAGACTAGTACGACAAGAAATGAGCATATGAGAAAAATAACACAGAAGGAGAACCCACAGGCTGGATAAAATTCAGGGAGCAAAGTATCTTGCATGTTAGGGGCATTGATGTCCAAACCTGTATAGATCTGTTTTAGAGACACTGAAATTATAGGGTTAAAACAACAACAAAAGCAAACAAAACATTACCACATGGACTATATTATTGCATATTTACTATTAATTTGTTATTCTGAAGGGAAGAAGTCTGGAAAGCCTTTTCAGTAAAATGGGTAAGGTTTGAGATTAGACTCGGACATTTAGGAGAGAAGAAAGATCATACACATATTGTTGCTATGCGCATCAAATTTGACTCCTACAAGGCATAGTTGGACCAAAACTAGCACTGTCTACCCTTATCTCTTATTGCATTTTGGAAGCCTTTAGTTTAGTTCTGGTTGTTTAAAAACCTCTCTGGATACACACCATTTGCTAGGCATTTATGGCCGAGTATTTGATAGAGTCCTCTGGACCAGTTTGCAGAGCATAGTGTGAAGCATCATGTTCATTGCTTCTGAAACAAAATGCCAGCATCCTAATTAATTTGTAAATGGAAAATATCTGCCTGTGATGAGTTTACAAAGTGCTGCTTCTAAAGACCAATTGATATTTCATACTGTAACTACCACATACTTGTTACACGCTTAAGTAGATCAGAGCAGACTGAATGATACAATTAGTTTTGCCCTCCAGAACCCACTTTTTTGTTTTTCAGATGCCACTATAAGGATTTTTTGCAAGCTTCTTAGGTTCTGGCTGATGATCAAGGGTATCTTAGTTTTCTTGTGTCTGAGACATGCAAATAAACTTTTTTGAAATTCAAGTGAATGTGGGCTTGGCTTTTGGGTAGGAGTCAAACAAGCTTGCATCCATTCATGCCCCGTATTAGGCTCTGAATGCCTGGTATTGCAGCTAGCACACAGCATTCTCACCAAGTGTAAATGAGTCATTCCGTAATGCAGATAAGGTCATAAAACTATGTTTTGTTGTTATACTTCTGCCTTTACAAAAGCTTATTAATTAATGTATTGTAAAAAGTTAAGTAGCTCCTACTGTAAATCAGGTGATTGAACTGTGCATGGTTTTTTGTGGCCTGACACAGGGACAAGTCACACTGTACTCTGATTTTTTCCTTTCCTTTCCTCCCTTGTAATTTTAAATCTCCCACACCCTTGTAATACATGCTGACACCTATCACAAAGCTCATGTTACATGCAGCAGCATTACATTAACCTGCTGGATTATAGTAAGAGGTTTACCTTGGTTTGATTTTTACACCCTTTCTTGGATCGCATGCAGAATAGATGAGAACCACTTAGCCTCATTCTTGTAAGATGAGTAAGGTGGCTAAAGTATCTGCTTCCTCTTGGGATTTAAATCTGACTTTGTTGTTATTGGCAAAACAAAAAGCATTAATTAATTGCATGACTGTTACATTATAGACACAACCTATTTTTAATGTTAAAGTTGACCATATCCCACTGTGTTACCACATAACATGCAAGAAGGTTTATTGTAAGGGCAGATAAGCTTTATTGCAAGGGCAGATGCAGATGATCATGTAGGGTTGTTTTTATAAATCTGAAGAGCTTCAAGACAGGAAGGAGTTCATGGACTTTGCTCTGGCTAAGTTGTTAGAAGCCATAGAAAAGAGTCCAGCCCAAACCAGCAGGATGAAATGTGGCTGTTATACAGTGGTTTGATCAGAACTTGAAAGCTGCTGTTAATGGTACTTCAGGTATGTTCGAGTTACCTTGAATTATTCAAAAACTGTTTGTCATGAATTCAGGAATGTTTCCCTTGAAAGACAGAACCGGGTATGCGCAGGGAATTGTCAGGCAATGTAGCTTGTTACCCCAGTTGGTAGAACCTCAGGGACAGCTGAGAGTAGGCTGGGGACTGGATGGTGGTAGAGGTTAGATCCCACCCTTGTTTCCAGACATTTCTGCTCCGGGGCACATTGGGGGCCCAGCAGAAGGGAACCTTGTACTGTGGCTTGAACTCAGCCCCCTCTGCTGACAACTTTCCACTGTGAGGCTACTGGTTCTGGGCAGGTACTTAATTGTGTTGGCAGTTTGACTCCTTTAATGAAAGCTGTAAATCTTTGCCCTGAGGCTGGAACCCGGGATGGGTTTTGCTTGGAAGTGCTGCTGGTAAGCAGCCTTTTGATAACTCATATCTCTGAGGTGATGGCTCTGCAGTATGGCAGTCAGTCTGTCACTTTTAGTGGTGTCTTAAATTGGAGGCTGGGGCTGGTGATGAGCTAATGGGATAGGGAGCCTAAAGTAATGGTGTAAGTTTGCTGCCCATTGTAGACATCTGGAGCTCTGCCAGCCCTGATGCAGTGGTTTTAAATGTCCCCATTCATGGAATCACACCTGTTTATGCTTAAGTGCCAAAAAATGAATATTTTAGCAGTGAAGGAATTCACTCAATTTTGAAAGGAATGTGTGTAGAAATGTTCCTTCACTGCATAATCGAGCGGGTTTCGGAGATGTGTGCTGCCTTCTAAAAATGAATGCTTACATCATTCTTGTGGTTCTTTCTTCAGTTGGAGCCATATGTATGAGGTGGGTTTGTTTTTAATTTGTTTGTTTTAAGGTTTAATAGTTCTACTATAGACATGTAGACACCAGCTATCAGTTAATTCAGAACAGCAGACTGCTAATGAAAGGTAGCCTCTTTAAAACAGAGGTTACAGAATATCCACCTGATTTTGTTCAGAGAACTTGTACACATTGGACAGGGTTGGAAGAGTTCCTGCATTAATGAAGTCCTTTTACAGTGTCCAAGAGTAAGAAGGGATGCCATATCTCTTGCTAGGCAAAAGCCTTCTGCTAATTGCTAGCTTTCTTTAGTCTGTAGTCAATTGGGAAGACATAAAAATCTAAACTGCCATTTAAAGTGGGAGTGGAAAAGAAGCGCTCAGATCATGTACCTCACCTCCGCGAAAAATAGGTGGTGAGCTTTTGGATGTTTTTCATGACCTAATTACTTAACAGAGGAGAGATCTGCAGTGAAGCAAAATGGTTTGTTCCTGTGCTGAGGTTACATTGTCAAGCGGGAGCACAGTAAGCTGCTGCTGAATGGCCTTGCAGCAACACCTGCCACTGAAGGCTCAGTTAGAGGCAGAGCTAAGTGGAATGGCTAGCCAAGACAGCTGGACGAACTTGTTATAGTTTTTTCATTGCTTATTTTTTCAGCCATTAACCAGTTCTGTGTGATTTATTAACTGAGCTACATTAATACTGAGTTAGTGTTAGAGCAGGAGGAAGTGGCATCTAATCTGTAAAGCTGCTCCATGGCTGCAAATTCAGGGGACGGAAGGTTACTGAAGCTTGTAAAGTCTCCGTGGTGGCAACAGCAAAAAACTGTAAGAGGGTCATATATTTCCTTTGTACACAACGGGAAGGAAGGCTGATCTGGAATTGTGTTTGCCCTAATGCTCGTCGCTCAGGCTTGGATTTGGAAGCTGGCTATTGGCTATACCTGTGTCTTTGGTTGTTCATTCTGAAGTATAACCTGTCATGTAGGTCAGTCACAGAAAACTCTTAATGGAAGATGTATCACAGGTAATGGTAAAGAAGACTAATCTTTTGTAGTATTTGAAGACAGAGGTACAAAACTGGAAAACTTCAGTAAGGTGGAATAATGAAAACTTGAAAAAAATAAGCTTGGAGGAAGACTTGCGTAGCTCTTTATTTTTAATGCACTAATAGAAATGTTTCCACCATTTACAAACTCTGACTGGATTTGTGGAGATTTTTTGTTTATTACAAAATGCTCTTTCAGTTTTTTAACCCAGAGGAGGGTAGATTAGTTATTGTTGTGTAACTTCATGTGGGAAGCTAAGGCAGATATTTATATTGCATTAGTTTTCACAAGTGCACAACATGTTTTTTTCTTTGCTGAAGCTAGTCCATGTCAGTGTAAATTTTATGGCAAACCAATGGGTGCAACAGGAAAAAAACACTTTAAAATACTTGTGCATTCTCACAATTTTTTGGCTGAGAGCTCAATTTTGTGTGACAAGTAAAAACCACTGCAAGTATCTACCTGGAGCATGGGATTGCAATGGCACAACTTTACACTGCCAGTAAGTGAATTTTCAAACAGAAGAATTTTTTCAGACTTCTGAAACTATACTCAGACATTTGGCTTGTGTTTGAATGTGACTTATCCTGCAGGCTCCTGTGCCCAAGGCACATACCTGGCCGTGGCCTACAAGTCTCTTCCATGTTTCTTTCTGAGAAAGTTGGTTCTTGATAACTGCTCACATTGAAGTTTGTATGTGCATCATAGACGTATACAGAAATGCCCCACTCTGGTCACTGCTAATTTATCTTTTTTTATTTGGGTATTTTGTGTTCAGCCTTTTCTGCTATCATGCACACTGCAGAGTGGTCATCTTTCGCAGATGGACATGTTTGATGCAGGTAGTTCTGAAAAGACTTTTGAAGAGCAAAGTGAATAAACACTGCTGATATAGGCTTGGACCTGCCTGTTGTTAAAATGTTATTCTAGAGCAGAAGAAGTGAGAAAAAAGTATTACAGATACAAATGCCAGGTATTTCGTGGCATGAAGTACTTTATGGTAGAGGGATCTTTTCTCAGAAAAAGCCTGTCAAAAAAGGTACAGCACTGCTTTAAGATCTTGATTCTGATGTTGTCACATAAAAATTATAGAATTTTAAGGGGCTCTTGGACATAGATATCTATGATTGAATAAATGTTATATTATCTTATATAGGAAGTTCCATCTGAACATGAGGAGGAACTTCTTTCCTTTGAGGGTGTCAGAGCAGTGGAACAGGCTGCCCAGGGAGGTGGTGGAGTGTCCGACCTTGGAGACGTTCAGAACCTGCCTGGACGCCATCCTGTGCAACCTGCTCTAGGTGGACCAGCTCTTGTAGGGCGTTTGGACTAGATGATCTCCAGAGGTCCCTTCCAACCCCTAACATTCCATGATTCTATGATCTTTTCTCAAAGATACCTGGTAAAATAATAACAGTGCATTATAATGTGCATGTGAAAGCGTCACTTCAAAATTGTGCATAATTTTTGCTTTTCCTGGTAGCTGTATTTCTTTCATAGTGGCCTCCTAATATGGTTTCTTTACAAAAAGAAAAGAATAACCTGTATTTTAAATCTGCTGTATCACTTTGCACCATCAGTGCACTTGCTTTTACGCTTATGTCACTGTGATTAAGATGGCCTATTGCCATACACAAGAACAAACTCTGAGATACTAGTTAAATGGAGTGTAAATAGCTGCAGGTTCAGATATCCTTACATTTCACGAGTTTTAAGAATTGATTCATGATCCTGTAAGAGATAGCAGCTCTGGTTATGGTTAATTATATCACAGGTGATGGCGTCATATTATATGCATGTATAACTGAGACGTGCTTATTCAGTGTATGCTGGGCATTTCACTTCCTTGTCCCATGGCATTTGTTTAAGACAGAAAATAAATGTAAGTCACTTAATTTAATGAACAGGGAGAGGTTAGCACCTGTCTATCTAATCCATACTTTTCCAGTATTTTATTGCCTTAAAGGAGTATCACTACCTCACAGTTCTAGCTCATAAACAGCTAAACAGTACTTGACATTTAAAGAGATTTTCTGTTGTGCACTTGTATAGTCAAGAGTAATTCTAATCCTATTACAGATATTATGTCATGGAGGCGTGCTCTGGGGGAGAAGCCTTCTGCTAACTGGCCCGATGGAAAGCTGAGGGGAGGGGCAAGCAGGAGGGTGGATTTATTACTCGATAGTTAGGTCAGGGATTTCTGTGGGAAATGCCTAGTGGTTGCAGTTGCTGATGATTTCACGGCAACAGCAGTGAAACACAGAGTGTGCTCCGATAGCTGGTTACTGAATGAGATACTGCAAATGGGTGGAAAGAAAAAAGAAAGCGTGTGAGAGTCAGAGAAACACAGAGTGGGAAGCTGAGAGCAAGGAGTGCTCTGGCTCGAGGAGAGTCTCCCAGGTGTACTGCAGAAGCTTTTTGGAAATGGATGCGAGGACCATCTGCTGCCTATAGATTAGAGGGCTGTAGGCTAGGAGCGGAGAGAAAGAGCTTATGGCTCTTTTGAATAAAAATTGAAGTTCTGCATAACTGATTCATCAAGATAAATCATGAGTGTGCCATTGCATGGGATATTAATGTATAAATCTGTGCTACAGATAGACAGAGTGCAGCCTACATTGTTGCTGGTTTTATTTTTTATAGCAATGCAGTAAATAAATTCTGCAGTGATTATCTGACTTATGTACGAAGAAAAAGAGAAGCAAAACACAGACAGCTCTTATCGCACTGTGGCATTTGCAAGGCACTGCATTTAATGCTAAGAGATGCTATACATTAAATCTGACAACTGTGAAAAGAGAGATCATGGAGAAGTCAAGTAGTGAGGATTCTTCAATTCACCGGAGTCCATCTTTGGATAGCAAGGACTCAGATTTTGCTAAACCTTCTACCTCAGGGAGGCAATTTGGTCGAGGTTTTACTGCTGGAGCTTTCTATGGTACAACTGGATCACGTACACAGAGCCACACTGGGGTCGGAACCGGGACCGGCGCTGGGACTGGGACTGGCATAAAAAGTGACAAATACAGTGCACCCAAAGGCAGCAAATACGTGGTCTTTTACCTGGATCTATCCTTTGTTTTCCTTTTAGAATTTAAGAAGTGCAACATGGCAAGAGGCTGCCTGTGTTGTTTGAAATACATGATGTTCCTTTTCAATTTAATATTTTGGGTGAGTACTGCCTTTTCAGTTGTCTTCATTCGTTAGTGTATCCTGTACCACTGCATTATGTGTATAGTGCATGTTTGAAGCAGTACAGTAAGTTCCCCCCTCCCCTTTCTCTCTCGCATACCTGCTTGGAATATTTTCAGTGTTAAAACTTGTGTCTATTGAGAAAATGTACATGCTTTCTATATATTTATTACCATCTGGTTAATGTAGTTTGGTTACTAATCCTTCAAACTTGCTGTTCTAATATGTGTTTTGAATTGGGTTATTTAAGAAAGGGCAGAATTGTTGCCCTTTAAGGAAGAGTAGAATTATTGTAGCATTAAAATCCTGCAGTGGCAGGATTTTTGCATTCTGTTGTAACACCTCATTTTGCATTAGGCTGCAGGTTAATTTAAATTTGAAGAACATTCTCGTTGTCACCATAAATCTCATTTGTCCTTTGTAAACTTCATTTGACAAACTGCTTTTTCATTTGAATGAAGTTCTGTCCCATTTCTCCAATTAAAAACAATAAATCATGTATGTTCTAACCTCTAAAGGTGCCAGCATAAATGTGAAATGACTGGAATGGTGAGTTAATCTGTATTCAGTTCCATCTGCAGTTGTCCACGTTGGCATGTGAAGTTGGTGACTTGCACTTGCTTCTGAAGGATCAAAATTGATTTTTCTCCATGAGCCAAGGGGCATGAGGAGCCCTGATGCCTCAGCAAGCAAGTTAAAAGCGTAATGGCTACTTTGAGAAAGTATTGTCACATACAGGGGAGGGAGGAAAAGTTAAGTCAGCTGGCAGCTAGGCATCCTTGAGTGAAGAGTATTGTTGAAGAAATTGCAGGCTAATTGAAGTACTGAGTGTGCATGAATATAGCGCAATTTGAAATGGTTTGCTTAGTTTGAAATTTAAAGTCACTGCTTTCCTGATGGTTACAAAGCTTGAGTACATGAACAAAATTATTCATGGCTGCAGCCCATACAGAAAATGTTTTAACCCCAAACAGAAATACACAGTATGCCACATAAATAAATGAAAACACTGGATTTATTTTGGAAAAAGAGACATTAACAGTCTAGTTCAAATAGCTACCTCTGATGCAGAAATATCATTGCTCAAATTAGGAGTCCTACTAGCAGCTTCTCTGTTTATCTTGACCCACTTACTAAAATAACCTTTAAGAGCAAGAGTTAATTGGAGATTTGGTACAGTGTTGAACCACTCATGCAACAGTGAGCTTTTATTCAGTAACAGACTGAAACGCTACGATAACTGAACTTGTGGCAGTCTTACTTAAATAGAAAGGTAGAACTGGTCACTGAAGAACAGCTGATCAAAGTTCACCTGTGATTTTTAATTATTTTTTTTTCTTCTTGTACACAAACCCTATCAGAAAGTTGCCTTAACTATTTCTGGAATAAATTGTTCTGAACAAAACAGATTTATATCAAACTATTGACACAATGCTGCCTTACTTTGAAAACTTAGAAGTATTTTTTTCATATGTTATGTGTTGTGATTAGTTTTGGAACAGCTTTTTTCTGATATCATTACTCATGTCCTCTGTGATCAGTCATTAGGTATCTCCTACCCCTTACTTCCTTAGATGCGGTATCTTTTATCTCCTTCCCAAGCAGCAATTTTCTTGCCTCTGCATCAGACTTTCAGAGTCCATTTTTCCATTCCTTGAACTTTCAAAAATACTCCAGGCCTCATCTGCTTGCTCATCTCTGTCTGCTCAGCTCCCACTGGACTTTGTATTGCTTTTTAGGTTAAAACCAGCCTACCATCTGGAACAGTCCTCTAGTACCCCATGCTTCTTCAACTCTTACCTCTTAATCCCCTTTACACCCTCCCCACCATGTCTTTTGTTGTGAGGCTTATACCACTTTTCTTTCTGTTATTAAACTTTGTCACCACATCTCTGTCTAATATTCTAAAAATGCCTTTTGTATGAATCAGTCTATAGAGAATGAAGGTGGTACTCTGGAATGGCGAATCTGAGACATTATAGAGAAATGGTAAATGCAAGATGTCAATTACTTTTCAAAGTAGTTTACAACAGAAACTTGATCCACCAGCCTGGTTTAAATTTTTCAGAAGTCCCGCTTTCTTCACTTTAGCTGTCTTATACTCAATTTTGCAAGCCCATCTTGATATTCTCAAGCATCCTTCCAGAGGACTGCAGTCTTGCTAAATTCTTATTCCTGTTAACCAGGCTATTTTATTGTCTTGAGCCATTCAAATGAATAACATTATAATCTCTTTTTACTCATGGAAGTGCAAGCTAGAATGAAGCATGCTACAGGCAGGTGTTCTGTAGTTTGCTGCCTCTGGCTTTGCACCTGAAAATCTATGTTAGCTCTGCTATGACTGTCTGACAGGTTTTGGATGTTTGGTGGTGTATGTTCTCCACACTGATACTGTGCACTTGCAGTATCTCTCGCTCCTGGCCTGAGCTCTCCTGCTAGCCCAGCCCTGGGGTCCCCATGCAGCTCTGCCAGTGCCCTCTGCTCCTACCCTTTCCTGAAGTACTCCCTGCTATTTCAGTCCTGTCTTTCTTCTTAACCCATTTTTCCATTCCTAGGTTTGCCCATTTTTATTGCTTCATTTTGAATTTCTGTTAAGAAACGCAAGTCCAAAAATATGAAGTTGTGGCCTGCTTTTGAGCAGTGACTGTCATCTTTTGTAATGCAAGGTGCTTTATTTTTAAAAATAGAAGACTCATTTTTAAGCATGATATTTTCTGAAGCTGTAATTCAAAGCAGAATTAGACTCCTGGTCTTCAGAAGTGAGGAGACCACTTCCACACTGTTACCTTCTGACAAAGGCAAGAAGCATTTTGTCTTGTGTTTTGTTTTGGGTTTTTTTGGTTTTTTTTAAATTCAGAAACTGATTTAGGCAACTAGAAACAGAGGTGGGAAAATTGTGTTTCAGGGAGTCTTTAAACAAGTGCCAGTCTAGCAGCTATACAGCTGCAATAGGCAATCCAGCTGACCAGCTTGCTTGCCACAAAGCTATATTGTCGTGAGCCTGTGGTAGCAGAAAGCCTGTCTCATGGGAAGTATTCTGTCATAGTAAAATGGTGTTTCTGAGATGCTTCCTCTGAAAATGAAGACTAGTGGTATCTTTTGGCATCCGAGAATGCTGGGCACTATTGTCTTGAATGAATCTCAATATTGGCCTGAAGATGGGTGTTCTGTAGTAAAAGAAAAAAAATCTTTCTCCATTATTTGCTTCTTGACACCGAGAAAAAGGCTGGGACCTAATCTATCCCTCTTGTGGCAGAGAGCTGTACTACTCCTTCAGCCTGGCAGCCAGCTCATATATATTAGAAGACCAATTATATATGTATATTATATATTATACACATTATTTTGTATGTATTATGTATTTTATGTATTTTAATGTGTGTGTGTACATACGTATACACATGTATACCTTTGAAGGTGATGGAGAGGTGCAGTGGTTAGTGGATTCTCTCTGTCATTGCGAAGCAAACGTGCTCTCGATGTGATAACTACGACAAAGAGATGGTGCATTGTTTCTGCCCAGCAAAAATTCAGTGTTTGTGAATTAGATTCCTGACAACAAAATACAGGTTTTGAAAATTAGTAGCATGTGTATTAGTTTACTTGGAAGGGTTACATATAAGTTCTGCAAAGCAAATTGATATAAGTGGGGCCGAGCAGTTAAGTTGAAACAGAAGGTGTTTCTCCACCATATCACTAAGAGCTTCAGGTATTTCTCTGTGGCCCTCTGATTCTTAGCAGTTGTTCTTGGCCATCTGGCATTGCTTTCTTTTAGAGATTAGGAAAGTCTGAGCTGAGGGTTAAGGAGGCTTATAGTATTTAATTGTGTAGCTAGGATGATGATTTACACTGAATTAATCCTAAGTGCATAGTATGTTTTGCAAAGGGACTGCACAACTACAAATGTTAGTTGATTTAGTTTACGCTCAAGAACATTATGTACAAATATATGAAGATTACAAAGTAGCCAATATAGCTCTGCAGAAGAAACAAAATACTGATTTTTGCTTCTACAGATAGCAGCTTGTCAAGAAAGGTAATCACCAAATATAAATGTTAGGGTATATGTCTTTCTAGGATAGATTTAATTTCATTTTTTTAATTAGAGAAAAGGACTACATTAATTATTTTCACAAAATGTATCAGAAAATCTTACTGGCTATAAAGTGTTAATCCTATAAAACATACATTTTTAAAAGAAATTTCACTTGTGAAATGAGAATTTTGTAGGGTCCTAAAAGGGAAATTTTGAAGTGACAAGAATAAGTTATCAAAACTTCGCTAGAGAACTTTGCAAGTAGATGGTGGTCATGGTTAAATTTTGGGTTCATTTAACTAAGGTTAATGAGTCCAAGTAAAATGAAGCATTCATAATACACATCTTGTTAGATTTTAGCAGTGCTTAATTTTAATAGAAGATGCTTTTTGTTAGGGGGAACATATGGCAAGATTATTAACTCTCTGATCTTCTCTGTTCCAGGAAGAGCTAAGGAAAAGCCAAGTATAGTCAAGAAGATACTTAATATGGTTTATTTGTTAAATTGTTCATATTTAAACTGCTACAAAAAATTGATAAGAATAATACTTATTAATGGCATAATTCTAACCAGAAGTTATTTATCTAAGTTAAATAAAGTCAAATTTACAAATTCAAATATTTAATATTTAGTTTCAAAATAAATTTTATGATAGGTTGGGAGCATTTTCCTTTCACTAAAACATAAGACTAGAAGAGAAAAAGAGGAGCGGAATACTTGCTGGACTAGAAGTAGCAGGAAAAAGTCAAATACAGCAAATTTTTCGCTGATAACTCTGCTATTAAAATAATGGATAAAGACTATTGCTTCTGAATAGTATTTTTCTGCATTAATTATTTGTTTAATTTAATCTTATAGTGTAAGTAATTAATATTTTTTCCTGTACATTAAAAACAATGTTGTGTGTTTATTGGTGAGCATAAAGACAGCAGTACAGAAGTCATGCAGGTCACTTTTTCGAAAGTCTCAGATCAGACTAAAAGAAAGGGAGCGTGACAATTCTCTGGGTCTGGCTGCTGTCAGAGATATTGGTACTGTAAAGCAGCTAAGAATTTTAGAATGGTTTATATAAGGTAATCCATAGTTATTTATACCAAACTGGAATATATACTATACCGCACTGTTTAGTTTGCAGTACAAAGCTTTAATGGTTAAGTGAAGCTGTTGTCAGAGAGTTAAATCTTGTGAAGAGACTTCGTCCCTACACATAACTGAAAGTTAATCTCTGAGGTTTAAGAGGGTCGGACAGTTTTTCCCGAAATGAGAACAAAATTGCGAACTACAGACAGCTTAGAACAGGAAACAATCAAATTTTTTCTTTTTTATTGTTGTCCACCCTGGCTGCATTATCGGATATTCCCCATGTTCTGACACAGGGAGTAATGTCAGGAAGAGACAGTGAGTGACCCTGGGATGCTTGTCTCTTGACATAATAGCGATATTTACTTCTGTCCTATTTCAACTCTAATGACCTAAGTCAGCAAGGTGGTGACAATTGCAGTACAATCTCATGAAAGTACAACTACTCAAAACCAACCAACCAACCAAAACCCAAACAAAAACTCCCAACAAACAAACAAAAAAACCCCAAAACAATTTAAAAAACCCAGCAAAACAAGCAAGATGGTGAAATCTGGAAAAGACTAATGTTTTCAGTCACATTAGCAGGAAGAATTCAGTTTTTAGCATGGATTCAATAAGCTGTGAAAAGATTTTAGCTTTTAGTTTTATTTTCCCCTTCAAATGATATAGCACTGTTGGTGTGCCTGCGTAAGCATGCAGCTCGGTGGCGGAGAACAATTAGATAAACTTTCTAGCGTGTCAATGTTTTGCTTGGAAAGGAAAGGTAATATTTATTTCAAATGGTGTGGTTTATTTATCTTCCAGGGATAAATAAACCACACCTTCCAAACAAGTGAAGGAACCTGATATGGCTGAAGATGTGTTATTAAACAGTGAATGTTTGCTGAACTTGTTTGGATGGTCACATAAAACTTAATCATTTTAGTATCGCTTTACAGAAATGACCACAGGCACTGAACTTGGAGCAATTTCACCACTTTCTGAAACAAATTAGCTTTAAATTAACTCAGTCAGTCAACTCAGTCCCTTGTTGCTTAGGAGCACCTTAAATTGCTGAATTTATTCAGCAGAGATAATTGAACTTCCAGGTGTTTGGAAATTTGACTGGGATGATCCTTCTTTCTCTTGCTTTTCTTGAGATCGGCCAAAATTCACATGGCTGTCCAAACCATTTAACTACTCCATCCAGCATAGCAGGTATTGTGAATATTCTTTGGACCCACTGCCAGTTTGAATTTTAAGTCATCTGCAGCTCATCTTCAGTGTCTCTCAAAACTTGGCACCGTGGCCCATAGGTTTATCACTGCTCAGGTAATGTAGGTAGGGCTAGGTTTTCCACAGGGTTAAAATACATACAGGCAGTGTTTGTGGTTGTCCTTAATCGAGGCACAGCCAAGTCGCTCCACTCTTAGTAACCAATCTGAACCCATCTTTAAGTGTTCAGTGTCACAGTTAACATGCTGGCTCTCTTGTCTTGTGTCTCACCCAGAGCCTTTGTGCTCTCTGGGAATTCCGAGATGTTGGTTACCCCTTGCACCCCTTGGAAGGGGATGCAGGCTGAAGCACAGAATGACTAGCTTGCCATTTCTTTTATTTCTTTCTTTGCCTCCTCGTGTTTGCTATGTTTTTGTTGTTAAGTGCAGTAAATGAGATTTAACTTCTCAGAGTCAGAAGAATGAATAATGCTTGCAAATACTGCTTCTGTTTTAGTGGGGCAGGAGTTCTGCATCCAGGGATTCTTGCTGAATCTACTTGGTCCTCATTGCAAGCTGCATTTAGTGCTCCTGTCTTTTTGCCCGTCTTCTGACTCTCCTGAATGAAACCCCCTTACACTGTTTCTAATCAATGCACCAGAGATACATAGTTTTGAAAGTACTTTGAGCTAGCGTCTGTATGTCTGTCTTCTCGTATAACACTGGCAAGTCACAAGGCATCAGGGATTGAATTTGGATCTTTTTTATTTCTTTTGTGGATTTTCCAATACTTCTGTTTTATGTGCATTCTGGTACAATTTCTACTGCTGTAGGTAACAATTGTAGGTGTGCAGTCGGAAATGATCACGCTACTGTTGATTCTTAAAAGGATATGACACATGTTGAGAGTTGCTGCAAGGAATTAAAACCAGCAGAAACTGGTATGCTAATCATTTGTTACTTTCAGAAGTATTAATTTCTAACACTGTCAGGAGTTGTGGCTGGTAAGTATTTTTTTAAACTAGAATAAGTGGGTTTTAATAGCTTTTAATATTTTTATGGTGAAGAAGACTGAAGCAAGACAATCATGAGCTATGGGTGAAGACAAGATTATGAACAGATGACTAGAAGCTGTAGGGGCTCATCAGCTTAACAAATGACCAGTCATTAGCAGAGATGCATTAGTTGCTTGTGTGCACATTTCTATCATGCTGCACATGTGATGCAAAACATTTTAACTTGAACCAGGCAGTTTACTCTGCAAATATTGTGTGTAATGATTAACAGTGGAAGGAGTTAACTTGGAGTAATTCTGCCATATATAATCATCTCTATATACTGCAATGTACAGTCACTGAGTCTCAAATGATGCAAAAATGGCACAGAGGAAAAAGAATTGGCACTGTATTATTCAATCAAATTTTATTGCTTAATTTTATTATTTTAGAGAACAGAAAGTTACTAGAAGGGCTAATTCTGAATCAGAGGTCTGTTCTTTTAGGCTTCTTGATTAAGCATACTCTTCTTTAAATGATGCTGCTGAATACTTACATTTTGTTAGTAGTTGTGTCACTGCTGAGTAGCATGGGTTCTTCACAAGACTCATTTCTTCCTCTGTATTGTCTTGGAGAGTTTCCAGTCAGTTATGATCTTAAGCAGGTAAGAGAGCTGTCTTTTCAATGGATTGTAGTTCAGAAATGTAAAAAGGTCATTTAATCTCATTTCATAGTACTTTTAAACAAAATCAGTGGTTAAGAATTGTACTGTCCTGTGCTTCCGTGCATGCCTGCACCTTTTTCTGCTTCATCTAGCTATTGCTGTGTCCCAAAGAGTGCCTTTCCTTCTGCGTTGTCCTCTGGATCCGAAGACACAGTTAAATTAGGAAAAATAAACTTTATGTTCTCAGTTGCTCTTTCCTTAGAGTTTTGATTGCCCTATCATCTCCATTTTCACTGCTTTAAGGAATTGACATCTGTTGCCATAATCCCAGAGTGCTTTAGGACCACTTGATATATTTATCCCCTTGACACCTTTTAAGTATGGGCTGTGCTTTTATCCTCCTGATACAGATGAAAAGCTGAGCCACGAAAACAAGGAGAATGTCTGCAGTGAAGCACAGGGCAGAGTGCTGAGAGCTACTGGAGACCAAAACTAGCAAGTCCATATGTATGCACACAGTTCAGTAGTAGGGGGAGGCTTGTGTCGAGTTCTGTTTGGCTGTGTGTTCCTGGCATTGTCCATGAGCTCAGAAACCCTGCTGATCACCTATCTCGAGCTTGGGTGTCTCTGCAGCCGTCTTCCCTGCACTTTCATTTCCAGATTAGCTTGGGCAGAGACAACTTAAATCTGTCTATATCCATGGTGTAGATGTGTCCTACTAAGAGACTTGTACAAGTTAAACTGAAATTGAATCTGGATCTCTAAAGTCCTTGGTAAGTCTCTTAAGCAGCAGGCCATCTGTTAACGTGCCCTGCCTTGTGAGAGACATGATGCAGACAAGCTACTTCTGGACTCCACATGCTTGTGCAGGACGGTCCACAGGCACAAAGCTCCTTTCAGATTTAGGACCCATAGACCATCCTTTTATTTGGCTGTGTACTCCAGAGGTCTAGCATGTCACTGACTTCCAGAAGTACCTAGAAGAGTGAAAGTTTTCTCATGCCCTACAAAGTAAATCCTAAAGCTCCCCACCACCTGCAAAGTGTCACTGAGAAAACTGGAGTTCTCTTCTTGAGATTGACTGTCATCTGTTGGATGACAAAGTGAAGACTTTGCTATGGGCTGTCTCTCTTTATGGTGTCTATTGTAATATTTTTTAATGATGCCAAAGAAGCTAATAATTCCATAAATGATAAATAAATAAACCAACATTGTATTTAAGACTTCCAGAAGGTAGAGAGAAGACAACAAAAAAGTTCCCTGTTGTATATCTGTCAGTAACAATTTTTCCTACTTTCCGTAGCCCCTCAAGCCATATGTTTGTCTTCTACTGTCAGAGCAACATTTGCTCTAATGGCTTTTTCAGCTGGTGAAACATGAAAAGAAATCTCTGGTGAGATCTTTTTTTCCAGTGTCAGCATCTGGGAGGATGTTGGGTTTATGTCTTTCACAACGCTGGCTTTGTGTCTTATGGGATGTACTTTAAAATGCAAATAGTTAGTGTTATCTTTGATCCTGTTTTGTTGTTTTTGTGTTTGTTTAGGCTTTTAAAAAAAATGTTATCTACTCTGTTCATAGAAGTGACCTGTGGAGGTGGCTGTGATGTATGACACTGGTGTGATAGAGCTATCTGTTACTTTGGCAGGTTAGAGTCCCATTTTCTTGGGTATTTTAACATTTCTTTCTGCCTATAGGTAGAAATGGAAGCTGCCACTATTGTTGGATTTTCTCCTTGTTTTGTTTCTTAGCCTGTTCTTCCATTTACAACTTAATTGGAATAAATCATTCTTGTGCTTTATGATTTATCAGAAGTTAGTGATAAGGTTTCTGTCATTCTGCTGTGAGCATTTAAATTGATGACCCAAATAAACTGTAGTGGGGTTACAAGTTAGGACAGTTAAGAATACTGTGTTTGACTTCTAGTGATTTGATTTATCTTCCACTCATGAGGCTCAAATGTATAACTGGATATAATAGAGCACACCAATTTTTTGCATATCATGTGTTTGAAAATAGATGATAAAGAATGCTTATTAGACACTAAAGGAATTGAACAAATTCATGGAACTCCTTTGAATCATTTATCCTATGGCCTTTCTAAATTATCTGGCAGTAAGTTTACTCGTTTAATTATGTGTTCTGTGGAAAAGCATTTCCTTTTAAGACTACTGCTTGATAATTTGAATAGATGCTGGGATATATTCTGAAAAATAGTGAACTTTCCTCCTTTCTGCTTGTCTTTATTTCTGGAATGGGAAGAAAACTCAAAAATTTTAATATAAAATGAGGTTACTACAAAAGTAGTATTTAGCAGTGCTTAGCGTAGCATATGTTTATAACATAGAATCATAGAAAAATTCTAGGTTGTTAGGAACCTGTAGAGAACATCAGGTCCAACCTTCCGTTGAAAGCAAGGCCTTAGATTATGGTACCCCTGTCAAGTTCATCCTTCAAGTTCATCCTGTAAATAGTCATATTTACAGCAAGAGAGATTCCACCAATTCTCTTGGTAATCTATTCCAATGTCTAATTGTTCTCATTTCATTCAAATTGTTCCCAGTTTTTCTTACAGTCACACCATAATTTTCTCTGAAGCAATTTGTGCCTGTTGTTTGTCTTGGTGGCACTCTGCTGGACAGTGGCCAATTTCTTGAGCTGGGACAACCAAACCTGGACATAGTAGTCCAAGTGTCTAACAAGTGCTGAATAGAGTGAAATATTCACATCCCTTGATCTGCTGAATATAGTCTTGCCAGTGTAACCTGGGGCAGGATTTAAATGCTTATACTATTATTTATGCTGTTCTGGTGTACTGTGCTGTAGCTTTTAATGTCCAGTTTTAGAGCAGCAGCATGGATGGCACTCCATATAGAGTTCAGTGAGATGAAGCAGCTTTATTGTGAGAACAGAAACGTTTTCTTCCTCACTTTTGAGCATTCACACTCATAATACATTGCTGCAATTAGACACTTTCATCCTTTTATTGTTTTTCCCCAAGAGAGTGGATCTGACTGCCTTCCCTTGTAGCCTCTCTTAAGTATGCTTCAGCTGAAACACTTCCGCTTCTTTGAGCCGTGCACCATTTTTTTTGTATCCCATCCTGCAGCTGTGTCACTGTAAGTCATACTTAGTTTTAAGCTTCATCCAGCTTGAATATACAGTTGACTCAAGTGCTGACAGGAACAAAAACATTGATCTTCTCACTCCCCCATCCAAGCAGCCACAGTGTATGATTGTGTTCTCTAGTACAGTATATTGATTTTATGCATTGCTATATGTGTTACACTGATTCACAGTATTTGTTGGAACTGCTGACTGCTTTTTTTCTTCCACAGTAATTTTATTTCTGGTCTGATCAGGGCTCCTGCAGTCCAGCTAGTGCTTGTTTTCTCTGTTATATTTTGTCTCATTAACAGGGCGTATATCACAGAATCATGAGGTTTTAGGAGTTGATGATTTTTACCAGGGCTGGGGTGGGTAATGATTGTGGGGGTTTGTTTTGCTTTCTAAAATAAAAAGCTAATTTTTTTCTGTATTCTCATGCGTGGCATTTTTAAAAATTATACTTTATATTTTAGACTTACATTGATGGAGGTCAGGGAACGGCTAACCTTTGAAAACAATGTGTCTGTATGAAAAATAGTTTATAGAAATAGAGGTGTTGGTTTTTTTTAAACATTTATTGACGCACAGACTGCATGACAACTCTGTGTGTTTCCCAGCAGTGTATCTGTTTTGACACGTGTCCTAGTTTTAGTTCTTTTCAAGTTCACGAATGTGTATTCTTCAGAGGGCTGTATGAGACCCCAACAGTATTTCTTTCAGGTATTTCTTGCTTATCTTCTCAGAAATAGCTGGGGTCAAGCATGTTTCTACAACACACAGAGGTCTGGAACATCCAAGAATGCCAGTTTCTCACTTAAAAGCTTCTGCAGCTGTATGTGAGCAGTAATAAATGGTTGACACAGGCCTTTGGGAACAACTTTAAATGGGTGAACAGTTCCCTATATTAGCAGTCTCAGGGATTTTTTTCCCCACTGGTTGGATGCTATGTTTTGAGCCTGACCCAATCCTTAGTGACAGCTTGTTGGGCTGATTAATGTAGACTCCAGAGAATAGCTCTTTGCTGTCTGATGGGTTCATATTGCCAATAGAATTCACGTTCCTGTAGTTTGAATAATAAAAAAGTGATTAATGAGTTCCTCTCAACCTATTCCAAATGGCATATCCTGATTGGAGCAGGGCATGCTTTTGGAAGGCTTAAATACTTGCTGTATGTTACATGCTGAAGATCCACTGAATTATATCCTTCTCCCACAAATCCAAATTAGAAAGTTAATGATGAATTTTCTTCTGTGTCGTACAATTAGATGCATTATCAGAAATTTCACTGGTATTTAAATTGTTACTTACTTCTAATTCTTCTGGTTCTTAACCACTGATATTTTTTTTTCCCTCTGTGCTTCCCACCCTGGAATGCATTTCTCATGAAACTATTATTTCTTTGCAGCATTCCCTGTTTTTTATCTCAAAAGGTGACAGGCAAAAGATGGGAAAAGATTTGTTCTTCCTTGAGGCTTTTCTTATCTCCGTATCCCAGATGTTGGTATTTTTTGATGGTGTCCCACTTTGTTTTGTGGTATGTGTATAATTCTTCTGTAGGTGATGGCTATCCGAGTTCCTGTATCTTCAGAGGCTCAGGAGCACACAAGAAATACAGCATTACAGCAAACCAGGAAGATAGGAGAGTGGAGCCAGAGCAATGGAAAGGAGAAAGAATTTATTGTTTGGATGTGGATGGTTTCTATTTACTTATTATTCAAGCAGTCTTACAACCCTAATTAGGAGATCCTGATTCTGGATCTACAAAGACTTCTCCAATAAACATATTCAAGCAGGGTGTGCCTTAAATTAATATCAAAGGAGGAAACCAACACTGTTGTAACTCTATATGGTCTCTTACTTGTGTGAACATATATATGTTTGTCTTTTAAAGATTTACTGTGTTCATCATAAAGACATATGAAGGAAAGTGGGGAAGCTAAAAGCATCCTTCATTTCTTCCCCTGTCCCTCCCTAGTCTCTTCCTCATTTCTTTTGTCAGAATCCACAACACACAATTTGTTGCTGCCTGAAGTTTGGCTGTACACCTGCCTATCTGTTCTCCATGGTCAGCCTTACTGGTATTGTGTCATACCTGCCCTTTTCTGATTCAAAATTTGAGTAACTGAGTGGGGGAAGCAAAGATCCTGATGAGGGTATGATCCGGCTTTTGAGTAGTAACAGCTGCTGGCTTATTTGCTTTCTTTCCCAGCCTCCATCAGAGAAAGCCGAGAGGGTTCATTTGTGCTTGTGTGAGGCACTGCTTTTATAAATCTAATAGCACTGTGCCTGTATGCTCACAGTTGTCTGACGTACCTATTATCCACTCAAAAATCTGAAGTTGAGTATTTTTTCTGTTTTCTGTTGAAAGAAGCTCAGCATCTTCTAAAGAACGTTCTTTCTGTCCACAACTTATTGGTAAAAGGTAATAGAACCTGTACTTGCAATAACGCTTTAACGACAGTCTCTGACACAATTTTTTGCCTCACTGCAGCTTGAGGGAGAGAGGAAGTCTTCCTCTTTCGTTGCTTCTGCCCTGTAGTGTCTCCTACTTCTGTCTCCTCTTCGGAGACTGCAACCTGATGTGACAGTCCTTTCAGCAGTGGCTCTTTTTGCTGCGGTATCAGTGCAGATTTATGTCTGTCCTTAAAGCATTTTCTGGGTAGTCAGCTCAAGGTTGTCTGTGTTGTGGGCAGGTTTAGCAAAAAAACTGCTCAAACCCAATAGCATGAAAAGGAAAACCAGGCTTATTGAATTATGGCTGTTTAGGATTACACAGACTATATAGATTTCAGATCTGTTTTAGGACTGGAATGAGTGCAGTAGAGCTGAAACAAAAGGCAGTGTACAGAATCAGGAACATATGCTTGAAAGGAAAAACCTTGGGAGCACAGAGCTTGCCACAGAGCCATGACAATGTCATCACTGTGCTGGATGGACCCTGAATTATTTTTCTTCTGAAAGATTAGGTAGTGTTTGTGGTGCTTGTTTTGCTTAAGTTAGGTGTCCCATTATTTTAATCTAAAAATGCTTCAGAAACACAGAGAGAATGACATTACACACGATCCAGTTTGAGATTGTTCTTATGATAAGGCACAGCTCAGCATTTTGAGACTGAGCAGAGGCAGCCTTCTGCCTGGCACTCCAGGAAGAAGGAGCAAGAAGACGATGCAAATATTTTTGGTTCTCTAGGGTGAAGAAGTGGGTATTTGGGGAAAGTCTGAGTATGCTTGGTCATGAGTATGCCTAACTCAAATTGTTCTTGAGTGCTTGACAATAGCTGAGCCCATTAAAAATATATCTTTTTAACAGACTCTATTGTTTTCAGTAAAGTTGTTGTTTTATAGCACTTGTGCAAGTACTTCGAAAATCAAGTCTTGTAATCTAGTTCTACCTGAGATCCATTTTTAGAAAATGGTATCTGAGCCATCAGTTATAAAATAACCCAATGAAACAGACAATCAAAAAACCCACCAAACCAACAACTTCAAGAGAAGTCCTGAAGTCGAACATCCATAATCAAAAGTAGGATTTTTGAAAGCTTTCATCACTGACTGGGCTTTGCTGCTGCTGAAGTCAGCTCTCTGAAAGACGAATGGGTTGATGGCTGGTTTTCGAAGTCCTGAATGCCTGATACCCTGTTCAGTGACTGACCAGATGCCTGAGGATTTGTTAAGCTTGCTCTCAACAGCTTGCAAAAGAGTTCTTTGTGTTTTGAAAACTCCATTGTCTTTCCAGCTCCATGGACAGGACTCATCTTGCCTTAATTATCTATCTATGCTAAGAGATGTCTGCTTTGGAGATTGTGCTATTGATGCTGTATCTAAGAGATTCCCCAAAAGCTCCCTTTGTATTTGATAGAGAGTCTATGGTTAACCTTATTCTAATGTAGTTGCTTCAGATAAGACAGGTGAACACAATTACAAGAGCTTCTAAATTATTACTTGGTAGATGGCTAAAGCAAAGTGAGATGAATCTTAGCTTGAATATTCAGTTTAGCATCTCTGTGCCTGAGTGATTAATGACACAGGTGTTTCCATTTGCAGACTCCTGGGGCACATGGACTTGTTCTAGCTTTGTTGTTGTTGTCGACGTTGTTTTTCTTTTCTACGAATAGAGTTGTCTGTCATTTAGTGGACGATTTAAAATGTCTTTGTCATTAAGCAAAAACTCTCACCTTGATTTAATTGTTGTTAAATCATATGACTCCAAGTTATTTCTGTTTAAGGTATTAATTAGGAAGGGACTTTTAAAAGTTGTTTTCAGAGGCAAATATAGGAATAGGAATAGAAAATACATTTCAGCTGACAAATGACATGAGCTTTTATTTAACATTTCTTATTCAAAGGTACTGAATTGGGGAGACCTGCTTAAATGAATCCATTCCTCTATATTCAGAATAGTGTGGTTTTGTAAGAGATTCCTGCTCATTCTGGGCTGATGCGCCCATGTGATCCCATGACAAAAGCATAAAGAGCTCCATTTATTCATGACTTCATGGGGACTTTCCACAGTAAGTGCAAGCCAACAGTACAGAACACTGCCATAGCTACCACTGAACTGTAGCCTTCAGGCAATTTCTTTACAGAGGTTTCCTTTAATAGATTTGCTCACAAAAAGATGCCTGGTGATGATGCCTTCTGAATAGGTTTCGGATACACTGGCAGAGGGAAGCGTGAGAGTCTCTTATACTGTGGTTATCTGTGGTGTAGATGAAGAAATCCCGAGCAAAAACTTGGGGTCAAAAGTGAGGAGAGCCCAAGGACCTGGTAGATACTAGGTTTGCTTTGTGGTTATATGCAAGCCACTTTCTACTGCTGCCTTTCATGAGCATAAGTCAAATAAATAAACAAACAAGTAAATAAATAAAGTCAAGACTCAACAGAAGCCTAATACTTTTCCTGGGCTAACCTTCCTGAAAGAAAAACTAGCAAAAAATCCAAGATGAAGATAGGCACAAGGAGTGTTAAGATACCTATCTTATTCAAATTTTAAAGCCCTTTATTAAGGCTTACAAGGTAGGCAGCTGAGATAAAGACGGTTTGACTGCCTTAACCAGGGTCATGTAGGAGGACATGGCAGGCCTGAGAGTAGCCTTCTAGTCAGGTCCCCTCTGCTATAGATCACCTCTCATTTTTTTTCCTCCCTTTTGTTGTTTTGCTGTAGTTGTAATGACCTTTGGAGTAGCAAGCAGAAGACATTTTATTAGCTATGTTGTTTGTGGTCTGAAATCTGTATACAAGTGACACATGCAGCCATTTGTATCTTATTGGTGTCAGCTGTTTTAGCCCTATGAGACTTGAATTAAACCTCTCAGCGGTGAAATGTCATAGGGTACATACCTCATACTTAGGAGAGCTCTGGGAAAGGGAGTTTCTGTAAGTAATTCAGGAGTGTGAGGTGACAACAACTTCTTACGTCACTTCGCTTTGTTGCTGCATGATGCTAACCTGGGTATGTATTCAGATACAGCTGACCCAAGAGTGTCATGTGCACTCAAAGCATTCAAGCCACATGTGGCCACCTGTGGTGTACGTAGTCATGTCTATTGACTTCAGTGACTGAGGTAACTTGGAGAGCTTTTAATTTCTTATCCTTTTAGTGCTTATCCTGCCCAGGAGCAGATCTGCAAGTTTTGTAGAAATAGTGGGTTTATTGAGTCAATGAAACCCTGCACAGTAGAACTGCACCAACTTCTCAAGGAACAGAACTTGCCTGCAGAAGCATTGCTATTAGTGAAAGTGTGACATAAGATAATAGCTCATCTTGTCTCTAAAACCCAAGGCTTTCGTGGTTCAGAGTCACAAGAAAATAAAAAACCAAAAACCACAAAACTGTATGTGATAGCTGCAAACCAAGCATGACTGATCCAAAAAAATTAGATGTAATGTAACGCTGGACCTCCCTACTGCTTTTTGACATTGCATTTTGGAAGAGAGCCATGCTCAATGCAAAACACTGGGGAATATGAGTGGTTTAAATTTTTGATGCTTGGAACAGAAAATCAATTTGCTTGAAATGGAAAATAGAGCTCCCTCTGAGAGGGATTGTGTGTCATCACTGCCACATAAAGTAATCACGTCTTGATAATTATAATTTTCTGTCTAGGAGTCAGACTTGGCAGTAGAAAAGAGCTGCTTTTTACTGACTTGCTTATGGGTCACAAATACTCCGTACCAGAATGACCTGAGATAGGTTGTTGCAGTCAGTTTTTTTGCTAGGCTCATGGGAGCTTTGAAATAAGTAAAAATTCATAGGTGAGCTGCAAAGAGAAGCCCAAAATTAACTTAAGCCCTGGTACATAGTATGTACCTTGCAGCCAAGAAGGGTTGCTTGTCCTGGGAGGAAGCTTTAACTTATATTATTCTATCTGTCTGTGTGAGGCTGCTACTCCTATTGGGGCCGTACAGGTAGCCTAGAGTGGAGCACAGTGAGGCTCTGTGTTGCCATGTGCAGAATGTGCCATCTCAGGATATTACTCGGCTACCGACCTTCTGCTTCTGAATGAGAAGACAGTAAAAGGTACTCCCAGCAGCTAAGAGTTTGTGATCTGAAATGCAAAATACGTCTCCATATATATTTACAGATGTTGAGCTGGAATATAAAGTTAGAGAGTGATTTATGAAAGAGCTGAGAATTGAACCCGTGTCTCCAGAGGTACTATTTAACATCTTTGTTGATGACATGGATGTTGGGATTGAGTACACTCCAACTGGAGAGGAGGGGAGGAATTGCAGGAAGGGTAAAACAGTAAATCTGTGCTTTTCTAAAGCCAGAGTCTTGCTAATGTCTCTCTAGTTTGTGATTGTTCTGTTCCAAAAATAATTGCGGAGCAGTTGATTGTAAATGTGGTGAGAGCTCTTGAAATGAGAAAAGTAATTGAAAGGTGAAGGGAATATGAGTGACACTATGTGAATCCTTCCAGAAGACAGATGACCTTCGTATACTGATTGCTATGGTCGGTCTTGAATCCCAAGCTAGAATTCCCAACCTTGGTGAATGGTCTTTCTGACTGTCTCCTGGCAACCTGCAATCCAGACCCTCCATTCGACCCCAGTGTAGAAATTGTATTTTTTGTTTTCCTGGCTGCTGTTTACCATGAAATGGAGCACATACTCATCAGAAAAAGTCAGCCAGAGCTGTTGTATTCTTGGAGGATGGCTAATGAGAACGGAGTTTCTAATGGCAGAGGGGCTTTACCACGTGTAAACTTACCATCTGTTAGAGGAGGGTAGTTGCGGGAGAGGATATAGTATATACCTTTCAGCGAGGATGCTGCTCGCTGATACAACAGTAATAGGTGTTAGCTAGGAGGATTTTGGAAGTTTCATCCTATTGCTTTTAGTAACTGAGTTGTCCATGTGAAAGGATGTCTCTGTTTGCTTGCTTTCCAATAATGGGGGTTGTCCAAGCTGACCAAAGTCTTCATGGTGCAGCATGGCATTTTGTTTTGCACATGCAGGCTTGCCTCTTCAAAAAACATTTTGTTTGAGTTTCTTACACCAGGGTGTGAGACTTACCTTGCTGCTTTTACAGTCCATGGGGGTGTATGCCATCGATGTCGTTGGAAAGAAGTCTTGGGAAGTCATAAACAGTACTTTTCAAAGAAAGTGTACTGAGTTTTGTGCAATGAAACTCACAGATACTGTAACATGAGGCTGTCATGTACACGTGGCCTTCTAAAGGCATGAAGATTGCAGAAGTGAAGAGTGAATGCTGAGCAAGCATTCTGGCTAGAAAACAATCCAAAAAGGTAGATAACCATTGTCTTAATAAAGTATTTGTTAGCATTATTGGTAGTGTTTTTATGAAATAAAACTAAATAATCCAGTTATTTTAATGATGGCTGCAAAGAGCTACATGGTTGTGTGCGTGCATATGTGTGTGTATGAATATTCTATGTACAGTGATATAATAGTTGTAAGATGTTGCTGTAAGAGAAGTTAGCTCATTTTTACTTGTATTCCTAGTAATGCAGGAGTGATGGAAGGTAAAACTTACCTTCACCTGTTGCACTTCCTTACTTAATGGCATTCCTCTGAGAACGCTGACACTCCATGCCCAGCATCATGCTGCACAGAAGTACTTCTCCACTTCATTACCTGTGGTTAACGAGCATATATAGTTAGCTTGTTCCCTGAAAAGTCCATAAGCATTCCCTATCTTACCTTCCTTCACTCTTTCAAGTCATGCAGAAGGGTAAGTTATGCTAAGCTGATCTGTTTCCTGGTTGATTTGTCTATTTTTTGCCTTTCAATGCAGTTTTCTATTAAAATTGTTTCTTAGTAGTCTTTTTTTTTTTTTTTTTTTTNTTTTTTTTTTTTTTTTTTTTAGTTATTTGTATAAACTGTTTTTGATCAGATTAATAATATGGTAGGAATCTGTCATATTCTCATTTGCCAAATGTCTTTGGCTATACTCACTTGCTAACTAATTGAAGCTGTTATACCAAGACCTCTCTTGACCCTATTTAGGGACAATACCTGTTGTTACTGAAAAAAATTAAAGAAAAATTCTGTGCATATAAGCAATTAAGCAGTGTTGTACCACGGGGGGGGAAACCTTTCCTTCATGACCCCTGATCTCAGTACTTACTGAAACAAGACATTTGATTGTCCATATCTTAGGGTATAGAGCTGCACATTAATATATTTCTTACTTTTTCTGTGTTTGTGCACCTCATCCTAATTGATCTCAAGGAAAAGCCAGGGTTTTTAATTGCCAGTTTGCATATTTTGTTCAGTCCTCTTATTGCCGAAAGTAATATTAAATACTCTAGAGAGAAGGTCATTTATCAGGAAGAGGGGTTTTGGGACTAGTGAAGAATTAGGTTATCTTTACATTATGAAACCACAGTGTCAAAATTAGGTCACTGTTTCCTTTAATGTCTCTGTGTAACTGGCTGAGAAATACAGAAAAATTGAAGTAGCAAAGGGTATGCTTTTGATGAACCAAGGAAAAGCACTTGGTTTTCTGGGTTGATACGGGTCCAGTGCACTGCTAAGGGATGCATTGATGCTGAAAGTCACTCAGGCAGATAAGTAAAGACACTTTTCTCAAATCTATGTAAAAATTATGCCTGATACAGTGTTTGGGGGCCATCTAGCCAATGATGGGTTTATTTCCTTTGGATGAGAGGCTAAATAGCCTTCCTGGCCGCCACTTTTCAGAAGTCTTGGAGGGCTAATCCTGGCTTCCTAGCCAAGACCGGCTCGAGTAATTATGCGCTGCCTTCTTAAATTCCATATGGTGTCTGAGTGAGCAGACTATTCTTCAATTCATGTTCCAAATGCAGTATCGCAGTTAAATATCTTCCCTGCTGTACATTGTGCTGATTATGTGGATCTTACACAGTGGTAGTGTTACTGCTTTTACCACAATTATTATTGTCCTCTTACTATTGTGTTGAGGTTTGTAGGAATAGATGATAACTTTATTTGACCAAGTAACATAGCTGGAGAAAAAAAAAAATGTGTCAGAACGATGTCTAGACACTAATAGAGACCTGGGCCTGGTTGTGCAAGGTGTTGTGTAAATACAGAGTAAAAACAGGCAGGGCCTGTTTTGGAAGCTCAGACCCTCAGAAGATGAGGCAGGTAAAGCAATAAAAGTGTGCAAGCAGATTGAATGATGTGCTGGCAGGCAGAACTTCTGCTGGTGAAACAAGAGTAGAATTCATTCTGGAGATGGTGAGTTAATTCACAAGATATAGGAAGGGTGAAGAAATGTAGAAGAGGTGGGACTTCATGAGCCTCTTGGCCAAAAAAGATAGGGAAACTGGGTAGAGCAGACCTGAGCTTAGAAGTTGTGGAAGCTGGTGTTCAAGTAAGTAGCTTATTAGAACAAGGGAAGAAGCTCTGCAGGTGAAAACTCTATGTGATCATCACTACCCATTTTTCCTGCTGTGGAACAAGCTGGGACTCACTCTCTTTGCTTGGCATCTGGATCTATGTTTATGGTACCCAATTCTGCATGGCTTGGGCTGAGGGTGGAAGACTGTTGCATAGGTATCTGTGGACACAAAAGGGGGAATAGTCATAGAATCGTAGAGTTGTTTAGGTTGGAAAAGACCTGTAAGATCATCAAATCCAATTGTTAAGCTGCCAAGTCCACCACTAAACTATGTCCCTAAGCGCCACATCCACACATCTTTTAAATACCTCCAGGATGGTATTACTTCCCTGGGCAGCCTGTTCCAGTGCTTGATAACCCTTCCAGTGAAGAATTTTTTCCTAATATCCAATCTAAACCTCCCCTGGCACAACTTGAGGCTGTTTCCTCTTGTCCTATTGCTTGTTACTTGGCAGAGGAGACTGACCCCCACCTCGCTACAGCCTCCTTTCAGGTAGTTGTAGAGAGTGATAAAGTCTCCTCTTTTCTCCAGGTTAAACAACCCCAGTTCCTTCAGCCACTCTTCATAAGACTTCTCTAGGCCCTTCACCAGCTTTGTTGCTTTTTCTTTGGACATGCTCCAGCACCTCAAGGTCTTTCTTGTAGTGAGGGGCACAAAACTGAACACAGTATTTGAGGTGGGTCCTCGCCAGTGCCAAGTACAGAGGGACTATCACTTCCCTAGTCCTTCTGGCCACACTATTTCTGATGCAAGCCAGGATGATATTGGCCTTCTTGGCCATCTGGGCACACTGCTTTTAGTCTTTCTGACAGGCAGCTTTCCAGCCAGTCTTCCCCAAGCCTGTAGCACTGCATGGAGTTGTTGTGACCCAAGCTCAAGTTCTATTAAACCCTTGCAACAATGTGTACTCATTTTGAGCTGTTTGTTTCATCAACATTACCCTGATTTGGTTTTGCTGTTGTGCCTTCTTGGTCCAAAATAAATTCCTTCTCTTTGTGTAGTAGCTCATTTTTAGAATGAATTCTGTGTGCTAGCACTCTGTGGATGGATACAAGACATCTGATAATGAGAGCTTCCTTGACTGAATTAAAGCTTCATTTGAAACCAGTAAGATGGATGGGATGATTTTACCAGCAAATGGTAAGCAATGTAGCAGTTAAAATTTCAATATTGCCAAATATTGTGACTTTGAATCTCCAGTCATTCAAGAGTTATGTTAGGGCCTTGATCCCAGACTCATGTGATTATTCAAAATGTTAGCTGGAAAGAAGCCAAAGACTAGACAAAACATTAGCCCTGGCAGTTTAAGAAAAAAGCTTGAAAACATGAGTCCAAAGGTACAGGGGGAAAAATAAAGACAAAGGAATAATAGAATATACTACTTAATAAAAATTCACTGTAGATTTTTTGGGGAGTTGGTTTTTTTGTTTTATTTTGTTTTTTAAAAGGTCTTGAACATGAATTTTAGAGAGACCTGACCCTTAATTTTTACTGTAAACAAAAGGAGTAAAGAGTAAAAGGGGAAGTGCGCATTTGGAAAGCAAGTAGTCAGGCTGTTGTAGTAACAAGAATTGGCATGAAATTGGAGGTGGAAGAGGCTTCTCTTATTACAGTAAGTTACAAATAGAAGACTTAGAGTAAGCATTGACCGATTATGCTCAGCTCCTTGTATTTTCAGTGGGAGTTAAGTGATGACTCAGCACTTTGCTGCCTTATGTTTAAATTGATCCATTTATCGAGAGAGATGAAAGCAAATTGAGAAATCTAGAGGACACTAAAATTGTTCCCGCTTGTAATGGCAAGGAGCGAGTTTTAGCTGTGGAGGACTCAGCAAAGCAATATACTCCAAAGCAGATTTTATCAAGTAACTGCCACACTTTCTTGAAATACTTCATGATTCTTATTAGTTGTTCTGTGATTTGAAATAGCAGTGCTGGTTTCTTGTGGAGGTTTTGGCAACAGTTCTGCCTCCTTGTGCATTAGAACAGTGCTTTGCCTATCACAGGTGCTATTGCATGCAAACAAACAGTAATGCCAGTAAAGTAGAACTTATTTTCTTCGTCTCCCCACACAATACAGTTTCTTACAGAAACATAGCATAGGCTGTTTTTTTTTACTTTTAAACAAGCTGTCACCTCTGCTGTATTACTTTTGAAATCTTTTTCACAAAAAGAACAAATGCGTAGTCAGCACCTTCCGTACTGACTAAGAGAATACCAGAGAACAGAGATGTTTAGAATAGAGGATACCAGAGATTTATAGAATAGATAATGTATAGAGATAGATGTTTAGAGAATATGTGTAGATTTATAGAGAGTAGAGATGTATAGAGAATACTGGAGAATATCAAATGTAGTGCTCATCTGTCATACACGTTAGCAGATTCTTGAAATGAAAGTTGCTAAACTGAGATTAAATTGTAAATACATTTCTAAATATTTTAATGAGGTTTTATGTTCAGCTATATCATAAGCTGCTTTAACTGCTCACTCCAATTTTATGCACCTTTGAATATACCTGAATTAACAGGGAGATAAAATTTGTTGCAAGCCACAGTTGCTCATTGTATACTTTACTGTAAGATGTGTCTGTTACTGCTCTCTCTGGAAGACTTTCTGTTACTAGGAAAGAGCTCAGTTGCAGTATCTAAAGCATATACTTCAGGACAGCTACTTTGTAGCTCTGAAATACTTCAAGATCAGCCACTGCCTGGGATTTAATCACATGGCCAGAAGCAGGCTGCTGGGTAATCCACTTCTCAGCTATAAAAGGGAGCTAGCTAGTGTATTTGGGAGGCTGCTGAATCTGACACCTGGAAGTTAAGGGATACATCTACATGCAAAGCCAAGCACATTATGTGTTAGAACAGTGGGCTCTGGAAAGCTGCTATTGTTCTGTTGTCTTCTGCCCTCCCACCTGTATGCTGGATCGTAGCCTCTATCTGCTTCCCCCCTTCTCCCCCTCTTCCCCAACTCTGTGCTGTGTGTCTGTAGTGCTCTCATAAAGTCAGAAGCCGCAATTTTGCTGCTTGTAGGGTTGTGAAAATTGGTCACTGGCTATTCTGCAGCAAGTGAAAACTAGTAGTGAAGCAGAGAAGGAATGATCTTTTCCCCAAGTGTTCTATGAATGGATTCTTATGGAATTTGCTCTCATTCATACTCATTTATGACTGCTGTGATAAATGCCTGGGAAGGGATTTCTAATCAGATGGGTTTGTAAGAACCATTGTGTACTCCTCCTGTATCCAATGTATGCACAGAAAGGAGTCAAAGCCTTCTACGTGCCAGAATTCAGATGTGTGATGGTCCTTCCTCCAACATTTCACAGGGCTAAAGTAATGTTTCTTGGTATTTAAACAACTTTAGAGGAGATTAAGGTTTTAGACAATTTCAGAAAGAGTTGAAATAAGAACTGACTTGAATCAGCCTTTCATCTGTCTTGGGTGCTGTGTGCTAGATTTTGGAAAACATTTGAGTAAGACAGTGTTGCAAGGGGAAGGGGATGAGCTATTTTTTCTACCATCTTGAAAAGGTAATTCCCTTCTGTTCTTCTGTGTTGAAGCCTTCAGCATCAGTGAAAAGTTAACTGTCTGCTAGCCTTAATGTAGGCAGGTTTTTGGCTGCAAAACAGAGGAGTTTGGGTTCTGTCAAGCAAGCCTCCTACACTTGTCCGACTCTGATAGTGTTCCAGAGGGAGCTGGTTGAGGTCATCTCTGTGTTTGTCCATCCCCTGATATTGCTGATTAGATGTTAGAAAAGCTGCCAGTTGCTGTGGGCAGCATGAGGACTGGAATGGGTCAATAGGTCCTTTCCTGTCAGATAGTAATTTTTTCAGTCTGTTTCAAACTGTTGACCTAGATAAGGTGAAAGACGGAATATCCCTTGACCAGCCTGTCATCCCTGGAGCCATCTGGCTCCTTCCCATCCCTGCACATTTGCATTTATAGTTTAAATGCTGAAAGACTGGACGGTGCCTTGGTTTCACGGCTGCATGCACTAAACAGATAAAGCAAAAAACATTTATTAAGTGACTTTCCTAAGAACCTCATTTAAACTTAAATGAAACCTATCTCCCTCAGTTATGACTGAATATCTGGTATCTTGTTAATGCATTTTTCTTTTAAAGGAAGATTAGGAGTGATATATGAGCAAGGCAGTTGAATTGCAGGAACTCAATTATTCCAAACTAAAGTATTGTACAGCACATTGACAGAGTCCTGTAATAGCTGCATGGCTCAAGTGAAGGGTTTGTGAGTATTTTTGTTTGTAGTGCCTCAGTTGCCAGCGAGTTTGCAACTTTCCAGCAAGCGTTTTAGAAACAGACTTGTCAAAGTTTCCTATCCGGAGGTAGTAATTTAGATAGATTAAAAAAACTCCAAGGCTAGCATTACAAAAGGCTTACAACAATTCTTGATAGTGCTTGCTAACTCTTGTGTATGTGTGTGCACATGTGCATGTGTGTGTTTACAGAACAAAAAAGACAGGTAAGAATTGCTCTGATGTTATATAACCTTCCCAACTAAGACCTGCTTTAGCTTTCCTGTAACTCTCTCTGCCAGGTTTATTACTTTGGTAAGGTTTGATAGAACCCAGCAAGTCCCCCCATTGTAGTAGTCACTACAGATGAAGGCAAAGGAGACAGCCCTTGCCCCTTGCAGATTGTAGTTAAGAAATTTGATTGAGTGCAATGGTTGATGCCCACCCAAAAAGTGAAATTAAAGGTAAGTAGCAAGTTCACTAGTGTGTGTTAGGTTCTTAATGCTTTAAGTCTTGGTGACAGTCAATCTAACTAGGGGCAGCTGGCTGCTATTTTTGTGAGAACTTTTAAAAGAAAACCAGCCATCTATGTTTACAGTTTGAAGTGTTTAATTGATCCCATGCAGAGTGTTTGGCAAAGAAGAAAGCAAATAGCATTTGAAAGATAAAGGTGTCAGGGAATGCTTAGGGGAACCATACATGTTCAAAACATGATAAAGGAGTTTTTACAACTGACATAGAGAGGTGGTGAGTTTTGTAGGGATGTGTTGCCAGTAGAAGTGTGGAAAGATGTGAAGGTACCATATGTAATAAATATGCTACTGCATGGCTGGTGAGCTGCAATGGCATTGCTTCTCACAGAAGCAATTATTTACAGAAAAGTAGAATCCATCATCCAATACTGAGAGGTAGAAGCAACTCTCTTGCTTTTATGTTGACAATTGTTTAATTTGCCTGTGTTGACACATCAGTTACTTCTACACTTAGAGTTAGGATCTAATTAATCGGAAAATTAAGTGCCTTGCAGTCATTGCCTGCCTAGAGTGCAGCCACAGCAGCTTTTATTCTGGTACTAAAATGACAGCCACGATAGTCAGAGGAAATGCGTTTGAATTTTTGGGGTTTGTTTGTTTGTTTGTTTTTTGGGGTATTTTTTTATGGTGGAATCTTGGCTTCTGCATTTCTGGAGGACAGCTTTGTCTGTCTGGTAGGACCATTGAAGAAGATATTCCCTCCCTCTTCAGTATACCTGATAATCTTCAAGACTTCCCTTTTGGAAATTGGAAAGCAGCTCTGTGTGTTCTTCCCTCAGAGCAGCAGTTTGGCTGAGTGGATGCGTCTGCCTCTAGCCATGGCTGTGCATTAGCTACAGCCCTTGTTGTTCAGAGCATCTCTGGAACCTTTCCGTGCCTGTGAAGGTTCCAAGCAGATGCAGTGTGGTGCTGTGGTTATGTTCAGCTGTGTATCTCACAGATGAGGGAATTGTTGACACTTCTGTTTTGGATAAGGCAAAAATCAGGAAGCCTAGCACATCCCTTAGAGCCATGGCGTCATTTTGGAAGCTGGCAGGATTAAAAAAAAGGTTTTCATTTGTGTTCTGGACACATTTGCTCAGGTATGGATAACAAGGTGTCAAAGCCTAATTTTAATGGGACTCTTTTTTTGACTTTGTTGTGTGTTTCTCTGATGTATGCTATTGTAAGCTTCACAAGTTTAACCGTAAAATATCTCTAGTCTTCTGAGCCAGAAACTACAACATATAATGTATTCTCTAGTTTTGTTGGCCTGTCAGTGAACTGGAGGCCTGATTTGTGCTGTTATAAAGGGCTTAGTTACATTATACAGAGAGATTAATCTCGTCAAATCTTCTATCGAGTAATTATATCACTTGCTCTTCTGTCATACATCTATGGCACAGTGGTTGGAGATTTTAATACTATTTCCACTGCAAGGCCATATGTGAAAGGCTTGTAATGCCAAGCAAATGGCTTTCCTGTGTCTGCACTTGTTAACCTTGCCCAAGGAAGAACCTGCAAGTCATCTTCAGTTCTGTGTATGTTGACCAACAGTGAGGAACACAGCAATAAAGCTACCGTCATTGAGCAATTCTCTTCTCATGCTCTGTGAATAAGCACAATGTAATAGGTGCTAAAGTCCACAACTTCAATATATAGAAGTCTAAAGACAGATCTCAATACTCGTTCTCTATTAATTTGCTCATTTGGCTCAAATTGTGACTTTAATAGTTTGATTTATAGTGCTGATGTTTTGCTTACAAATTGGAGACCTTATTATGCTGTCTGCTTTTAAAGTCAATGCAGAGTGATTGCAATGCGCTCATAGTTTAAAGACATTAACAAGAGAAATGTGCTGTAGCAGCAATACTTGGCACAAACACAAGCAATTACAGCTAAATTCCATGTCCATTTCCAAGCTAATTTGAACAAATTTTTACGTTATAGGTTCTTACACTTTTAACATTGGTTACTGTGGAAAGAGGGATGAAAAAAATCAGGCTGAGCTCTCTTGATTAACCATCTTGCAGCAACATTCTGTTGAGAACAGCTATGCTGCTTATCTGTCCTCCAGATACAGTTTTTCAGGTGCCTGTCTTCAAAGTATCTGCTACCTCATTTGTTTCAAAGCATAAAATCTTTGGTTGTCTTGAGACTTCTTAGGATGTTACGTTTTGTATTCTCTGGTAACTTTACAGTTTGGCCCTGTCTTCCTCGCGTTCACCATTTTGGCAACTCTACTATGGACAAACATGATCAATTGTATTTGGTATACCTATATTAACATATTTCCAAGCTCTCCTGATGATTGGCACACTGGCTAGTAACAAAGCAAGTTGCTCAGTCTAATGGAGAGTGTCCACTCTTCCTCTAATAAAGAAACAAAGCAAGTGCAGTTGTTTGATTTCTGTGACTGTCAGCAGTGATTTGATAAATTAATTTGATATATGTACTTGAAGTATTTTCCACTAAAGGTTTTTTTTCAGTTGCCTAATTTGCATATTGGAGAATGCAAAAGTTTAGGGTACAAGCAATGAGAAGATGCCATTACATCTCACTTTCTCTGAAGGTGCTTGTGGATCTTCTGGAGGTAGAGAAGAGTAATAAACAATGGTAATAGCAAATCCACAGAGGTAGTGGAAGGCTTCTGGAGTAGGTGCTGACCGATTGGAGATTGCTTCTGAATTGTACTGATACTCCTGATAGGAAAGAGGCAAGGTAGTGGTGCAAGTGGAATTTCACTTGTAATCTCCTGCCAGGTATCAATTAAAGGTATAAGAAACATGCACAAGAAGTGTCATGAAAGTACTGAACTACACAGCAGCTTAGACAAAAGGATATATGTTCTTCAGTTGATGTCATAGTATGGCATGACATTCTCTGGTGTGTGACAGACAAATAGTGACAGCTGTCACAAAGCATTTAATTTTAGGTTTGGCCTGATTCCAAAATCAATTTGCCCAGCTATGTATCTACACACCTCCACTTTGTGAAAATGTTACTTTATAGCTCTATGAGTTAATTTCTCAATTTGGCTGTACAGATGTGTGTGCATATATGTATATTATGACTTTAATATTAAATTGCAGTTATGCTGCACAGCAGCTTAAATTATTTTTTTTATAGAGATAAAGGAATTCTCACTGTAGATGAATAGGAAGTTAATATGAATGTCAAGTGTATAAACTTAGAGCTAAGTCAGGATGTCAGCATTTTACTACTTTTTAAATTTTTTTTCACTGCTACAATTTCTGTCTTCAGTGTTATTCAGTTGGAGGAAAAACAACTTGCTGCTTACTCATAGTATTGATTGATGCTAGGAACTGTAAAAATCTCATTAATGTTGTGCGTTAACAGTTGAAGAAAAATTAAAAGGTTTCTATGTTGATCTGAGGAAAAAAAAATCCATTATTGCTATTGTACCCTTCATGTAATCACTAGTTTTCTTGCATCACTGTTTCTTGGTTCTGGTATCCTCTCCAGTGGTGAAAAGCTGCTTGGAAGTTCAAGTGACAATATCTTCACATACACATTAATAACAACATTTTACTATCACTTTACACTTCTATAGAGCCTTTTATCATGGGATTTTGTCATACTTACTATAAGAATATTAAGAATGAGTGACTTTGAGAATTACGAGCTCTTACAAGTAAGAAAGATGGGAAGCATAATTGAAATGATGTGGCTAGGGTCACACAGAAAGTTACTGGCTGTTGAGAATCAACACCAGAGCAGTATGCAAGTGTTAACACGTAGTGGTGGACTTTAATTCTTAAGTCAGAAGCTGAGAATGGAAGTACTGCCTTGAAGCTAAATTGCTGTAAGTCTTATATTGTCCTGCTAAAGTTATCATACATTTAATGGATTTTACACTTGAGAAAACCCAAGGAATTTAGTAAGGAAACGCAATGAGCCTGTCATTGTGGAAGCGAAAGATGAAGGATATAAAAAAAAGTTCATGTGGGTATGCAGTGCATGCAGGCAGCCACCTTTGTGAAGGAAGGAACTGTAACACTCTATCTATATCAAAAGTATGGCATCATCCTATTTTGCAGCCTTTTAAGGTTTTCCAGGAAGTATTACTTAAATCTAGTGCACCAAAAGGATGTGTGGAGTGCTGTAAGAAAATTAAAGAATGATGCGCATTCTGTGATTAAAGGATGCACCTAGGGCAAAGAAAGCACTTTTTAGGTGAGTTTATGTATGCAAAAAGAAACAAAAAAGGGATGCAAAGAGAGGATACCTCTGGTGCCATCCCTCTTGCTGTTCCCAAATGTAGTAAATTCATGAACATTTGAAAAACCTGAAATGTCTTCTGCTCGTGAGTATTTCTCCGCAGCTGATGGTAGGAAGGAAAGGAATGGGTCCAGGATGTTCAGCTCTCCTGAGGAATGCATCTGTTGCAGGGCAGAGGCTGAAGGTGACATTGAATTGATAAATACTGGTGAAAACTCTTATCCTAACTGTGATATTGTTAGAAACATGGTGGGATGGCTTGTGCAGCTTTGATAGTTAGACATTGTATAGAAGTCACTGCAAGATGAAATAAAGAATTGCATACAGACATACATATTGACCATAACGGTAGAGATATAGGGGTGCTGTGGATGAAATGCTTTGTGTAGAAAGGTGTCAGAGGAAGATAAAAGATCCTTTATGGCTGCCATCACTTCTTAGATGCTTAACAAAGGGGAAGATGAGGGTGAAGAGTTGCTAGGGGAAGTAGATGGTTGGAATAAATGATTCAGGGACCCTTGGGGTGCTTTAACAATCCAGAGGCCTTTCATAGGAAAATATACACTGAAGCAAATGCATTCAGTAAATTTCTAAAATTTTAATGAAAAACAATTTCCTGTCACAGCAGATGGCGGAATCTGGCAGTCTTATATCACACCATGGTGGGCTGAGGGGATCTTTCAGTTTTTGCTGGAGCTGGGCATAGTGCAGACTAGACTGGCTGATGACAAAGGGAGGCTGTTTGCTGCAGGATATGATGTTGGGAATCAGCAGATAGTGCTCTGTGTTCCCACTGAGAAATAGTTAAATGTGCTGTACTGCAGTAAGACACAAGCTTCTGGTGAGAAGTTTGCTGGAATGATCTGTTGGTTTTGCTTACAACTGCAATATTTTCAAGCTAAAGTTTTATTGTTATCTCTGTAAGATTAAGTCCTTTTTTGACCTGTGTAGTTTTCATTTGGGGAGGTTTGTGTATGTTCCTGGCCTTTAAGCCTTCTCTGTCACAGTAAAGTCCCAGAGGATAGTAACAGGTTCTAATCTCAACTCTACACATGCTGTCTCAGTAATAGATGTTTGAATTGTAATGCTTATTTATCATGTATTAGGAAGGGTTGGCTGGTCCACTTGATGGCTGATTACATTACTGTCAAGGGTGTGAAAGAATTGCATATTGACAGTGTTATGATGTAGCTTCTGCATAAGCTGATTTCTGTTTGGTGTGAAATGGGTATCTTGATGGTTTTATGCCATTATTAATTAGCATTTTTTGCAAGATGGTCTAACTGATGGGGAAAGGGGGAGATATTAAGCTACTGGTTGAATCTGTATCTTCCTTGGGATAGCCTGAGATACATCATGCCCAACCTGTGCTGTTTCAAACTGAAGTGTGCCTCTGATCATTAATAAGCCACTTTAAGAGAAGTGGTGCACCTGAGATGTACTTCTTGCAGCTAGCCTTTGTGTACGATGCTGAAAGCTCACAGATTTTTAAATCACATGCTGATTTCTTCATATATTAGACATTTGTTTGGTTCTGTTTCTGCAGTCCTTCTGATCACAGATTTGGTATGGACAGGGTCAGCCCACTTCAGGCACATTCTCAGGCTTGCCGATAGGGTGAGAACTCAGGACAGAAAAAGTCCATCAGACTTGTTCAGGCAGGCAAAGTGTGATATGTGCATGGTGCAGAAAGGCCTGCTGAACACCCATCCACAAACCTGCCCTCCACGTGCGTAAGTCATAAAACACTCTGGTATTATGAAACCAACTAAATGTCTTTTGTGCAAAGGATGAAAAAAAACCACAAAAAGCTATCAAAAGCTGCAGGATAGTACTGGACTTCTAGGTCTGCACAGTAGCATGGACAGAAATGACCAGGTGATCCCTGCGAGTGGACAGTATTACAGCAGTAAAAGGACAGTGTTACAGCAGTAATTAAAGTAAGCAAATTACACCCGTGGATCCTAGAATTCCTGCTTCAGGGAAACTCCTTGCTGAGCATAAACCTGTGCTTCTGTTTGCTTTCATAGTAAAGATGCACCAGTAATCTTCCTGATAGTTTCTCAGTGCTAGGAGCACGGCAAAACCATGAAGCCTGTAGTTTATATTCCCAAAGAAACAAAATGCCAATCAAGACCAGGCTATAAATACTCTTGCTTACCAGCGTCGTTCCTAGTGTTACCAGGCTGTTTGTGGATGGGGGATTTCTAATATGAACATTGAGTTTTTTCCTAGTGATCTAGGATGAAAATCAAGAAAGATTAGCATTATGGTACTGTGAAGGTCAGAGGCTGTAAGCAAGCAATAGTTTGTAGGGAAACATACTTCTTTTANCATACAACTTTTTTGTTAGGTTTGAATCCCTCTCATCCCTACATTTCTTAAAATTCATTGCTACAGATTTTACTAGGAAGCATCCAGGTTTGACATACATCCATCTTGGATTTAAAGTGAATGAAAACTGATCATTCAGAGCAAGAACTTTAAAAAATTCCTGAGTGGTAGACTGATGTCATCGGTGCTCCTAAATGCTGTAAACTCAATATGAGCTGCTGCAGAATTATTTCTGCATTATGAAAATAGCCACTGTTACTCAGCTGTGACACAGCTACCACTAGCAGCAGTAGTTGGTGATGGGATAAGTATGATATAAGCATACTAAGGTATTTGTAGTGGCATGATACAGAAAATCTTAGTTTTTTTAACATTTTAAGATTATTTCAGTTAGAGGTAATAATTTTGCCTCAAACTTGAGCAGCAAAAGGTCATGTTACTGCTTCTTTTTCACCTTCTGTTCAGTAAAGACAGCATGGGATGAAGGATAGCATGGGAGGAAGGACAGCATGGGAGGAGTCACAGCCCACCTGTGATTTTGTGAGGGAGACTTCAGGTCTGATTATGATTGTTTTATAGACTTCCAGTGTGACCTTCAGCAGTGCACTCCTTTCCTGTATATATCTGTTCTTCACCTCTCAACTGGAGATAATCATGCTTGTTTTGCAAGGGTATTTCCTGGAGAAATTCATTACTGTCTGTAAAATGCCCTAGTAATACAGTGACAGAGCCATGTAAGTATCTAGAGAGATAATTAAATGGAAATTATACTACCTACATATAAGGTTATGTGGGTAGACATCTCACAACAGATGTCTAATTGTAACGTCTTTTTAAAGTCTCAGCATGCACAGGTGTTGTAGTGAGCGAGCTAGAAGGTACAGAGCATGTTGTGTGCATTTCAGATATTATTCTAAGGATTGATTATTTTACTATCTGTGATGTTAGGGATATATGCCATAGGATATGAAAGTAAGGGATTTGGACAAAAGTCACAATTTTCATATAGGGATTATTACTGTAGACTCAAACTGCGTATTTACCTCTGGGGGCAGGAGAAAGTGAAAGGAGGTGAGACTTTCTCTGTCTTATTGGCTCTTGGGTGATAAATAGAGTTGCATAATGGAGAATTCAGTTCACTTGATTTCTGACTGCTTTGAATATGTATAGGGTCAAAGAGGCCCACACTTGTCTGAGGTTAATAGACTACTCCTAACATTATTTTAAAACGAGCAAAATAGAGCCTGTCGAAAAATTCTCCTGAAAGCCTCTGAAACTAAGTGTAGCCTTTGCATTACTTTAATGCTCCATAAAGCAGAACTGGTGAACTGAATTCTGTTCCAGTAGCTGTAAAAGTTTGTTAGAAGACCCAGTGCATATTTTCAGGCTATTTTGGGTGCTTATTGCCAACTTCTTGGAAATAACAGAGGAACAAGTCATGCTGAAAGGGAATTCAAAATAATCTTGGGTAATGGTAAAGCTGTGGAATACCTCAGATCCTGCAACTGCTCCTTCTAAGAAAACAGATATCTTTGGTCTTACTTGACCACCAAATAAGTGGCCTGTTTCTCCTGCAAAGGTGCGGAGATGCCACTGATTGTAAAAGATGTACTGAGTGTTTAACACTTACCTTATTTTCATTGTCCCGTGCCAAGCAAGAAACAAATTGGACTGTTATAAAGTCAATGTTATCATTAATTTAGTCTGTTTAGCTTCCATGATTCCAAACAGCTTTCTGTTTATTCTGTGGATTAGTACACAAGTGCGTAACTGATGCATACAAACTAGAGAGGCGATGCCCTTCTGAAGGGAACAGAGGGTCCAATATGCCGGGCAGACCCTCCTTTAGGGAAGTCTGCTGCCACCCTGGGGCCTGGATTAGGGGCATCAGTAGGAAACTTACTAGCTTGGTACCACCCTCAGACTATTACCCACTGATGCTTTTCCATGTAAATGGCAATGAAGTCGAAACATGTAGCCTGGGGGTGATTAAAAGGGACTTTAGTGCCTCAGGTTGGTTAGTAAGGAAATCTAGGATGCAGGTTGTTTTTGCTTCTCTTCTTCCAGTTGCAGGCAGCAACATTGGAAGAAACAGACACACTTAGTGTTTTACTACATGGCTCCACAGCTGGTGCCACTGCCACAATTTTGGGTTTTTCAATAATGGGACGGCCTACGTGCCACCAGGCATGCTGGCATTGGATGGGGTTCATCTTTTTAAAAGGAGGAATAGGGTCTTTGCTCATGAGCTAGCAGGTCTCACTGACCAAGCTTTAAACTAGGCTTGGTGGGGAAGAGGGTTATTATCACTCTTGCCTGTGACAGCCAAGGGACGACACACCAAGGTTAGAATGGGGTGCTAGGGAGGTCCCTCAACCTGTTGCTGAAAGATGTGCTGGGTACACTGCAGCACACTCAAAGTCTTATGGAGCCAGGAGCTCCTGAGCGTTAGGAGCCAGTGGGGAAACATGCATAAAACACCTCAAAGGAAGGCCACCTGGAGAGCAGCACAAAGGAACTGCAGCCACTCCGGCCCATAAGTCAGCTTCAACTAGGACCTGACTGAATTGCCTCTATGCAAACTCACTTAGCATGGGGAGCAAACAACAGGAGTTAAAAGACATGCATGCCTGCAGGGCTATGATCTCATTGGTATCACAGAGACATGGTGGGATGGCTCTTATGACTGGCGTATTGAAATGGAAGGATCCAGGCTCTTCAGGAATGACAGGCAGGGGAGACGAGGAGGGGGTGTCACCCTCTAATATCAGGGACCAACTGGAGTGCATGGAACTCTACCTGAGGATGGATGAGAGCCAATGGAGAGCTTATGGTCAGGATTAAAAGGATTAAAAGGAGGGCAGGGACAGGTGACGTTACAGTGGGAGCCTGCTACAGGCCACCCGACAAGGAAGACCAAGCGGACGAGACCCTCTACAGACAGATAGGAGCAGCCTCACATTCACAGGCCCTGGTCCTCATGGGAGACTTCAACCACCTAATATCTGTTGGAGGGGCAACACAGGAAGGCACAAGCAATGCAGGAAGTTCTAGGAAAGCGCTGATGATAACTTCGCTCTCCAAGTGATAGAGGAGCCAACAAAGGGGGGTGCTATGCTGGACCTTGTCCTTACCAACAAGGAGGGGCTAGTGGGGAATGTGGAGATCAAGGGTACTGTTGGCTGCAGTGATCATGAAATGGTAGAGTTCAAGATCCGTAGGGCAGTGAGGAGGATGTGCAGCAAGCTTACTACCCCGGACTTCAGGAGAGTGGACTTTGGCCTCTTCCGGTATCTGCTTGGCAGAGTACCGTAAGATAAAGCCCTGGAGGGAAGAGGGACCCAAGGAAGCTGGTTAGTATTCAAGGATCACATCATCCAAGCTCAGGAGCAATGTATCCCAACAAAGAGGAAGTCAGAGTAAAAAGGAGGCGTAAAGAGGGTGGACTGGAAAAGCGGAAATATAACCCCCAATTTTCAAAAAGGGAAAAGAGGAAGACCCAGGGAACTGCAGGCTGGTCAGCCTCACCTTTGTGCCTGGCAAGATCATGGAGCAGATCCTCCTGGAAACTCTGCTAAGGCACATGGAAAACAAGGAGGTGATTGGTGACAGCCAACTCGGCTTCACCAAGGGTGAGTCATGCCTGACAAATTTGGTGACCTTCTATGATGGGGTTACATCATTGGTGGATAAAGGGAGAGCAACAGGACATCATCTACCTGGACTTCCACAAAGCATTTGGCACCGTCCCACACAATATCCTTGTCTCTAGACTGGAGAGACATGGATTTGATGGATGGACCACTCGGTAGATAAGGAATTGGCTGGATGGTTGCACTCAAAGAGTTGTGGTCAACGGCTCAATGTCTGAGTGGTAATCAGTGATGAGTGGCATTCCTCAGGGGTTGGTACTGGGACTGATGATGTTTAGAATCTTTGTTGGAGATGTGGACAGTGGGATTGAGTGCACACTCAGCAAATCTGCTGACAACACCAACCTGCATGACACAGTCACACACTGGAGGGGAGGGATGCCATCCAGAGGAACCTGGACAGGCTTGAGAGGTGGGCCCATGCCAGTGTCATGAAGTTCAATCAGGCCAAATGCATGTGGATCAGGGCAATCCCATGCACAAATACAGGCTGGGTGGAGAATGGCTTGAGAGCAGCCCAGAGGAGAAGGACTTGGGGGTGTTGGTGGATGAGAAGCTCAAGCAGCAATGCTTGCTTGCAGCCCGGAACGCCAACCATATCCTGGGCTACATCAAAAGAAGTGTGGCCAGGAGGTCGAGAAGGGTGTTTCTGCCCCTCTACTCTGCTCTTGTGAGACCCCACCTGGAGTACTGTGTCCAGCTTCGGAGTCCTCAACACAAGAAGGACATGGACCTGTTGGAGTGAGTCCAGAGGAGGGCCACGAAGATGATCAGAGGGTTAGAGCACCTCTTCTGTGAAGACAGGTTGACAGAGTTGTGGAAGTTCAGCCTGGAGAAACAAAGGCTCTGGACAAACCTTATTGCAGTCTTCCAATATCTGGAGGGGCCTACAAGAAAGCTGAAGAGGGACCTTTTACAAGGGCATGTAGTGATAGAATAAGGGGTAATGCTTCAAACTGAAAGAGGGTAGATTTAGAATAGATACCAGGAAGAAATTTTTTACTCTGAGGGTGGTGAGGCACTGGAACAAGTTTCCCAGGGAAGTTGCAGAGGCCCCATCCCTGGAAGTGTTCAAGCCCAGGTTGGATGGGGCTTTGAGCAACCTGGTCTAGCAGTAGGTGTCCCTGCCCATGGCAGGGAGGTTGGAACTAGATGATCTTTAAGGTCCCTGCCAACCTAAACCATTCTATGAGAGAGGAGAAAGCCCTTTGAATTAAAAGCAAAAGATGCAGTAATAACCAATCCTGTGGACTGTTTCAAAGAGTCATACTTCCTATATTTGTGATCTCAAATTTTGTTTGTGTGCCATCTAGTTTACCGCCTGGAAAGTGAAAGTCTTGTGTCACATTTAGAAGTGTTTGGTTTCCTTTGGAAGTAACTACCACAACTCTGCACAAAATCTACTTTTTACTGGCAGCTTTTCAGGTATTCCTGCTTTTGACAGCTTCTTTTTGTGCTTTGTATGAAGTGAGGTGGACTCCTTGATGAGTCTCCAGTTGTTTCACAATCCAGTGTGTAATAATAATATACAGACTTCCAATTGTTTAATATTTATATGAAATTCTGTTTCTCTTCTATTTCTGCAGAAGAAAAAGTCTGCAGTTTAATATTAAAAGTCCAAGCAAATTGCACCAGGTTTTAAAATCAGAGTCCTTGTTAAAATTGAAGATTATTGTAAATACAACATCAAAACATTTGAGGCATTTATGGAGAAGAAAAGTTACCGCTGTGAGGAAAGCTTGTATCCCATATATGATGAAAGCTCACTGCAAAGAGCCATTAGTTGCATAGCTGAGACTTCTAAGTGCAACCTTAATTATGCAAGCTCTTACCAGTTATATATAGAAGACAGTCCATGGATAGAGCATGTGACAGCTGTGACTGTATTAAATTGCATACTCTGGTGGCATTCTGCCAGTCAAATGGCACTCTAAAATTGAAAGAATAGGATTATTTAAAAATGCTAAATCTGTCCTAAACTCATTGCTACTTTATCTCTCTACGTATGGAGCTGGTTAAGTTGGTATTGAAGGTTATAGAAAGCAGGCTTTGCATCCCAGATCAGCAGTAGCAATATTGCTCTTACGCTATAAATTATGACATTCTCTTGATATGTATATGCTTGTTAATGACATTCATGCAGTGACAGCCTGCTCAGTGACCCTAAACAGCTGAGGATACCTGTTCTCTAAGAAAATTTTGGAAAGCATCCTGTTTAGAGAAAATGCTTTTCATTAGCTGGTTATATATTCTCAATATCTATGGAGTTTGTTCCCCTCTGACTGTGTGAACCATATCCATGAAAATAAATTTATTGCTTTGCTATTCCATCTGCTTTTACTTCTAGGACATCATCTGATAGCCCAGTCCTTTCCCTGGGATGTTACAATTTTTAGAAGCAGTGAAGTTTGGAAAGTCTTGAATAGCATCCCAAATGTAGAGATAAAATATAGTAACAACTTATTTGTTAAGTATGCAACTTCTGCCATGGAATGAGTTGCCTCTTATTCATTAAATAAACTGAAATTTTAACATAATCTTCACAGTTGATATGCAACCTCTTTCTCTAGTACTGAATTTTGTTTCAGGTTTGAATTGTGTTGAAAGAGGTCAACAATAATTTGGCTTGGAAATACCTTTGCTAAGTTCTTGATTCTGCTACAGACATTTGGGACAACGTTATGGGAGACATTTTACTCTCATTTGTCTTGCTTCCCTTTCTGCAAAATGGAGAAAACTTTTATTTTCCTGTGTTTTCTTTGTCTTGCCTGTCCAGTTGTGGAGTGTCTAGCATACAGCTAGGGTCGGATCTCACCTAGAGAACCATTCTGCCTGGACTTCCAACTTCCCATCTCAAATAATATGCAGGGAAACACAGAGCAGAATCCAAAGTGTGCTAGTCAATAATGATTTCTTTTCCTTTCAAAGATGTAATCTCCATTTTGTGCTCCTGTGTTAGTTCAAAGGAGAGAAAGTAAGGAGGGAGAATTTCTTGATAATTCTCATAGAGTTAACATGTCTAGTAATCAGTCATTGACACTTTTGATAGGTATGGGAGGAAAGGAAAGTTGATTCACAATGGAAAATTAGTAATCTTTCTGAGGCATATGTTGACCCAGAGATTTTGTACTATTGAATTATGAACTAAAACATTGCCTCAGCAAAACTTCTGAACTGAGAAGAAGATGTGACAAACAGTAAACACACTTAAAAATGGCAAGATGTGCAGGGACATTAAAAAAACCCTGAAAGCGAGATAAGAATTGTGTGAAAACATGGTCTGTGAATGCAGGTGTTCTGAATGGAATGTGGCTTCATTTCTTCCTGCTGTACTTCAGGCAGCTGTGGGGGAATGATTGAAAGATCAGTGAATCAGCAAAAGGATTCCTGTTTTTTAATTATAATTTTTATTATTAAAAAAAAGTGAAAGAAGTCTAGGAAATAGGAAACTCATAAGGAACCTTTTGTTTTGCTCTGTTTGAAAGATGCCATCAGACTTCTCTAATGTTCTTGAGTACTGCTGGTCACCAGTGAGTGGGGGCATGTGTTCCTCAGGTGTGTCTTTGGCCAATGTTGACACTGTCTCTATTCTTAAAAGTTCATCATTTACTCATCATTTCTTCTGTCTTCCTGCCTTCCTTTTTTTTGTTCATCTACCTGAGACCTTAAGCACTGCAGAGGATGAAAAAGGAATTACTGAGTTAGTTTAACATCTAAATTAATGAGGAATGAAGGATCAGCTAACTGAATGCACTAGACTTACAACACACGAATTAGGTTAGTTAATGTTAAGGTAATTTTATTGTGTGGAATTACATGCGATAAAATTGAAAAAACAGATTTAGGTTGTGCACCTTCTTGGGAGAGCAGACTGCCCAGGCGTCTGCACAGTGCTATAACTTCCCTCTTCCTCCTTACTCATTTAAAAACCTAGTTTTATGTCTTTGTTCTTACTTTTGTCTCTTTCTAAGAAAGAGTAATTACTTAGCAAGTGATATATTTGAAGAGTTCATTGTGATCTGCCAGTTTAACCACTGAGTTTAATAAAGCTTACTGCCTCAGGTCCTATGAGATGAGCAGGATTGTCCTGTATAACTCAGCAGCCTGCTCCCCTGCAGCCCCTCTGTGCAGACATGCACTGACCTTGCTGCTCCTGTGCCAGCTACAAGCCCATTATTGCTGCAGGACTGTCAAAGTTGCAATACTAAAATGATTTCTGTTTGAATACCTGGTGCAGGTATTTCAACTTAAAAGCCTTTAGCAATGTTAAATGGTTAATAGTTGAGAAGATCAAGTAAGGAGATGACTATATCCAATGTAATTGTTGGCTTCTCCCCAAGCTGGGATCATCCCGATGTTTTTTTGTTATCACTGTAAATAATAAATTAGTCATTTATTTTTACAACACATGACCTTATTAAAAAGGAAATATTTTTTTTGTGATGTGGAAGAGAAAGGGTCTTGTGCAAAAGCAGGTGGAGGTGCATTTATTTCTGGAGTTCAGAAACAGTGACTGTATTTTGGCTTATGATTAATAAGTTACCACCTGAAATTAATTATTGGTTCCTTTCTTTTCAGACTCTGTTTTGTCTCCAATATTTTGCTTGTTTATGTTTGTCAGACCTGTAAATGCCATGTCTAAATAATCAACTTTTTCAGCTCAGACCCACAAAATGAAGTCATACAGTATTTCTGTTCATCAGATCTGATTGTGATTAGTATTTTTGTGTGTCACATACATTGAGGTATAGATACACCTTTACCTAAATGTACTCCATTTATCTGTGTACTGGTCTCTGAGTTTCTGGCTTTTCCATAGGTGTATAGACTGTAGATCCTGCAGAGGGCGGGGGGACAGCTGTGGGAGGGGGCGGCGGCGGTGCTGGTTTATTAATCTGGATCACAGGAAAGCTTTCATTGATTGCATAATCAATGTAAAATAATAATTTGTAAAGTGATGAGTATACCCATATTAATTAAAAGCAAGCTAACAGGCTGATAATAAATGGCTTAAATGGTAGTGCTTCTGATTTGGAAAAGAACAGCGTGGCATAATTTATGCTGAGTCAGACTGGTGTTATTCAGCATGCAGGATATCTTGCATGTTGTATCTAAATTAATCTAATTGGAATGGTGACCTTTCATACTATACGTTACTTCTAGCTTACATATTTAGTTTCTAGCCTAGCTCTACTGTTCTGAAGCATCATCTGGGAAAAGGAGGTTTTAATCCTATGCCTAACAAACTTGTAAAATGTGAAGTTAAAGTTTTATGAAGCAGAAAGTAACACTGTAAAGGCATATGAGACTTAGGCGTGACCGCAATCACTTTGAAGTTAGAGTCTTTTAAGTGCTCTGCTATATTTGAAGACTTCCCATGTTTCAGGTGTGTTTCAGCATGCCTCAGGTGCACTCAGGAAACATGAACCTGCCTGGACCTGAGGCATAGTAGCCTGGGAGCAGGGACAGGAGACCTATTAGTAGCCCTTTGGAAGTAGTGTGCATCTTCCATTGCACATCTTTCAGATGTATAATTGTTTCTCCTTGTCAGGGATAACTTCAGAATGAGAAATGGAGAACAACTGATTGCTACAAATGGGAAAAGAAGCAGGCTTAGGACTCCAGTCAGTGCATCAACTACAATTCTACTTGTCCTGATTTGGGAACAGATGGTTTCTGTCATGTAAGGACATACCTGTACAAGGAGTAGGGCTAAGGCAGCTGTTAATGTTGGTGCAGAATTCAGTGATCCCAAGATAACCAGTAATGGTAGAAATACAGACTGATATTACTGTTCCTATCTATGAAATTCTGCAAAGGTGTGATTGCTGCAGGTAGAGTGCCTCTATTAGTACCCCTTGTGCCTTGCATGTTCTCCTGGATGCAAGAGAGCACAGATCTTCCTGTACTGTTTCTCACCAGGCAGTCACGTCACAACTAGTTCCACCCATCATGCCATGGATCGAAGTGATCTTCACATGTGTTGGTGCTGGGCAGGAGGACCATACATTTTACTTAATATGCTATTCCTTTGTTTCCAAAGTACAGTTACTTCATGGGTTTGATATGGAATGGAATAGTTCCAGCTGGAAGGGACCTACAATGATCATCTAGTCCAACTGCCTGACCAATTCAGGTCTGACTAAAAGTTAAAGCATATTATTAAGGACATTGTCCAAATGCCTCTTAAACACTGACAGGCATGGGGCATCGACCACCTCTCTAGGCAGTGTATTCCAGTGTTTGACCACCCTCTCAGTGAAGGCATGTTTCCTACTGTGCAGCCTGAACCTCCCCTGGTGCAGCTTTGAACCATTCCCACACGTCCTGTCACTGGATTCCAGGAAGAAGAGATCAGCACCTCCCTCTCCACTTCCACTCCTGAGGAAGCTGTAGAGAGAGAGGAGGCCGCCCCTCAGCCTCCTTTTCTCCAAACTAGACAAACCCTGGGTCCTCAGCTGCTCCTCACAGGACATGCCTTCCAGTCCTTTCACCTGATTTGTTGCCCTCCTCTGGATGCATTCAAGGGCCTTCACACCCTTCTTAAATGGTGGGGCCCAGAACTGCACACAGTACTCAAGGTGAGGCCTCGGCAAAGCTGAATACGGTGGGATAATCCCCTCTTTTGACCGGCTGGTTATGCTGTGTTTGATGCCCCCCAGGATGCAGTTTGCCCCCTTGGCTGCCAGGGCACACTGCTGACTCCTCCTGAGCCCGCTGTCGACCGGCACCCCCAGGTCCCTTTCTGCAGGGCTGCTCCACAGCCGCTCCTCTCCCAGTGTATACTTGTGCCTGGTGTTACTCCATCCCAGCTGCAGAATCTGACATTTGTTCTTGTTAAATTTCATCCCATCAATGATTGCCCAGTGCTCCAATCTATGCAGTTCCCTCTGCAAGGCCTCTTGTCCCTCAAGAGAGCCAACAGCACCTCCCGGTTTGGCATCATGAGCCAAACATGCTAATGGTGCATTCAACTCCTGCATCCGGATCATTGATAAAAACATTGAACAGAACTGGCCCTAGAATTGAAGCCTGAGGGACACTGCTAGTATCTGGCTGCCAACCAGATGTAGCCCCATTCACTACAACCCTTGGAGCTCTGCCTTTGAGCCAGGTCTTCACCCAGCACACCGTGAACCTGCTCATCCCACAGCTGGACAACTTGGCCAGAAGGATGCTGTGAGGAGCAGTATCCAAAGCCTTCCTAAAATCCAGAAAAACTACATCCGCTGCCTTTCCTTCATCCACTACGTGAGTGACCTTATCATACAAGTATATCAACTTATTTAGACAGGAGTTGCCCTTTGTGAACCCATGTTGACTGTGCCTGATGATTGCATTGTTGTTTAAATGCCTTTCAATAGCACCCAGTATGACCTTCTCCACAATTTTTCCGGTACTGGGGTTAGACTAACAGGTCTGTAGTTTTCTGGGTCTTCCTTTATGCCCTTCTTGTAGACTGGAATTACACTGACTAGCTTTCAGTCAGTCGTGAATTCCCCAGCCTCCCCAAGACCTTTGGCAGATGATCAATAGGGGTCTTGCTGTGACATCTGCTAGCTCCGTCTGAGATGACTCCCATCAGGTCCAATGGACTTACATACATTCAGCTGATACAGCTGTCCCCTTACAATTTCAGTGTCACAAATGGAAAGTCACTGTTCCCACAGTCATGGTCCTCTGACTCAGAGTACTGAGTAGCCCAGGGTCTATCAGTATTATTAAAGACTAAGGCCAAAAAAAGGCATTCAATGCCTCCACTGTTTCTTCATGCCTATTTGTCAGGTTACTGTCTTCAACAAGTATCAGTCCAACACTTTCCTTACACCTCCTCTTGCTATTAACGTATTTAAAAAACCTACAAAACTTAAAAACCATTTGTTTCTTACCTGTAGAGTTGACTGGATGATGAGTTGACAGAGTGTGAAATCTGTCTTTTATAATATAAGCCTTCCCATTTATTTCATCTTCAGGTGAAAGAAAACCCACAATTATTCCAACAGATGTGATTTTGTTTAATTGAAGCTAAATAAAATATTAATGGTTTATGGATGCTTTCAAATAAGTGGTATTTGTTTAATGTTATCATCATTGTTTAGTCTACCACCAGAATGGAAGGGGCTCAGCTCCTTGTACTACGTGTGTTTTACTCTTTTCCCTGTAAATATCCCTTGTCGCTGTCATGTAGGAAGTGTCAAGCGTTTTTTAGGTATAGTGCAGTCTGTCCTGCTTTGGTTCAACTATGCAGATAAGCTAGTGTCCTAGAAATACTTTTTGGATAAAAGGATCCTGGCGTCTAACAATTGTGAAAGCAGTCTGCATTGCAAGGGAGACAAATGAAATAAACCACTGTCTCTTTTTAATACAGGAAGTAGGCATTTGTTTAACAGTTGGCATTGCAGTAATGTTGTCCTGAGCTAATAGCTGGTGTGGCCCCGGCATTCTGGAAATTCACCTATCTGCAGACATAGTGAAGATTTTTTTGACCTTCTTGTGAGGATTACTCCTCTGAGTATGTAAGAAAACACATGAGTTCTGAAAGTGGGGCTTACTTCCTGCAATTGTCTGAGGCGTCTTTATTTGCAGATGTGGTCCCACTGAAACTAAATGCTTTATTATCATAAGTAAGGATTTACAAGATGAGATTTCTTCTTTTGGGCTCAGACATGTCAGACACTATCTTTCTTTGATAAGAGGAACTTTCTGAAATTTATTAATAAACATCCTTCAGAGAGAAAGGAATTTGAAGTCTTCTTGTTAAATGCATGTTTTCTAACTACTCTGTTTTCAGCTGGGGATATTTTTACATAGTAAGGGATTTACTCATATTCAACTAGATATGATTGGCCATTGCTAGAGGCAGTTGAATTTGATGGCTGAATAGTGACCTGATAACTTAGGGCAAATCCTGCTTATAATGGAAGCAGAGGAGTGAGAAATGCAGAAATGCATGCACGCTTACTCCAGTGCACAAAAGCCAGGTTCATTCCATTTTCCGTGGTTATTTATTTACTTATTTATTTAAATTCAATGTTTAGGAAACAATGAAGAAAAGCTGAGTGTCAGAGAGGGTACTTGGGAAATTTCACTTCAGCTATCTTCTTACCTTGTCATTGCAGTACTTCTACCTTACACAAGATGTGGTAATATGAGATGTATGACATATTGATTTTTCAATAACCTGGTGAGCATGCTTCTGTTGTATGGTGTAATGAGTTGTTATATTTAATGACTAAAGGAATATTAGTACCCGAGTTGAACCAATGTTAGAACTAATTTTATTTTGAAATCTAATTTGTTAGATGTTAGGACATGAGCCAAATACAGTAAAATAATATAATTAATTATAGCAAATATACCTTCTTAAAATAGGATGAAATCTTGTAGAGGACTGTAACTCTTCGTGGGTGTGATGGACCAACATACATTTTATTCTGACTGATCTTCCAGATACATAACTGAATGCACTAGTGTCCAGCACAAGTGTGTTTCTGTCTGCTCTATAAATACTATTTTATGGTATATTTTTGAGATGATAGACTGAAGATCTTCAGAAAGTAGATTCAATTTTGTTCTGTTCCATGTTTTCCTCCACATTATTTTTGATTCTCAAATACGAAAGTAGTAGCGGTAGTATGATTGTCTATAGGTTTTACTGCTTGCCTTGAAAGGGGATTCCATCCAGCTGGTTGTAGTTCACAAAGCCAACTGTTGAAGTTGTGCTGAAAGGTATAACTATTGTGATCTGTGACAGCCATGAATTTTGCAAAAAACTTTTAAACTGTGTTTATGAACTGTAAACGTGTTCTTTGCACATTGGAATTCCAAACCTGAGAAAATAATTAGAGGTTTCATACAAACCTCTAATTCCTTTTTAATAGCTCTCATAAGGTTATCATCTTGGGCTTTTTTTACGACTTCACTTTTTTGCAGCTTTTGGTGCACAGGATGGTGATAGAAAAGACTGGGGAGAGCGAAGCTTATCAAATGGATTTATATAACATCATAAAATAAATCTCTTTATTTTTTGTAATTGTGGCAGATATTTTTGAAGTGACTGATGACGGTATGCAGTAGATATTTTGGTGTTTTTTACATCCTGTATGCTTAGCTTACAGTTGGTTTGGTTGGGGATTTTGGTCTGTCATCTATGTAAAAATACCTTTATGTTTCTAAGAAAAAACAGATGTCTCAAGATGTGCCCAACATTCAAGCTTAATTATTAACTGATGATCCTCAATTCGTCCCCCCATTTTGCAGAATTCCTTCACCAGCGTAGTCATGGCTCTGCAGTTTTCCAGCACTCATTATCTACCACATCTTTGATAGAAATTCCTGTTACTTCCATTTTCCTCACCTCCACAGGACAAAATGCATCTTAAATTTAACCTCTCTGCAGCAGCCTCATCAAACTGGATTCCTAATTCCCTTTCTATTGACTAATAGATAAATGAGATTTTCTTTTCTGTTTTTTAGTAAGCCTTCTACATTCTGAGTAGACCTCTCAGCTTTCTAAATTTGTTGTGGTGCTGTAACCCCACATTCGCTGGCATTACTCATCAGAAAGAGTAGAGTTAGCTTAATTTAAAGAAAGAGAGCCTTGTTTAAGGAAAAAAAAATACGAATTTCTTAATGCAGGGCTTTTGCCACATTTCATTGAGAAAGGCAAAACATGAAGACTAGAAAGTGAGTAATACATAAATAGCTAAGAAGGGTCAGGGGAAAAACAATATAAAGAGACTCATACGTAAGTAAGTGTAAGTTTAGTTGCACTGCTGAATTGATTTTCATGTCTAGGAATTTTTCAAGTAAAATACTGGCTGAGACTTCCAGGCATGGGTGCCTAGTGAGGCACCTCAGCTTAAGGATTTGGGAAGCTAAGCTGCAAGCCTGCAGCCCCAGCTCATGTTAGCTAGTGAGCAGTTCATCAGAACAAGAACCCCTCTACCTTTTGGTCGCTAAGGAGGGAACAAAAAACAATTTGCCATGCATTTGCCTTAAGCTTTAAAAAAAGCAGTCCAGCCTGACACATTGATATACATTTAAATAAATAAATAAACTCTCCATGCATATGTCATTAGCTGAGATTGCTGTGCCATGCTGCCATTGTCCCTTTTGGGAAGATTATCATTTTGGCATTCAAATTCAGTATTCAATTTACTCCCCAGTCTGACCAAGAAGATCGGTCCATATAAAACAACTGCCAAGCCAGTTAACCCCTGTTCTGTTTTAATGCATAAGGAATAATCACTGTGATTTGCTTCCCATTTGTCTTTATTGTAGTTCACTTTAATTTATTTCTGTCCTCTCCTTCAATCTGTCAGTTTTATTACTAGATTGAATGTTAAGCCTAAGCTCCTTGGCAATATCCCAATTTTAAAGCTACATTTTTTTTAGGACATGGGTGTAATTTCTTATATAAATCATAATAAAACCCCAAAACTCTCTTTTCTTTGGGGGAAAAAAAAAATCTGCTCTGAGGCTGAGTGAGTGTACACTGCTACCACCTGAAAGCTTTGTCCTATTCTTTCTGAAGCATGATTTTTCTGATTTTTTTTCCTCTCTGTCTCATGCCAGTTTAGAATTGGGAAGGAAATTTGTTTTAATCTTGTTAAAAGTTTGTAGCTCTTAATTCTGTCTGAATTCTTAATTAGTAGCATACGGTATGTTAGTACAGAGTAGTATTTTTGAGTATGGCATTTTGAGGTATTGATTGCTAGAGGATTATTTCTCACTTTCGTTGGCTTAACCTCTCCACAGTTGCCATGAACATAATTTATGCATATCTGATTTTAATTATCAATGAATCTGAGCCCAGCCTTTCCTTATTAGAGTAAAGGACCAAGAAAGACAGAGAGAATGCTTGTTCAGCAGACTTCCCTGGCACAGGACAGGTTTCATTTTGCTGGCATTTCACCTCTAAGTGCAGTGCAGGGGAGAGAGAGACTCAGCTTCCAGGGTTCATTGCTGTGGTTCATGTCACCCACTGAATATAGAACAGAATTCTGCAAAGTGATACAATAATTCCTATGTGAAAATAGATGCTGTGTTCCACTCTCAGGCTAGCAGCTGCCTGCTTTGATACATGGGCTTCAGCAGGGAGGCAGTCACATGACCTTGATATAAAACTGTCCAGTTCCTTGCAAAAGCGCTCTGTATTTTCAGTGAGTGTCAGCAAATGAAGCCAAGCAGCTTTTTTTCATGAAAAGAGCAGGAAACAATCTGTGATACCATTTTGGTATGGATTAACCTAATAATTGTCTTTCTGGTTTGTTGTTTACGGCTTGCCGACGTTTAAAAACTGATAGTGATTACTTGTCTATACCCAAAACAAATGTATTGTCTTTAAGTCTTTGGAGTGGTGAATTGCAGAGGTTATTGGCATTGCAGTTATAACTGGTCATAGTTGACCAAGAATGCGTCACAGTGGGATGATCTTTGTGATCACAGTTGATCTTTGTGCTGTGCCATCTAATGCTCGAACTTCACCTGTGCTGCGAACAGAATGGATAAAAGACTCTCACTTCCTAGATGAAGGGAGGATCCTGCTTCTTTTCAATGATACTTTCGTCATTGAAGAAGAAAGCTTATTCTGCTTGAAAAAGATGCAACAAGTGCGAAGAGCCTGAGAAGACTGTTACTGTTTGTTTTAGAAATCAGTAGAATAGTGAAATGAATTGGATAAGTAACACCGTAACAGAATGCAAAATAATGAAAATTGATAGAGAAAGGAATCTATAGTGTCTTTTCATCTTGTTCCACAGCATATAGCAAATCAATATGCCAAACACTTGAAACCCCAAAAGTTCCCAAATACTGCTCTTGTGGTGCATGCTTTCGCTGTGGAACTCACTGCCACGAGATATCAACACCAAAGACAATTTGGGCTTCTAAGACTACCCACTGGTCAAATATCAGAGGAAAAGAAAATCTCACTTGCTTTGTGACTTAATCTGATCTTTGTCTCTGGGGAGCCAGTTGACATTCTTAAATCAACTTTCATGGGTACATTTTGCATATTGGGCTTCCTTTGGATGTGTCTGGTTTTCACACACTGTCAAAGGCAAGCTACTGGAGTGGTGGGGACTTAACATTTGGTCTAGTACGGCAGTTATTCTGTAGTTGAATCCTATAGATTGTGCTACTGAACTTGTAATAAGAAATATGATTGACAACTTAGCCCATGCTTTCACATTGCTGTATGGCATCACTTTATGTCCTGGTAGCTTCTGATCCTACTTGGAGTTACCCAGCCTCTGTGGGGTAGTTTCAAAGTACTTCAGTCATTGGTCACGCCTAAGTCCTATGCTGTTGATATTAATAGGGGAAAGGCTCTTATTTTCTTAGGCACCAGTAATTGCTGTTAAGGGCAGTCTAGACTAAGCCCGTTCCCATTCTTAGAAGTAGCAGTAGTGCAGCTTCAGTGGCACAGAATTACCTAACAGGAAAAATGCCATGGCCGACTATGGCACTGTCATGATACAACATTGCTGTTCTTTAACCAGTGAGAAACAAAGGTGACATCCTTGGAGCAAAAGTCTCCTGCCAGCTATGAAGCAATGCTTTCATAGTATCATGCATTTGCCTTATGATGTTCTCTTGCATTTATAAAATGGTCCTTTAAAATAACACTGATTAAGAGGAATCTTGATGGAACATGGGGGAATAAATATAATTTGAATACCTTTGTGAGAAAACGTGGCCCAAAGGTACACTACTCAAGTGCAGTGGAAAAGAATGCTGAATAAAGTATAGTTGTCTTGAGGATCTCTCTTGTTGTTCTCCTTATTGAAATGCAGAGAGTACAAACTCAGCGATCTTTTTTGGTCTTACTCTTAATTTCTTTTGGCATTTTTAATGTGCTACCTTTTCTTTATTAAATAGGGGAAAAGTATTCATTTCTATGTTTAACCTTCATCATCTCTAGCTTTGTTAGGTTCTTGTGTAGTCACTTTGCTCTTACCTGAATGCTGCTAGCTACACAGGACCCTAAGAAAGTTGCAGATAATAGAGTCATCAAAAATATCTTTCTTCATAATTGCAAGAGTAGTTAGTTAACAGAAATTGGGCTCCCAGGTCTTACTGTAAATAATGTGGAGCCTTTGTCTCTCTTACGGGACTGTCTCGTGGGACATGCACGTCAGGGAGCAGTACAAATGGGTTGCTCCATAAGGGGAGGTGAGCTAGGAGCTTTAAACTTAGTGGCAGGACTAGCACAAACTAAACATTTGAGAAACAGAACTATCAAGATACTTGCAAGATAGTGAGCTGTAGATGCAGACACTGAAACCATTGTGAACACGCTTGGGATTGTAAGGATTGTAACTTCACAGGAGAGCCAGCAATTAATCATTTCATGAAACGAAGAGTGACCTTAAGGTGACTAGGAAAAACTTCCTTGCATTCTTGCACTGGAGCCTTCAATTTTGTAGTCTCTTAAAAGCTAGTGGGCACCACTTCTGTTGCATAACTTATTTTAGTCATTAAGTGTATACATAGAATACACTTAGTGTATAAAATATACATAGTAAAAGCAGCTTTAGCTGCAAGAATTATGGGTGGCCAGCAACATTAAAAAAAAATATTTTCGCTCTTGTCTTCCATTCTTTATTTTATAGGCAGAAAGTGAAAAACCGGAATTATTTTTCCTTCTTAAAAAGAAATGTCTTGACATTAACTTTTGACAAACTGAGACTGATGACTCTGATATTGCTTGCCTATTGGTTGTCTTTGAAGATGCTGGAATCTTCTGACTTTCTCCTTGGCTGAGGGGAAAATGTGGAGCTATTAAAAAAGGGAACTTTTGCTCGGCCCACTTACAATGAATGAGTTAAGCAGATGTTAAAAAAAGGAAATAATGGTTAGACATTGAAATGTTCTTAGCTCTATGGCTAAGAATTTCATTGACCTTGGTAATAGTGATCTCCTGTCATCCATGTGAATCTACTGAAATAGAAAGAGTAATCTCACTTTTTAATTATATGCACACACTTTGCTTGCGCATGCACACAACAGACACAGGGATAGAGTAATTTTTGTTGTTGTTTTTGACAAAGCATATGGCTTACTCATTGTGTATGCATATGCCTGTGTGGACAGAGGGGTGAAAGAGGAAACAGATAAAGGACACCAGCTGGTTGTTTTTTCTTGACCTGTGTTTGGACTATCCTTTTGCAGCAATGTTTTTGTTCTAACCCACAGACATTTCTGCGCTTTCCAAAATTGTATGGAGAAGATTGCAGGTGTACACTTCAATCACCTGACATTGCAAGAAGACTGAAAAAATACTTTGCTTACTGTTGTACAGGAATAGCTGGTGGATGAAATAAAGAAGCTTAAAAGTAAGGCTAAATATTAGATTCATGGGGATGCAGTACTTGGCCAGGTTTAGAACTGAGAAAGTGACTAAACTACATTACTGAATCTGGTCCACGTTATTTAATCTAAGTCTGCACCGAAGAATCTCCCTTAGTCTGGCTGTGTACAACATTTTACAGAAAGTACATATAATGCTAAACTTCATTGAAAATTGAATAGATTTGGTCCTGGATTTTAATATTTAATTTCCAAAATTTTTCCAAAACCAGCTTCTTGCATTTTCTAGGAGATATCCCAAGTTGTCCTGAGGGGATCTGTGTTCTGGTGTGTGGGGATAGTGACTTGCTCTGACTGATTCTTTGATTTGTAGTCTCCTAAGTGTTAAGGATTCATTCATTTATAGTTATATGTTGATTGTTATATAGCATGTATGAATTTGTGGGGCCTTCTACTCCAAAAAAGTAATCCATGGATCTGCAAGGATTCTTGAGATAACTGCTGTCATATAGAGTGCAAGAGATATACTGGATTTAGGGAGTGCAGCATCAGCGTATAGTGCATTCTAAGGGCTTTTCATACAGGAATGCAAAATGAAGACCAGTAATAAGGGCAGTTTGTTAGTCCTCTACTAATATTTAGAGACTTAAAAGTATCTATACTACTTAGTTATTTGTCTTGGCTAGATGATGTCTGTCTCCAGAGCATTTTTATAAGAGAGCCATCTGGCTGAGGGTATGGTAGTAAGGGCAATAGATGCCTGTGCAATGAGGTAAGATTCAAGAAAAAAAATATTATGGTGAAGGAATACCACCATAATATTTTCTTTTACACTGGAGACATGGGAAGAAGGGAACTGATCATTTGACTGAAATAGAAAGCATTGGACAGCAGGTCATAGTTTCAAATCCAGGCCAGGTTGTTAGCAACAGATCTGTTGCCATCTAATTTATATCTGCCTCTGTGTATAAAGACTTGGTGAGGAGTCAGCTCAATTCCCATTGAAAAACAGGGTATTGACAACTTCACTTCCATTGTATGGAGCAACTAAGCAGGTTTGGACATGATGGCTGTATGACATTACCTAGAAGAACTTTGCTTCTGTAAGAAGCAGGTGGATTGATTCTGTAAAGAGCATGTTTCACTTTTAGTGCTGTAAGATAAGGTAAACTTACACAAGGACTACTAGATTTCAGCTGGTTGGGGTTTGCTTTTTGATGATCAAGTAGCAATGACTGTCCTGATTAAATTTCTTCCTGGTGATCACTATCATCATACTTACTTTGGTTTTCATGGGTATAGAACCCTTGAGTCCTAGTTAGGTTCTTATTCTACAAATACAGAATCAGGAAATGAGCAGGACTGATTTTTGTGATGATTTTCATCAGCGGATCAAAAAGCACATTTCTAAAGAGCTAAATATCCTTAGGCCAATTTTATTAAAGGAGAAGCCAAGTCACAACCAATGAAATCAGTCCTTGCCCTCCAGCAGACCAGCATCATGTTGAGGATAGAATCTAGGCCCTGAGAGTCATACTGTTCTCTCATTCATGCATCCACTAACATGTCAGGCCTGATTTATGAAGGAGCTTATTACCTTTGGTTTCTTTTGATTTCAACCAAAGTTCTGAATGCCCAGTATTTAAAAAAAATAATCCCAGCTTAGCAAAAATGCCTGCAGCAGCCTGTATTTTGACATGGAAGGCTGTGTTCCCTTTATGAAGCTATTGTGTTTTTTCTTTAAATGATTGAATATTGAAAGTGTTCATATCAGAGATAGATGGAGTGCATACGAGAGATAGATGCATGTGCTATAATTCGTATTGTAAACTGCAGAAAGGCATTGTGAGAAGTGGTGAAGATTCTGGACCCCTTGTCCAGAAATGAGGTGATCTAGTTCTCATCAAATCCAGACACTGAAGTTGAATATTATAATAGATACATTATTAGCATTATATATGAGTTGTGATTTATGGATGCTGATAACACAGAAATATCAGATGATACACTGCCTCTGTTTTCTTGTATATATAAGTCATTCGTTAAATGAGAAAAAAGTTAATGTAATGTGTCTGGAAGCAATCTGTAATGCTTACTAAGTGAACAAAAACCTGTTCTTTTGGGTTTCCCTTCAGTGATTCATTCTTCGTGTAGATATTGGATTGTTACTAAAAATTCATTTGGGACTAGAAACAATTTGGGAATTTTTTGTGAATAGCTGTTTAGAACGTCTTCATTCTCCTATCTAGCTGGCAGAAAAAAGAGAATTTGCTTTTAAGGTCTTTCTGGGGCTTCTTTGCACAACTTTGCCCATGTGAAAGAGCCATAGGTTCACTTGGAAATTCAGCCCTATTAGGGCATGGCCAAAGACAATCTAACCTTCTCTTGGCTGCAGAGAAAATTTGAAAGGATTTGCAATCCTCACTCTTAGTCCACAGTGAAGATCTAAAATTAGGAAACTGCAAATAAGGTCCTCTCAATTCTTGCACCAATCTTTGCACCTCTAGGCATGGGCTTGTATTTAGGGCCAGAAAATCCAAACTACTGATGTGAGTATCTATTTTTATTTGATTCCCTGAATATTGTAGACAGCGACATTAGGAATGGAGGGGTATCGGCTACCCTGGTAGGGAGAAGTTACAGAAGTAAAAGTGCTTCTTTTTTGGGGGTAGGGGGTTGATGGGATGGGGTGAAGAAATAAACTAGGACATATGCACAGCAGTTAGAGAATGGGTTGAAATTCTGTCTTTTTGGATTAGTCTCAAACAGTTGTGTAACTCAGGCCAGTTAATTTTTCTGGCTGAATTATGCTGTTGAGAACACTCTTGACCCCAGTGGAATGTATGAAAAGTAACATCAGAGTACTGGAGGATAGAACATTATATATTATCTCTCTTTGAAGAAATGGGGTAGATGACTGAAAGTTATTGATTCCTGGGGATGTCTGTTCCTGTAATAGGGAAACAGTATCTTTTTCTTCTACTTAATAGGCTCATTGGCAGTTATTCATGCCTTCATAACTAGAAATCAGCAGATGACTGTCTAGTACGGGTAAGGCTCCACTAACTACTGCTAAAGTCAGACTAATTCATAAAGTGGTATATGAGAATTTCCATTTTCCTTTCATTTTAAATAGCTGGTTTTGTAGGTGTTGGCATGCTGAAATGAGAAAGTTGTGTTGCTCATGGTTCCCCAGTTTGCTACCACATGCAAGAATGAATCTCTTCCCAGGAGGATATATCTGTGATGTACTTGAATTTGATTGTTTTGTTGTTCTTTTTCTTAATCTACACCTCAGTAACTTCCAAGGTCTTAAATGTTCTCACACAGTTTTAAGCACTAATGCTTCTGTGGCAGCCTTGTATGTTTTATTTCTTAGCAAGAGAACAAGCATGATTCTTTCACGGGGGACGCTTAGGTCTACTCTGACTAGAATTTTACGGATGATTGATCACCTAAGTAACGTCTTCCTGACTTACCTTTTTTGCCAGCACTAAGCCTGGCAAAACAAACACAGGAAAGGAAGTACGCTGCAGCTGCAAAACCAGCAAAAATACATACCCACCAACAAAATACTATTAGAGCTGTCACTGGGGAGCCTAGTGTCATTGACAAGAAGTGAGCCCTCTTTCATTACCGTTGTGTATAGCAGAATAGATTTCTGCATTACTTAAAATAGCTTTTAATTCTGCTGCAAGGCCTAAAAGGAACAAATTTAGATCAAATATGTGCTTTCAGTTACGCTTTGGAAGTGGAATAGTTGGTGCCCTCCTCTCAGTTGCGTAGCATAAAGTTCATTCTTTCTACATTCTTGTTGCAAAGCTACAAACTGTAGGAGTATGTGGTCATTTTCTGTTGCATTTAACCAGGGTTCAGCCACCTGACAATGTATTTAACACAACTAAGCTAATATTTGGCAATGATTCATACTTCAAAAGTGCTTGAAATTCTCTGAGTGCCGCTAAGCACCCATATTACAGCAAACCCATGTTATGTAGATTAGCAATTCTGTACTCTTTTGGCTATGTCTCTGTATTTGAAATGTCTGGTTTTAGTTGCTTTTCCTTTCGTCCACCTGTTAACTGTTGCACTAAAAAGGTAATGTGTAACTTTTCCCTTTTGGTTGGTGTCAGGAACATGTCAAGTAGAGATTAGACCAAGATCTTGGAACACATTACTCCATTTCCAACTTCATCTTTCTTGGCAAAAAATATTCTAAGGGGCAAGGTCCTTCAGCTCACCAGTCTCTAAAATGTGAAGAAAATAGATAACTACATTTTTGAAACTGGGTGCGTAAGAGTGATTTTCTGTATCTTTTTTTATGGCTCCCATTAATGTTTTCCCAAAAGCAGCGAGCAGCATTTAATCCATTTCTTGAAAAACAGCAGTTCAGCAAATGTAGTGAGAACTGGAATTCACACCTGACTCTGTACAGGTTCAGAAATAGGGCAGTGGGATTGCTTGGATCCTGCTGCTACTGGTAAACCAGGGCCCTTCCCCCTCTTACTATCTCCTTCTTCTACTCTGATTTCTTTGACTTTTTTGTGATGTATCTTTGCATTATGAAAAATATAGTTTGAAGAGGATCGGGAAGGCTGAACTTCCCTCCTTTCTGTGACCCTGTTGAAATCAGCAGAAGCTATGCTATTGATTGCACTGCAGCCAGACTTTTATCCTTTGTTTTTAAGAAAATAGTTTATAGTCAGACTCTTTTGCCGCTTAATTTTCCCGTTATAGTCACAGCTAAATGTTCTGCCTGTAGTTTGTTGCTATTCAGGAAACAATGGCTCGGTTTCTTTTTCTTTATGAAGAAATTAAGATAGGTATGAATGGAGTATTTTGAACTCTTTGTCATCTGTGCAGCTTATTTTCCAGGTCTAGACATTTCATATACATACGACAGATCTTCACACACATGCATATATGGCAATGAGAATGAGATCAAAAAGACTGGTTCAGAAATAAGTCTAGAATGGTGGATTTGAATGTAGTACCTTCCTAAAATGAACTTCTGCCAGTTTCCCCTGTACAAAACAGATCTGATCTCTGGATTGGGTGAGCAAAGACTTAATTTAATCTGAAAATTTAACCTAAAAACTTTTGGAAAGTGATTTACAATCTGTGTTTACTAAGGACACTAGTCATATCCTAACAAAAGTATTCCTTAAGGCTTTTTGCCAATCTCAGAATCAGTGAAATGACCGCATTAATGTTAAGTGGGAGCCACTGCCACCTTTATCAGAGATATTTAAGCTTCTTCAAGCATTTCACCTCCTTACAAGGACTGTTAGAAAATGAACTAAGAAACCATCCTGCCCTAGAAGCTTTTCTGCAATTTATGGAGGAAATAGCCTTTCAAAAATTTTGCTGCAGCAGAGGAATCACCAGATAGTGCTTTGTCACCAAAAAAGGATTAATTTAGCCAGAAATTAATCCTGAGTTGCCTCCTTATAAATGTACTTGGACAGATCTAATTTTTGCCAGGCAGAAAGCAAGTGGTGCATAAACAGAGACTCCCAGCACATTTCATTTATGTTCACTAGACCTGCTTCATTTCTGACCTCCATGTTCTTTCAATGTTTTATGCAGTGTTGGCTGTTCAATTTAATTTCTTAGTGGCCATTTTTAGTTTCTACCTTTTTTGCAGAGGTTACAGAAAAAATGAGAGCTATCTCTGATGGTTCAGTTTAAACTTGGCTGTGCATCTTCTGGCAAGTGGTTTAGTATGTGCACAAAAAACCTGCATGGGCTGAGAATGAATGGAGATGTCTTTAAAACGGCTTTGGAAAACAGCATAGAAAATATTTAGTTTAGATTGGCAAGGCAGAAGAATTATTACTGCACAAAAAACGTGGCTCTGTGTTCAGCAAGTTGTCCTTAAGGATTTTCCAATGGCAGGCTGGTTACGCTGGTCAATAAAGCAGAACCAAAAGACTTCTGAGTTGGTGTTAGGCTGAGACACTAAGTCCACTTATAAGACAGCACAGCCCTCTTGGCTCATGTCTAGAGTCAGTCTAGCTTTTCATCTGCCTCTTCTGAATCTAGGACATAGGTCCCCTGTGTGCCCAGTTCCAGAGTTAGCTTGCCTAGGCTGTGCTATCCTTGTACAACCAGTGAACTGAAAAGTACCTTGGAACTTTCTTCTTGTGTGGGGTGAGGGGAGAGGAATGAGGAATAAACCAAAGGTGACTGTACTTGACTGAATGGTCTGCCACATGTATGCCTGTCCACATCCATACTTTGGTTTTGTACAACTTTGGGGCCGTAAATTAAATGTTTGAGGAAGTTAACATGTTTATAGAGTGATAACAAAGATGCTTTGCTAGTTCAAAGATCTTCTAGTTTTACAGGTCAAAGAAGGCAATACATTTAGCTCAGAATGTGAACTGACTATTCAGAGGTCACATGACATGTCAGGAGACAAGTTGACTCTAAGAATGCCATGTGCCTGACGTGACTGGCCCTCCTTTCCCTTGGCAACTGTTTTTAAGCAGTGGCCTTGCCACTGGCTCCTGCCTGTGTTACATTGCAGCTGTGTAGCAGCCCTGTCTATGGCTGATCTTGGAGCTGGAGCTTGACCCAGACCCACTGGTTAAGCCTCCTGTCTGACCTTGGATCTGCCCTGTCACTATGGAGTTGCTGGGGGATCGCGGCGCTGCATGTGACCCACTGTCTTTGGCCCCCGTCCTGAGCTGGACTTGCAGTTCTGCTCCCTGGCTCCTTCTCGGTGAGGCCAGTGCTTGTGCCTGCCATGTTACTGTGTTCCACTCCTGACTGGCCTTCCGCCGTGGAGCCACTAGCCCTCACTGCTCTGACACAGAGACAGGACTGCTAATAAGGCTGCAATGTAGGTCCAAGGTCCACCCAGCTGTGAGTGAGACATGTAGCACGATTACAGCCCTGGACTTGAAGAAAGCCGGCTTTGGCTTGCTGAGGGATTCTGGTAGGCAGCATCCCATGGGAGTTGCCCTGGAGGGCAAAGGGGTCCAGGAGGACAGGTCAGACTTCAAATACAACCTCCTCAAGGCACAGGAAGAGTCCATTCTGATGTGTGGGAAGTCTATCAGGCCTGGCAGAAGGCTAGCATGGATGAACAGAGATCTCCTGACTGAGGCTGACAGCACAGAGGAAGTGGACGGAAGGCAGAAGTGGGGCTGGGCTGCTCTGGAGGAACGGAGCCGTTGCCTGGGTGTGGTGGGTTGGAATCTGGAAAGGCCAAAGCTCAGCTGGAGTTGAAGCCAGTGAGGAAAGTGGAAAGCAACACAAAGGACTTTTATGAATACACTGGCGGTAGGAGGGACGCTAAGAACAAGAGGTGGACCCTCTGCCAAATGGGGCAGGGGACCTGGTGACAAAGGACACACACGGTGCCTTCCTATCCTTGGCATTTACTTCTGTAAGGTCTGCTCTTAAACCTTAGGTCCCTGAGCTTAGTGGCAATATCTGTCAATGACACCACTTAAAAAAAGTCTGCAGATCAAGAGACATGGTTATTCCATTTTATTTGTTACTGCATCTGGACTACTGTACCCAATTTTGGGTTCCCCAGTGGAAGAGAGACGTGGACATAGTGGATCCATTAGCATCATTTCAGAGATTGAGATGGGTGACATACAAGGGGAATTTGAGAGAACTGGGTTAGTTAGAAGAAGAGAGTTTAAGAGAGTGGAAGAGGTGGTCTCATTGCTGTCTTCAGCTACCTCATGTGACGACGTAGAGGAAGTGGAGCCAGTCTTTTCTTGGAGGTGTGCAGTGATAGGACAAGAGGCAACGGATGCAAAGTGGAACAAAGGAAATTATGAGTAGTTATTAGGAAAATAATTTTCAGTTTGAGGGAATGGGCGCCTAGAGATGTTTGGACTCTCTGTCCTTGGATGTATTTGTAACTTGACAAGGACATGAGTTACTTGGTTTATGCTAATTTGCTTTGAGCAGGAGATGTATTCAAATGTCACCGAAATTTATTTCTGAAGTACAACTTTGGATCCACAGTAGTGTGAGTACTATACCTACCACAGTAGTTTCCAATGTTAAGTGCAGCCTTGTCTGCAAGATGAGTATATTAAAAATTGGAGTACCTTGGTAACACGTATGACTTTATCAGTCACGAATATTCAAGAAGAGAGATCATCAGAAGAAAAATTCAAGTTTTTTGTTTGCAGTTTTGATGAAAACCAGCAGGCTGTGCTAGCAGATTTTTTTTTTTTTCCGGGAAGAAGCACAAAATCTTGTCATTTTCACTTTTTATATGAACAAGGAAAAGCGCTGCAGCATGGAGGATGCTGGTTTTATTTATGACTTAAATTTTCATTTGGATGAAAAGAGAGTGCTGAAGTGGTTGTTAACATGCTGTCTTCAGATGTATTCAAGGCCTTGTTTAGCGACCTTTTTTTTTTTCTTGACATTTGAAAGCAGAGACTTCTATATTATACTCTAATTATTACTACCAAGATTATGTTAATGCTTCCCCCTTGCCCCTCCTCCCACCCCATAAAAGTTGTGTAAATCTGGTACAGCCTTCCTATTTTAAGACTATTTTGTGTTGTACAAAAATGCTACAATGTTGTCAGAATTAAATATTGTCTTCCTCTTCTTTTTCCCCATACAGCTGGAATCACACTTCTTTTAGGTTTGGTTTCTAAAATATTCCCAGAGAAAAACAAAACAGAGGACTGCTTTAGCTAAGACTAAATAGCTGCTGCTTTGCAACTGTGTGGGAGGTTTAACAGCAACATAGTGTTTTTATTCATTCCTTCAGTCATTCATTCTGGGATTACTCTGTTCCAACATTCTAAACTGAATCTGTGTGTTAGTAATTCCAGAAGTGAAGCCACACATTTGCAAGGACCCAAGCAATAAGAATGCTGTTTAGAACTATCCTGCTTTTCTTCAGCATTTTTCAAAGCCATTTACAACAGTAGGTGAATGTAATTTCCAAATAGCAAAGCAAAAACATAACAATAACACAGCAAAAACATTGTCAGAGACTAGTCTAGTTCTTCTCAGGCACATACAAAGAGGAGTTGTGATAAAGTTTAACATTATGATAATAAAGTACACAGTTTTTATGGTTAGGGCAATGTAACTTTCCCAGGCAAATCCTTTGAACATGGGAAGTCAAGATCATGCTGAACTATATAGTGGAGTTAAGGGACATAATTAGCGTCAGTGTAGTGTCTTAATTCAGCATAAGTTCGATCAGTTCAGCCTCTTGCAGAGCATTGTCCATTTCACAGAGGCTTCTTCTCAGAAATGAACAGTTTAATAGCTTCCATATCATCCATTATTCATGCCTTTGATGTATCTGTAGGGAAATTTCAGTTTCAGAAGTGAGGGTCTGATGGACAAACTCCATAAAGCAAGTATTCTTTTAGCACTCCTGCCCAGTCCCTTGTCCTGGATTGTCACTTTGAGGTATTGCAGAATTTCAAATTTTTCAGCTTTTACATTAAAAAAACCAAAGCAAACCAAAACGAGTAAGAAGTCACTAAAGTCTCTGTGCATTGTTTCCACCCTTTTTCTGGTGCTTTCTGCTATGTGAATGGTCTTTTTTCTCAGAGATGCATGCAAACCTTATTATTTATGCGGGGTGGCTCTGGAACCTTGATTACAACATATGATGGTCATTTCTTGTTGTTTTGGTCAATGCCAATGTTTTGGCAAATAACTGCTACCCTGAGTCCTGCCATTTTATCTGTGCATCTTACCGTTCCCTCTTCTTGTCTGGAAATAGAAAGTAGACCCTTCTTTGCAGTGTTTAAGTAGTTTCTTTTTGTGAAACCTGCAGGCAAGTTTTATGCAAATTATTCAGTAGGCATGAATGCCTGTCTTGCATTGTTGGTGGTCTTGGCAAGCCGGCAATAATGTTGAGAATGGCTGTTGTCCCATGTCTGATGAGACAAGTGGAACATACCACCATCTGGTTAATGCACTGTCTTTGGCCCATGTGTGTAGCCATTGCAGTCAGATGATGGTTTGGCTGGATCAAACTGATGGTCTTAGTAGGCATGGGACAGGACAGTTGCATTACTTACTGTATGATCAGTTTAGCAGAAATGCATGAACTGCTTAATGAAAGAATATTGCAAAGGCTCAATTATGGGGCTTGTTTGGCAAGGAAGATATAATTAATAATGTTATTGCATAAAAGTCAGCTGTTCAGTGGTCATGCTAACTGCCAAATGTTACACGACGCAGATTCAGAAATATTTCATCCATCTGCCAATGCTTTCAAATCATTCTGGCAAGGTTTATATTTCTATTTTAAACTGTGTGAAGGGAAATTGCTCTCATTCTCTCAGTGCTAAGGATGGTGCAACCCTTACCCTACCTACTTTTAGAGAAATAGACAAGGGGAAGAAAAGTGTTAGACGTCATCACAGAGGTTTAATTTAGTGTCTAAAATGTACTGGACATATGCCAGAGTGATTCTGATGGGGTTTTTTGGGAGGAAAGGAGAACTGAATCTCAGGATCAAATAATGCGTGCCTCCAGGAAACATATCACAACAATTTGTGAAGTAAAATTATCAATTCACATGGATAAACCATAGGAATTTTCATTTTTTAACTTCCATTAATGCTGTGAAAGAAATTAGTGTTATTTTCAATTATGTTTTGCTACTTTGCTGAGCTAGGTATTGTAGATTTATTTATGCAACTTTGATTATTTTTTTTTAATTTTAAAAAAATCACAAGGTTTTTCATCTATGTGCCCCTTTTTTCTTCTCACACAAGCTGACCCAGTGCAATCTGCGATGTTTTCTTGGTTAATAACGGCATAGCAGAACCATCAGTTGGAGTTTTCCATTTTCTTCCCCTTCTGTTCCTGACCCTACCTGTAATCAAAGCTTTTATACTGCTTGCTATGGCCAGGACCAATTATTTAATATCAGATAAATTAAGCAAGTTTATGTTAACTAGTAAAATGGTATGTGTAGTAGTGATAAAAATGCAAGAATTCAACAAAACCAAAAAATTATGTATTTCATTATTTTTGTTCTCACTAGCTTCGTAGTCCTTTATGAAATCTCACCTAAGTAGTGCCTATTACCAGGTTTTTCAGGTTCAGAGGCTGTGTGATTAAAATGACTCACATTTTTGCATATAAAATACAGTGGTTTGTGCTCTTCTTTGTTTGCATATGGGGAGCACCTCTCTGCTTCATGCAGGATCTGGAACGGATATATTAAAAAACAAAATGAAAAAAATGGAAATAGCAAGAATATTTGCATTATGGGAAAGAAGAAAGGACTTTCACTTGATTGCTGAATTAACTGAATGCTAACTTGTGGAAATGCTGTGGTGTTTCTAGAGCACTTGGTTTGACTACATTTTAAGGGACAGACCGTAACTCGTGAGGTAGGACTGCAAAATCATCACAGTTGTATCTGGTACAAAAACACATGAGCAAACCGAAACAGTGATGTTCTAACAGTGGGAGAGGAGCCTAATAGACCAAGGAGCATGGACTAATGTCTTTATGCTTATTCCAAGTTGCTGCTTTTTATGGAAATATTATTCCTTGTGTGTTATAGCTGAGTGAATTTGCACGTGATACCCATTTCATGCTGCTATTTTGACCATGGTATGAAGAGATATTGTTGCATTCCTGCTGTAGTGTGAATCCTTATAGCATCTGATCTGTTATCTTCATGCCCTTCCAGCACAACTACTACTGAAGATGGGTTTTTTTTAAATAAAGGAGAAAGTGAAAATAATTTTTATTCTTTGAAAAGGAGAACTTGAAAGAATAAGGACAACATAAAGAATTACTAGAATTCCTTCGTGCTTTGGCAAGAGAGTCCTCTCCAGTTTTTGCTAGTTGCTAACAGTCTGCACTCTAAGCTGGAGAGGAAAACAAAAGACCTTTTAATTTAGCTTCTTTTGAAAAACTAAACCTGTTTGAAATCTTTACAACCCATTTTATTACTATAATCTCTGAAAATGCAAGTTAAATAAAAATATTCAAGGAATGGATACTTGCTGCCAATTTCTGCAAAGACGGCAAGCAAAAAAAACTGGTAGAAGTCTTAGCAGCTGAAAGCAAAGCTGACTGAAAGCCTAAACCAGTTTTTGACAGCAGTAGCTTTTATTTCAGATTATTAATTTAGTTCTTCTAAACGTCTAGTTCATTCAATACTGAAAAACTGGTAGGTGAAAAAGCAAATAAACTTGCTTTCTGTTTTTGAAGACATAAAGAGAATGCGGTATTAGCATATAAGAGCTACAGTTTCTGTGTCTTTAAAGAGCTTGGTTAGCAGAAATGTTCAGTTCATTAACTACAGGTAATACTTTCACTGTTAAATAAATCCATTTATAATGAAAACTGTGGTTTGACAGTTCTCATTTCTTAGCTGTACAACACACTAGACATAGTATTGTGTAACTAGTAGCGTATATTTTTTAAATGTTGTATTGAGGCTTTTGGTTGAATTCCAATTTCTACTAAAATTCAGTTACCATGAATAAAAAACCCCAAAATATATAGGAAATAAAAACATATCATTCACTGCTTTCTAACATAGTAATGACAACAACAAAAGATGTCATAAGTGTATAAACACAGATTATCTTCTGGCCTGACAAAAAGATGCTGAGTGAAGGATACAAAAGCAATGCAGAGTTAAAATCTGTGACTTACTCAAAGTTTCTTGGTTTTGATTTAAATTATGATTGAAGTTGGTGGTGTAAATAGCTGTGACATAAATCAATCTGCATTAATCCTGACTCGCTAGAAAAGCATTTTTGAGAACAGGGGTCGCTTTAAAGTGTTCCCAGTAGAAATATCAGTGTTCATTTTCCACATCTGGGGAGAGAGGTGAGATCCCTCTCCAGCTGTCATTCCTGCAAGCCATGTGCTGTTCATAATCTTATGTTTAGAGTTAGCAAAGCTAGACTTGTGTCTAGCTTTGTGCAGATACATGTCTTTTTAACATATATTGTTCTATGCTCTTGTGTTTATTTGATGCTCAGTTTACAGACTCATTCAAACTTTTGAGCGCTGTGGTCCCCATTCACCTCCCTCCTAAAGCATATGGACAGACAAGAGTTGTGCCTCTTGCAGGTGGCTGGACTGCCTTTTAAACGCAGGGTAGATATGAAGCTATGCAAGAATACCAGCTGCTAATCTGTGCGAGGTGATGATGTTAGTTGCTGTTGTGGAGTTTACTTGCTTTTCCTCACATCAGGCCTGCTGCAAATGCAAACAGTAAACTTAAATAAGAAGTGGTTTGAGCTGTACACTCTGACTCTACACAGCGGTAGAGGACTATTCACAACCCAGCACCAACTTCATTTTTCTGTTGCCTTCAATTTTATAGCTGAGAGGTCTGTTCAGTTGTATTCTAATTTGTATAGAAAAGCCTGAGCTAGAAGTTCATGTGGGCAAAGCACAGGGCTCAAGCCCCTGTCAGACATGCATTGTGAATTGCAAAGCAATCACTGCTTAGGTTTCTGTGTTTTTGTAATCTGTATGAAGTCAGAGGATAACTGGAGAAACATGACAGCACATATAAAGTCAAATTGGGAATTAGGTAAGTCTTTCCTGACTTTAAGGTCTTGCTGAATGGATTTAACACTTGGCAACAATAACCGAAGGCTACTGTAGCTTCTTTTTGATATACGTGGCAGAAGAGATGGAAGTATATAGAAAGGTACGTGAGCAAGGGCTGTCTTTTGGGGTGTTCCAGCTGAAGCAAAAGCTATTTTAACTTGTGAAGTGGGAAGAATTTTTGGAAAGCTTTCTGGATAGAAACTGGAAAGGTCAAAATCCCATGGCTGCCTCTCTTCTGGAAGATTATTTTAGTCAATGCATTCATGTTTGTATTAAAATCAGTAGCACACCTTGCAGTTTAGGGTTGGCTATATTTTCCAGTCAGCTATCTTGTGTGAGGCAAATCAGTACTGAGATGTCATGTGAGAAAATGTCCCCAGAATGATTTTATCGTGACAAGCAGTTTAATGCAGACAGATTACAATGTACGGATTTACAGTCAGCAACTGGCGCTGTATTATGAGTTCTACAGAACTGGTAAAGGAAATTCAAGATTCCCATGCAATAACAGGATATCCTGACTGTATACTCAGGTAACCAGTCCCAGTGTATGGGCTAAATGACACATCCTTTGATATATGTAGAACTGCTTTTCTTGGTTTCTTTAAACACTGTCATTTTTATGCATTTGGAGGTTTTGTTTATGTGTTGCTTAAGCTTTTAGATGTTGCTCCTGGCAGATCTTCTTTCCAGCTTCTGCCTTCTCTATGCTTTCCAGAGTATAAACTCTTCATGGGCTGCATAAGCCATTAGAGTGATTGTATGCAAGTGACAGACCTGTCTCTGTATGCCCTTCCAGGAAGAGCAAGTTGCTTAGAGTCCATTTCGTGGCCCTTACGTTTAGCTCAAAATATACCAGCTACAGAGAGCCCCAGTTAAGTTTCAGGTGAGTTCCTTATGCTTCAACCAAAATATAATCATCATGTGGAGATGGTTTTCATGGGCTGAGAGAAACCTCATGAAGTTCAAAAAGAGAAAGTGCAAAGTCCTGCACATGGGGAGTAACAACCCCATGCACCAGTACATGCTGAGGGCTACCTGGCTGGAAAGCAGCTTGGCAGAAAAGAACCTGGGAATTCTTGTGGAGGCCAGGTTGAACAGGACCCAGCAATGTGCCCTTGATGCAAAGAAGGCTAAGGCTATCCTGTGCTGCATTAGGAGGAGTGTTGCCAGTAGGCTGAAGGAACGTGACTCTTCCCCTTTATGCAGCACAGGTGAATTCACATCTGGAGCTCTGGGCTTCCCAGTACAAGAGAGTCAAATGAAGGGCCATGTTGAAGCATCTCTCATACAAGGAAAGGCTAAGAGAGCCAGGACTATTTAGCTTGGAGAAGAGAAGGCTCAGGGATATAATCAATGTAGATAGTTATATACAGTATAAATGTATAGATTGTATATAAATGTATACATTTATATACCTGAAGGGAAGGCAAAGACTCATGGCACCACAGAATGGTTAGAGTTGGAAGAGACCTTAAAGATCATCTAGTTCCAACCCCCTTGCCATGGGCAGAGACAGGTTCCACTAGATCAGGTTGCTCAAAGCCCCATCCAACCTGGTCTTGAACACTTCCAGGGATGGGGCATCCACAACTTCCCTGGGCAACCCATTCCAGTGCCTCACCACCCTCAGAGTAAAGAATTTCTTCCTAATATCTAATCTAAATCTACCCTCTTTCAGTTTGAAGCAATTACCCCTCATCCTATCACTACACTCCCTGATAGAGTCCTTCCCCATCTTTCCTGTAGGCCCCCTTCAGATACTGGAAGGCTGCTATAAGGTCTCCCTGGAGCCTTCTCTTCTCCAGGCTGAACAACCCCAACTCTCTCACCCTGTCTTCACAGGAGTGGTGCTCTAACGCTCTGATCATCTTCGTGGCCCTCCTCTGGAGTCAATCCAATAGGTCCATGTCCTTCTTATGTTGGGGGACCCAGAGCTGGACTCTGATGGGGTCTCACAAGAGCCAAGTAGAGGGGAGAATCACCTCCCTTGATCTGCTGGCCATGCTTCTTTTGATGCAGCCCAGGATGCCGTTGGCTTTCTGGGCTGTGAGCACGTATTGCCAGCTCATGTTGTACCTCTAATCAACCAACACCCCCAAGTCCTTCTCCTCAGGGCTGCTCTCAAACCATTGTCCACCCAGTCTGTATTTGTGCATGGGACTGCCCCAACCCATGTGCAGGGTTTTTCTGCCTTGAGGGTCAGGCAGGATGAGTGCCCTTGACCCGTACAGATGGTCACAGAACAAAGCCCGGTACTCAGCCAGTGGAATGCTTCTCCTTTGAAGAGGTGCCTTTCTCACACACCCTCCTGCACAAAGAAGACCAGCCGAGCTCTTTTCAGTGGCAGTACATTGCCCAGTACAAGAGGCAATGGGCACAAACTGAACATCAGGAAACAAGTTTTTACTGTCAGGGTAACAACGCACTGGCACAGGTATCCCAGAGAGGTTGTGGAGTCTCCATCCTTGGAGATGCTCAAAAGCTGCCTGGATATGGTCCTGGGCAACTGACTCTAGGTGGTCCCGCTTGAGCAGTGCAGTTGGACGAGATCACCTCCAGAGGTCCCTTCCAACATCAACTGGTTTGTGATTCTGTGATTCATATTTGTGCCTTGTTGAGTATGTTGTCTATGCATAATGATACATAATTCTCAGGTCTATATATAGTAAATGAGCAGTCTCAGGACAACCCAGAGTCCCTCCAGATGGGCTGTAATGCATAAAGGCTGATGACTTGGCAAACCCATGTGGGAAAGGACATTCCAGGTATACCAGGCTTGGAAGGAAGACTAGAAAGGACGCCCAGAGACAAAATTGTGAGAAGTTGAAGATCAATAAACCTCTGATTGGAAATTGCCATTTCTGGACAGGTGAATTTGTGCTATGCAAGACAGTCACTAAAAGCATAGTTTATATAGCGTAAGACACTGAGTGTTCAAAAACTGATGTTGACAACTCCATTGTCTATTGTCATGTAGAGCTGTATAAACATACAGATTTCCACATACTGGATGTTATGGGTTGGCACCTTCCAGAGAATTCACGAGTCCCGTTACATGCACTCTGCGGTATCCTATAGTAGCCAGTAAAGACAAATAAGCATATTTCCTTCACAGCAGTAAACTTTGCTATTTTTTGTAAAAGACTAGCTGTTTTTGCAGACTGTGTAGAGCTTTGCATTACCATTGGATTCATAAGGGAGTAACATAAATCTGGGCAAAAAACATACATCAGAGGAAAAACGTTGGTGGGTCCAGGCTTAGAATGAGTTTAGCCTGAAAGGGTTTGGGGTTTTCTCAAGCAAAATGAAAAATTTTGTTTTGATGAAGTGTTGTTTCCTTTGTGTTTTAAACTCACAAAGATATCCAAATGTGGACTTAGGAGCCTATAGTTATGTTTTATTTTATTTTAGAGACTTTTCATGGCTCTGCAGGCCTCAACCATGTATCTGTCCTTGTGTAAAGCCAGTGAAACCATCACTGGTATCATTGGTATCAAGGAACTACCTTGCTAGAACGACTCTTGACAGGTACTGTTGTTGAACATTAGTTTAAGCCATGGAAACAATGGGTCAAAATACAGAAACACAGAATGGCACTGAGAAGTATCAAGAAAATCCAGGGAGTAAAAGATTGACACTAAGAAATTTTTCTCAGTGAGGAGTGGTCCTCTGAGATGATTCCCAGTGTAAGGCTCATGGAGGTAACTAACATAACTGAAAACAGAGGTATGGCTTCCCTCTTGAGGAATTCTATGTTCAATGTTTGTAGACACTACAAAAGTCCCATACAAGTAGAAAAACTCAAAAAAAATGCACACAAAAAGTGTAATGTGTGGGGTGATAAGATGGAGGATTGTTTATTTTTATTTCATATTCTTGTCTGTGTATTATATTTTTGTTTCTAAACTTTTCCTTGATTTATTCTAGTGCTTTAATTGCTTGGGTTTCCTCATAAGTATATTGTAATTAGAGAAAGAAGTATCTCTGTAGGGTAGAGAAGTGTTGTTATCTAACCTTCCAGATGGAGAATCTTGTCTTTTAGAAAGAATAGAAGGCTTGTGACTTCTTTAAGTCACAGTACTTAAATACAGTAATGGCTTTGCTCCCATTGATACTGTAAAAGTCAGATGATAAGGAAAACTCTTTAACACTTTTTGAAGTTTTAGAAGGCAGGCATTCTTTACTGCAGCGCTGGATGCACCAGGGATCGCTTCTACCTAACGTCTATGCCCAAAGTTTGGTCATCTCCAAGCATCTGGAGGAAAAGAGGGTTATCAGAAGCAGTCAACATGGATTCACCAAGGGGAAGTCCTGTATGACTAATCTGATAGCCTTCTGCGATGGCATGACTGGATGGATAGATGAGGGGAGAGCAGTGGATGTTGTCTACCTTGACTTCAGCAAGGCTTTTGACACCGTCTCCCACAGCATGCTCGTAGGCAAGCTTAGGAAGTGTGGGTTAGATGAAAGGACAGTGGGGTGGATTGAAAACTGGTTAGCAGGTAGGTCTCAGAGGGTTGTGATCAGTGGGGCAGAGTCTAGTTGGAGTCCTGTAACTAGTGGTGTTCCTCAGGGGTCAGTGCTGGGTCCAGTCCTGTTCAATGTAGTCATCAATGACCTGGATGAAGGGATGGAGTTTACCATCAGCAAGTTTGCTGATGACATGAAACTGGGAGGGGTGGCTGACACACCAGAAGGCTGTGCTGGCACTCAGCATGACCTGGACAGGCTGGAGAGTTGGGCAGGGAGAAGCCTTATGAAATTCCAAAAAGGCAAGTGTAGGTAGGGTCCCGCACCTGGGGAGGAATAACCCCATGCAGCAGTACAGGTTGGGGGCTGACCTGCTGGAGAGCAGCTGTGCAGAGAGGGACCCGGGAGTCCTGGTGGACAACAGGATGACCATGAGCCAGCAATGTGCCCCTGTGGCCAAGAAGGCCAATGGCATCCTGGAGTGCATCAAGAGGAGTGTAGCAAGCAAGTTGAGGGAAGTCATCCTCCCCCTCTACTCTGCCCTGGTGAGACCACAACTTGAGTACTGAGTCCAGTTCTGGGCTCCCCAGTTTAAGACAGGGAACTGCTGGAGAGGGTGCAGTGAAGGGCCACAAAGATGATTAGGGGGCTGGAGCATCTTTCTTATGAGGAAAGGCTGAGGGAGTTGGGTCGTCTTTGTCTGGAGAAGAGAAGACTGAGGGGGGATCTCATCAATGTTTACAAGTACTTAAAGGCAGGGTGCCAGGAGGAGGGGGCCAGTCTTTTTTCAGTGATAGGACAAGAGGTAATGGGTACAAACTTGAATATAGGAAGTTCCATCTGAACATGAGGAGGAACCTCTTTCGTTTGAGGGTGGCAGAGCACTGCAACAGGCTGCCCAGAGAGGTGGTGGAGTCTCCAACTCTGGGGACATTCAAAACCCGCCTGGACGCCATCCTGTGCAACCTGCTCTAGGTGGACCTGCTCTGGCAGGAGGGTTGGACCAGATGATCTCTAGAGGTCCCTTCCAACCCTCAACATTCTATGATTCTGTGAAAAGGAGCATATTCATATAATTTCCCAGAAGTCTCTTACATAGTCATGACTTTTCTGAGAACTGACTAACATATGCAAAAGTCTTTTATGCCCGTGTGTGGTCTTCCAGTGTCCTCTTGGTGTGGTGTCAGTGGTCTTCCTCACCATACCTGTTGGCTGAATTCAGTATATAGGCCATGCTCTGTCTGTTTCTTACCTGGTTTTGCAACTTCCTTATCTATTCTAATCAAGGATACAATGTCTCAAGACCTCCTTTTGTTCTGATCAAGTACCGCAAATGTTTGACTTAATCTGCTCTAGACTTCCTTTTGTCTTTTAAGTATAGCAGATGTTTGACTTGTCTGCTGGAGTATATTTTATCTTGACTATGTTACTGGGGGGAACCATATGATGCCCTGTTTGGACTTGGTATCACCATTAATGGCTAATTTATATATAATATCCAGATTGATAGGAAAAATGAAAATCTGGAAGGGAGAGTCCAAACACAATTCATACCAGTTTGTTTTACACAAAGTCTCATCCCATTAGAACTGTGCTATATTGTTTTATGTCTATCTGCATGGGTCATGTTACTCGTAGAGGTGGAATGACCTTCAGCGGTCCAGATCAGCATGCATTCTCAGGTGGGGTGTGTACAATTCTACTTATACCTCATACATGTTTTGCATTATAACATTGCAGTTTTATGCCACAACTTTAATTTGAAGACAACAAAACTTGTATATGTGAGTCATCTCTGCTTGTAAGCTATGTAGGATGCTGTTATCCACTTTCTACATAACCAAAATGAACCCTACTACGTGGCATAAGTCTTTTTCTGGAGGTGCACATGTTTCTCTATACAAACAGCCCAGGATGATGAGACTTTTTAACTGGAGTGCCTTAGGAAATACATAACATTATAAGACAGAGTAATTCTAACTGTTTTGCTAGTAGTAGATTTGAATTGACGTCTCCTGTGTAAGTTGCTGAAGCTTTCCAGGCAGTGGAGTGAGACATCTGTAAGAGGTTCGTTTATTTCTTTGGGTTTGGTTCTTGTGCCAGCTCCCCCTTGAAGGCAATACTGCCCTAAATTTAGAAGTTTATCTTCAGGGTAGTGAGGCTTTTTGCTGAGGAATAACTTGAAAATATGTGTATTTCTCTTCATCATGGATATAATTTTTGTAACCAAGTAGTTGCATTTGAGTCTTATTATTAGAGTATGAAAATATGAAGTTACATTTGCCATTAGCAGGTGTGAGTCTAGTAAATGCCATAGCTACATGATATACTTCTAGCTTGACAACTAAGACTTTGGTAAAAATTGAAGTAATGTAATATTGCAGTTGTGCTTGTAGATGTAAAAAGTGGCTACTGGGTATTCTCATGCTGGGTTCTTATAAGTTAATTTTTTTTCATAACAAATTTGGATGAACTACCAAGAAGGGGGATGAATCCTTTGTTTGGAATAAATATATTTAAAATAGGGGTTCATAGCTCATTGTCTATGACCATAATTCATTGGTTTTCTTCTCAGTGGTTAACCATTAACTATTTCTGACATCAGGATAAGTGCATCAGGTAGCTTGTTCTTAGTAACAGGCAAGCCAAAGAGATTACTTGAGAGTATGGTCTGGACTTACTAAAAGAGCAGCCTACTCTGTACCTAACATGCTTGGTTTCTTAATAAATTACTTACAGGTCACCTGCAGAAATAGGAGGAAAAAACTGTTCAAGGTGCAGTTAACTTGTGAGCAAAGAATTAGAGGTAGCGAAGGGAAGGTATTTTTAGGCTGCACTTCAAGGATTTAATTCCTTCTGTTACGTTTTTGAGTCAAGCATGTGTCTGTAAACCAAGCAAACAGCACCTGGGATGAGAAAAAAACAAACCTACTGTGTTTACTTTTCGAAATGACCTTTGAGGCTAACTTTCACTGTCAGCTATTTTGACTGGCTCAAAGTATTTGTCTGTTTTGGATAGCTGCATAGTGCAATGGATGAAATTCCATTAACAGTCTTGTGTTTTTTCAGTAGAACATAATTTACATTTTAATGAATTCTGCAGAGACAGAAATAAAATGGAAGATGTGACTGAGTAGTGGACACAGACCCTGCTTCCCTTAGGTTTGTCATTGCTGACCCTTCCTTCCATATGAAGGCTCTGTGAATGAAAGCTCCAGAAATACTAAGGAGTATCCTTAAATATACAGGCAGATATAATGGGAAGCTGTATTTGCTCTGATGGTAGCTGGAGCATGGAAGTTAATCAACACTGAGCAGGATAAGACCTGACCTCAGTACTCCCTTAACTAAACCATTCTGGCATCTTTGTTTCTCTGCAGGTTCCTTCTTGTAGTTGGTTTGGCAGAAACATATTGTTAAAGCATTCTAGATAAGAATCGGAGCCTTTTGTTTTTTTCTTGCTTCCACAGTAAGTCCATAGCCTCCTTTCCAACAAGTCAATGAAAGCTTTTAAAATGTGTTTTCCTGGAAGCAATGCAGGACTCAAAGACAGTTTGCAACATGCAGGCATGTATTTGTTAAGTGGTCTAATACCACTGTCCTGTGTTTGCTTTGGCATAGCAAAGGTCCACCTGTAACTGATGGAATTTTCTTACTGAATTTTCATGTTTCTTCCTCAGCCAGTGTGATTGCCTGTTTTTCATTTCCAATCTCTGGACAGAAAGGAAAAGTGAGATTCAGTTAACTGATGATGAGTCATCTGCATACTCTCTGATGCTTATAACTCTCCTCACTGTAGCACATGGCTGCTTTCCTACCCCTTTTTATTTATCTGGCCACTTTATATTGTCAGTCCTTGTTAGCAGTCTCTCTGAAGAGAATCAGGTTCAGCCTTGTAGTATTTCCAGCAAGCTGTAGGTGGAAGGTTTCACTTGCCTCAGATTTTTTAAGTCTTTGAAAGTAACGAGATACAGATGATCCAGGCAATGGATGGATAACACATAACATCTTTTTAATTGAAGACCTCTTGCCAGAGTATTTAAGAATATGTTGGAGGTGTTCCCAGTCTACTGGGAGTTGTTATTTGCCAGGCAGTAACTTCAAAATAGCACACACTAATGGAAAGACATAGGTTAGCTTTGAATTAGGTTAGCAAAGAAAAATTAAAACTGAATTAGCCAGTTGTAATACAATTTCCTCTCAACTTGTTTTCCTGCCTTCATTCCTGTTGTCTGCTGTACTTTCGTACTGGCATGCTAGTTCCACTGAAGCTTAAACAATACAAGGTCATTGGGCCATAGCATAAAATAAGTAAAACTGGAAGTCAGTTTTACTCCTTAGTCAGATATCAGTGGTGCCAGAAGGTGTCATGAAGTAGAGAGGGGAGTGAATCCCCTAGAGCCTTCTGCTGTTTTAAAATACAAATTGACCAAGAGAAAAATGCTCATGGTGGTCCAACTTACTCAGCACAAGACTTAACTTCACACATATACAGCGACTGGTTTACAAATAACTCCTGTAGGTAGTTTCTTCACTATCTTTTCTCAGAAGTGCCTCCAACAGCTGAAAGAGAAGGATACAAGTGGATTTGCAGAATGTAGTTTAAGCCCCTGTTAGCATCTTTTGAGCTGATGGCAAACACTTAGGTGTCTGAGACACTGTGTTCTTGGTTGTGCCCTGTAGTACATTTTCAAGAGAGTACCTTAAGTCATAGTAACTTCTTTGGGACTGGAAAAGTCCACAGTCCTTTTAGACAAATTTAAATAAGGGTTGCTGACTGTTCCCCGCCCACTGCCCATGTGCTTGAAACATCTGATTTATTATTTTTTTTTACTATTGCTTTTATTTGGTATTAAGAGATAGAGCAGAATTAAGCAGCTGTGATTAAAATAAACAAAGAGGATAAAAAGGCTTCAGGAGAATTGGCTCAGGAATAAAGAGACAGAGTAATAACATGTGACTAACAGAGGTGCCTGGATTTCATGGAGTTATGCCAGTGAATGCTAAACACTGTAAATGCATGTTTGACGGTGGACTGACCAGAGTCTGACTGTGCTCCTTGTGAGGCAGAAAGTGTCCATGAATAAAAAGGTGGGGACACACATCTCAGAAGAAAGTACTGCAGATATATGCCCCTGCATTTCTGCAAATATATAACATATGAATTTAGCATATAGTTTCAAACAGTCGTACAGTTCTGTTTTCAAAAGGCTTTAATGTAGCTGCTCTTTCTCTTCTGCAGGTCTAATGGGATTAAGCAGCAATATGTATTTGCTTTTGCTATCAAACTCAAATCTGAATGTTTCTATGGAGCAGGTGAATTCAGGAGATCTTTCTGTCCAGATGTTTTTCAGATTGGATTCTCATTTCAAGTGAAATTAACTTTATGGAAATAATTAGGAAAATAAAATAAAAGCATTTTAAATTCACAGCAGATTTCCATTTTTCAATTAATGATATTACATTGGGAAAAGCCCTAAACATGTATCTTCTGACAAGTAGCTTCAAAAAGTGGTGCATTAAAAGACAGCATTGCAATTTGCTGCCTGTTTTCAGTTTGAAGTCTGTGTAGACAGGCTCATTTGCAAGAATTAAAGAGAGACTGAATTTAATCCCCAAACTTTGCCTTTCAGATGATATCTTTACAGTTATGTGTGTTTAGGAAATAGGGCTTAATGCTCAGAACTGCTTTGTTAGGCTGATGGATTTCATTCATTATGATGAATTGCTTAGAGAATTGTTCTGCTGCTATCCCCTTGCTTACTAATGAGAAAATGGTTTAATATGAAGGTTATGTATAATGCTTAGTTCCTGTATTTAAATGAACTATTGTTGTCAAGTCTGTTATCAAGGACAACATAACTGCACATTCTAATATATGCATAAGGTTAGTGTTTCTAGAGGAACCACAAGTCCTTTATGGGCTTTATGAATTATATAGCCTTTATGAATTATCTGTTAAATACCCATCCAATCAGGTCTCTTCCGTGGAATGACTACATAATTCCTTCTTCCATATTAGTTATTCTGTGGATTTTATATATGTTATCTGTGATATTTTGAACTCTGTTTAGTCTTTGTATGGTTTTCCATCCAGCAGATGAATGACTGGTGTCCTACCAGTCCTTCTGATTTCAGGAGTCTCTGTAGTTGATCTATAATTTTTAATCTTTTTTTTTCTTAGAGACCTAGTATTGTTTCCAAGGTCTGCCCCCATTCTCTTCCCTGCCCTCTGACTAACTGTCACTTAACTATATTGTACGCATTTTAATCTTTCTTCATACATCGTCTCTGAATCCCCTTCAAATGTTCAGTCTTCTTTCTTACCTACTGCTCTTTGGGCATCGTGTGTTACATACAAAAAGATGATAATGCTGACATTGGCACAACTAAATTTGACCTTTCACAGCTGCTGGTACGAACAGTTTTGTTTTGTTTCCTTTTGTTGCCTTTGTGCATGGCACTCAAAATAGCTGTGAAGTTTTGGAGGAAGAATTACTGCAGTCCAAAGTAATGTCTCATTTACTTTGACACTTTGGCTTTTTATATCAACTTTTCCCAAACTCTGTATTTGCGAATATCATTCTGCAGGTGTATGATTCCTTTAAGTTTATCCTTTGTTTACAGTCTTTCCAAGTCCTTTTCCATTGCTACTTTTTTCCATATAACTACTGACAATTTATCACCTAGGAATTTCATGAACAAGATGATTACCACCTCATAATTAATGACAATCATTAGCAAATCAGCACTGTGTTTGTGTTGGACACAAGCTGTGAGTAATGGAAGGGGCTTATTCTTTACCTATTCAGGCAGACGCGGGGTACTGGGGGAAAAAAAAGAGTGTGTGTGGGCATAGTATGCAATTGGTATATAGTTATTGATTGAGATCTGAGAGCGTATCTCCTTAATAGAATCATGGAAGAGGTGTGGTAGGAAGGGACCTGTTGAGATCACATGGTCTGCAACACCTGTTCAAGCAGAGTCAGATAGAACACGTTACCCTGGACAGTGTCTAGTCAGATTTTTAATATGGATGGAGACTCCACAACCTTTCTGGGAACGCTATTCCAGTGTGTGACCACCTTTACAGGTTAAAACAAACCAAAAAAAAAGGCAGCTTTTTCTTGCGTAGAATTTTGTATTTTAATTTGTACCCACTGCCTCTTGTCCTCTTACTGGACGCTCCTGAGAAGAGTCTGACTCCCTTTCATCAGGTATTTATACAGATCATTGTGATCCCCTTGAGCCTTTTCTTCTTGAGGATAAACAGTCCCAACTCTCATCTGCTTTCCAGCCTGTCAGCCCCCAGTGAGTTGCTGCTGCGTAAGGTTATTCCTCCCAGGTGCAGGATTTAGCATTCCACTTTATTGAACTTCATGAGATTCCTTTCTGCCCAATTCTTCACTCAGTCCAGGTTTCTATGAATGGCAGCTCTGCCATCTGGAGTATTAGCCACTCCTACTTTATCTGCAGTCTTGCTGAGGGTACCCTCTGTCCCATCATCCAGGTCATTAATGAAGATGTTAAGCAGCATTGGCCCCAGTATTGGCCCCTGGGATACATCACTAATAACTAGTCTCCAGCTGGATTTTGTGACACTGATCACATACCCCTGGGCCCAGCTGTTCAGCAGGTTTTCAGTCCATCTCTCTGTCCACTTACCTAATCCATACTTCGCCAGCTTGTCAATGAGGATATTATGGGAGAGCATCAAAAGCCTTACTTGTTGAGTTAAACAACATCAGCAGCTCTCCTCTCATGCACCAAGCAAGTCACTTCATTGAAGAAGGCTATTGGGTTCCTTAGGCATGATTTCCCCTTTGTAAATCCATGGGGACTACTTCCAAGCACTTTGTTCTTCACATATTTGGAATTGTTGTCCAGGGTTAGTTGTTCCTTCACTTTCCCAGGGGCTGAGGTGAGACGGACTGGCATGTGGTTCCCTAGGTCTTCTTTCTTGAAGACAGGAGTGACGTTTGTTTTCTTTCAGTCTTTTCAGTAACCTCTCCCAATTGCCATGACATTTCAAAAGTAGTCAAGAGCAGCCTTGCAATGGCATCAGCTGTCCACTCAGTACTCATGGGTGCATGCTGTCACGCCCTATGGACTTAGGAACATCGAATTTGTTTAAGTGCTCCATGGGTCCTCAAGGCTTTCTGGCCTCAGGGGCCTGGACCTGTAAAGACTGAGACAAAGAAGGCATCAAGTACCTAGGCCTTTTCAGTGTCCTTTGTCAGCAGTCCATCTGTCCCTCTTCCCCCACCCCGACACATTTTTTAGCCTGTATTTTCCCTAAGCTCCCTTCTTTTGCTGTTTATGTAACTGTAGAATCTTTTCTTGTTGCTCTTCACATCCTTTGCCAGATTCAACCCTAAACAGGCTTTTGCTTTCCTAGCCTCATTCCTCTTGACTGTCTCTATATCTCCCTGCTTCTGTGTCTTATACACTTCCCTTTTATGTTTTTGTTTAGTCAGAAGTTCCTTGTTCATCCATGCAGACCTCCTGCTGCCTTTGCTAAATTCCCTGCTTGTCAGGATGGACCATTCTTGAGTATGGACAAGGTGATTCTTGAATCAAAGCTTTCTTGGCCTCGTCTTCTCCCCAGGGCTGTATCCCATGGGACTCTTCCAAGCATATCAGTAGTACAGGTACCGCTGATGTACAAGTGGTACACTGATGTACAAGAGGCACAAGAAATTACATGTGCCCCATCCCCAGCTTCTGGCACAAGTTCTGCCCCCCTCCCAGAAACCTCAGGGGCCATTTGCCTCACAAGTCACTCCCCTCTTTTCGTCATATGATCCATTGTCATTGGCTGTCAGGACCAGCCACTCACTACCAGTTTACCTGTCTGGCAGGCCACCATTTTATAATAGGCCTAGCGCTTGCTCTGTTGTCACTGAAATAGCTGAAGCTGGGATGTTCAGCTTGAATGGACCTTCAGCTTTGCTGCTTGAACCACTTTCTACCTGGTGGCTCACTCTTGCTCCTAGTTACATGGAAAACCAAGGCACATGAGTGTAGCTATGGCGTGGATTTGCACAGACTGGGGCTTAGGTGCCAAGCTGTGAAAGAAAGGGGAAACCAGGGTGGGTAAGGAGGTCCACCCGAAAACAGGCTCCACCTCACTCCTTGCTCCAGAGCCCAGCTCTGTGTCACCAGTAGTCACAAGACCTCAGCTCCCCAGCAGCTGCCTCTATGTGTTTGCATTCAAGCCTCGTGTGTGAATGGGATTTTGGGTCCTCGAGAAAATCTTGGTCCTTTGGTCTTAGATGGTGGGTGCACAGGGAGGACAGCAGAGAGAACAAGCTGCCCATCTTGCCATCCAAAATGAAATAAGAGGGCTCGGTAGTGGCAGTACTGGCGGGAGGAGCAGCAGCGCCTCTATGCTGTCTGGACCTTCCTAGAAGGGACAGCAAGGCATGTGTAATCAGGTTCAGCTGGTAAACAAGCAAAGTCCAAACTAGTATAAAGACCAGATTATCTCTTAGTCCTTCCAGCTTAGGGGAACAAATATTGACAGGGGAGGTGAGGATGACGGGGTGATGCCATGTTATGGCAGGGATCTGCCACTTTATTAAACATCATACTGCTCAGTGATTGACTGACAGCCATTTTGGCAGGGCCTAGCAACTATGGGAAAACTTATTTTATAAAAGCCTTTTGAAGAATGCCAACCACTTTCTGTTTGTCATGACTGAGAATATTGTGTGGTATTTTAGTTGTTGGCAGCGTTGTATCAGGAATTACTCTGTAACTATCCTTTTATCAAGTTTGTGGAAGACTTACCTGAAAGTCTTAGTGATAACCATTTATTTCCCCTAATGAAGTAAATATGGTTATGATTGATGATTTGATGAATTCAGCTTGTGAGAGCAAAAAAAAACCTGAGAAAGCTTTCACTAAATATGTGCATTACAAGAGGAGCTGGAAGCCATTGTGCAGCAGGAAAATTATGATATAGTCACCATCACAGAAATGTGGTGGGATGACTCATGTGACTGGAGTGCTGCAATGGATGACCGTAAACTCTTCAGAAGGCATAGGCAAGAAAGGAGAGGTGGTGGGGTGGCTCTGTGTATTAGGGAGTGTTATGAATGTCTAGAACTAAATGATGGTGACAATAGGGTTTAGTGTCTATACGTAAGAATCAGGGGGAGTGTCAACAAGTCAGACATCATGGTGGGACTCTGTTACAGACCGCCCAGTCAGGGTGAAGAGGCAGACAAAATATTCCATAAACAGCTGGGAGAAGTCTCGAGATCGCTAGCCCTTGTCCTCATGGGGGACTTCAACCTACCAGATATCTGCTGGGAATACAGTACAGCAGACAGGGAACAGTCTAGGAGGTTCCTGGAGTATGTCGAGTATAACTTCCTGCCACAGCTGGTGAGGGAGGCAACTATGCAAGGTGCCCTGCTGGATCTGTGTTTGTAAACAGAGAAGGACTTGTGGGGGATGTAACATTTGGAGGCTGTCTTGGGCACAGTGATCATGAAATGATAAGTTTTTGATTCTTGGAGAAGCAAGGAGGGGGGTCAGCAGAACTGCCACCTGGGACTTCCAGAGGGCTGACTTTGGTCTTTTCAGGAGGCTGGTTGACAGAGTCCCTTAGGAGGCAGTCCTGAAAGGCAAAGGAGTCCAGGAAGGCTAGACATTTTTCAAGAAGGAAGTCTTAAAGGCACAGGAGCAGGACATCCCCATGTGCCAAAAAAACCAAGCTGTCGGGGGGAAAAGACCAGCCTGGCTGAACAGAGAACTATGGTTTCAACTTGGGAAAAAGGAGAATTTATGGCCTTTGGAACAAGGGGCAGGCCACTCATGAGGACTCCAAAGATGCTGTGAGGCTATGTAGGGAAAAAATTAGAAGGGCCAAAGCCCAACTAGAACTGGTCCCAGTAGGACCAGTTGTTCCCTGAGTACCCAGCCCCCTGAGCTAGTAGATGGGGGCAGGAAGCCCAATGAAGCCCCCATAATCCAGGAGAAATGGTGAGTGACCTGCTACACCACTTAGACATACACAAGTCTATGGGGCCGGATGGGTTCCAACCGAGGATACTGAGGGAGCTGGTGGAAGTGCTCACCAAGCCATTTCTATCATTTGTCAGCAGTCATGGCTAACCGTGGAGTTCCCAGTTGACTGGAGGTTAGCAAATGTGACGCCCATCCACAGGAATGGTCCGAAGGATGATCTGGGGAACTACAGGCCTGTCAGTCTGACCTTGGTGCCCCANTGTCACCAGTAGTCACAAGACCTCAGCTCCCCAGCAGCTGCCTCTATGTGTTTGCATTCAAGCCTCGTGTGTGAATGGGATTTTGGGTCCTCGAGAAAATCTTGGTCCTTTGGTCTTAGATGGTGGGTGCACAGGGAGGACAGCAGAGAGAACAAGCTGCCCATCTTGCCATCCAAAATGAAATAAGAGGGCTCGGTAGTGGCAGTACTGGCGGGAGGAGCAGCAGCGCCTCTATGCTGTCTGGACCTTCCTAGAAGGGACAGCAAGGCATGTGTAATCAGGTTCAGCTGGTAAACAAGCAAAGTCCAAACTAGTATAAAGACCAGATTATCTCTTAGTCCTTCCAGCTTAGGGGAACAAATATTGACAGGGGAGGTGAGGATGACGGGGTGATGCCATGTTATGGCAGGGATCTGCCACTTTATTAAACATCATACTGCTCAGTGATTGACTGACAGCCATTTTGGCAGGGCCTAGCAACTATGGGAAAACTTATTTTATAAAAGCCTTTTGAAGAATGCCAACCACTTTCTGTTTGTCATGACTGAGAATATTGTGTGGTATTTTAGTTGTTGGCAGCGTTGTATCAGGAATTACTCTGTAACTATCCTTTTATCAAGTTTGTGGAAGACTTACCTGAAAGTCTTAGTGATAACCATTTATTTCCCCTAATGAAGTAAATATGGTTATGATTGATGATTTGATGAATTCAGCTTGTGAGAGCAAAAAAAAACCTGAGAAAGCTTTCACTAAATATGTGCATTACAAGAGGAGCTGGAAGCCATTGTGCAGCAGGAAAATTATGATATAGTCACCATCACAGAAATGTGGTGGGATGACTCATGTGACTGGAGTGCTGCAATGGATGACCGTAAACTCTTCAGAAGGCATAGGCAAGAAAGGAGAGGTGGTGGGGTGGCTCTGTGTATTAGGGAGTGTTATGAATGTCTAGAACTAAATGATGGTGACAATAGGGTTTAGTGTCTATACGTAAGAATCAGGGGGAGTGTCAACAAGTCAGACATCATGGTGGGACTCTGTTACAGACCGCCCAGTCAGGGTGAAGAGGCAGACAAAATATTCCATAAACAGCTGGGAGAAGTCTCGAGATCGCTAGCCCTTGTCCTCATGGGGGACTTCAACCTACCAGATATCTGCTGGGAATACAGTACAGCAGACAGGGAACAGTCTAGGAGGTTCCTGGAGTATGTCGAGTATAACTTCCTGCCACAGCTGGTGAGGGAGGCAACTATGCAAGGTGCCCTGCTGGATCTGTGTTTGTAAACAGAGAAGGACTTGTGGGGGATGTAACATTTGGAGGCTGTCTTGGGCACAGTGATCATGAAATGATAAGTTTTTGATTCTTGGAGAAGCAAGGAGGGGGGTCAGCAGAACTGCCACCTGGGACTTCCAGAGGGCTGACTTTGGTCTTTTCAGGAGGCTGGTTGACAGAGTCCCTTAGGAGGCAGTCCTGAAAGGCAAAGGAGTCCAGGAAGGCTAGACATTTTTCAAGAAGGAAGTCTTAAAGGCACAGGAGCAGGACATCCCCATGTGCCAAAAAAACCAAGCTGTCGGGGGGAAAAGACCAGCCTGGCTGAACAGAGAACTATGGTTTCAACTTGGGAAAAAGGAGAATTTATGGCCTTTGGAACAAGGGGCAGGCCACTCATGAGGACTCCAAAGATGCTGTGAGGCTATGTAGGGAAAAAATTAGAAGGGCCAAAGCCCAACTAGAACTGGTCCCAGTAGGACCAGTTGTTCCCTGAGTACCCAGCCCCCTGAGCTAGTAGATGGGGGCAGGAAGCCCAATGAAGCCCCCATAATCCAGGAGAAATGGTGAGTGACCTGCTACACCACTTAGACATACACAAGTCTATGGGGCCGGATGGGTTCCAACCGAGGATACTGAGGGAGCTGGTGGAAGTGCTCACCAAGCCATTTCTATCATTTGTCAGCAGTCATGGCTAACCGTGGAGTTCCCAGTTGACTGGAGGTTAGCAAATGTGACGCCCATCCACAGGAATGGTCCGAAGGATGATCTGGGGAACTACAGGCCTGTCAGTCTGACCTTGGTGCCCCATAAGATTATGGAGCAGATCATCCTGAGTGCCACTATGTGGCACATGCCAGACAACCAGGTGACCAGGCCCAGTCAGCATGGGTTTATGAAAGGCAGGTCCTGCTTGATTAACCTGATTTCCTTCTATGACAAGGTGACCTGCTTGGTGGATGAGGGAAAGGCTGCGGATGTTGTCTACCTGGACTTCAGTAAAGCATTTGACACTGTTTCCCACAGCATTCTCCCGGAGAAACTGGCTGCTCATGGTTTGGATGGGTGTGCTCTTCACTGGGTGGAAACCTGGGCCCAGATAGTGGTGGTGAATGGACTTAAATCCAGTTGGCTGCTGGTCACAAGTGGTATTTCCCAGGGCTCCATACTGGGGACTGTTCTGTTTAATATCTCTATCAACAACCTGGATGAGGGCATCGAGTGCACCATCAGTAAGTTTGCAGACAACACCAAGTTGGATGGGAGTGTTGACCTGCTTGAGGGTAGGATGGTCCTACTGAGGGATCTGGACAGGCTGGATTGATGGGCCAAGGCCGATAGTATGAAGTTTAGCAAGGCCAAGTGCCAGGTCCTGCACTTTGGTCACAACAACTCCGTGCAATGTTACAGGCTTAGGGAAGATTGGATGGAAAGCTGCCTGGCAGGAAAGGACCTGGGGGTGTTGGTCGACAGCCGGCTGAATATGAGCCAGCAGTGTGCCCAGGTGGCCAAGAAGGCCAACAGCATCCTAGCTTGTATCAGGAATAGTGTGGCCAGCAGGACCAGGGAAGTGATCATGCCCCAGTACTCAACACTGGTGAGGCCACGCCTCAAATACTGTGTTCAGTTTTGTGCCCCTCACTGCAGGAAAGACATTGAGGTGCTGGAGCATGTCCAGAGAAGGGCAAGGAAGGGCCTAGAGCACAAGTCTCATGAGGAGCAGCTGAGGGAACTGGGGTTGTTTAGCCTGGAGAAAAGGAGGGTTGGGGGAGACCTTATCACTCTCTACATTTACCTCAAAGGAGGTTTTAGAGAGGTGGAGGTCAGTCTCTTCTCCCGAGTAACAAGTGACAGGGCAAGAGGAAATGGCCTTAAGTTGCACCGGAGCAGGTTTAGCTTGGATATTAGGAAAAATTTCTTCACCGAAAGGTTTATCAAGCATTGGAACAGGCTGCCCAGGGAAGTGGTGGAATTGCCATCCCTGGAGGTATTTAAAAGATGGGTAGACGTGGTGCTGAGGGACATGGTTTAGTGGTGGTTTTGGCAGTTGTAGGTTGATGGTTGGACTCGATGATCTTAAAGGTCTCTTCTAACCTATATTCATAAAATCTTCAACCATTGCTGTCTATAGTGTCCATTTAAAAAACATGTTGGGGGGGGTTCAAGAACACATGCAGCCTTGTGGTTGGGTTGTTAAGTTTTATTTACAGAATATATTTATGAAAATCATTACAACAGATGCAGGTCTGTATCTTCTGAAAAATATTTGGAGTAGCTGTGGTCATGGAAAAAGCTTCATATTCATATGAAGCTTTCATCCCCATCTGGTCATTTTGTACTAGATTGTTAGAATACAGTTTTGAAAGCTGTTCAAAAGGTAATCCCTTATACTGATGCAGGAAGACAACACAGTGGTTTCTGCAGGCCATGGAGAGGGGACTACTACTTTAATGAAAATATTATTAATAAAATAAAAATAAAATAATTAAACATATACAAAACAGTATCAAGCTCCCAGGATGACAGTCACGTCACTGACAGGCACTGGAGAAGTCCCAGACTGGACTTAGTGATGGATGCGAACTGGATTCCGGATCTGGATTCAGGAATGCACAGATCAGGATCATAGGCAGATAGGATGGAATACCCTGTTGGTCAGTTTTGGGTCACCTGTCCTGTCTGCTCCTCCCCACAGGTGTGGCCCCTCTACACTTTTATGCTTCTGACCCTCCAATGGGGCAAATAACAAAGTTGGCTGACCTTGGTTGTTATAGCAATATGTATAAGCAAGAGCCTCGCTGCATACCATTCCTTGGCTTCAACTATAAACATAGGTCTTACCACTCTGAGAGTGAACAGTTTTTGCACAATATGCTGTTAATTTCAGTAGTTAGAAAAGGCTTAGCTGCAAAATAAAATTACTGAACAGAAAATTGGTTCTGTTTTACCTCAAACCAAGAAATATGGTATCAAATACCCCTTTGGCTCATTTAGGTCAGCTGCTTGTGAAAATTAGCACTATCCCAGTTGAAACCAGGACACCATCATGTTGTCAGATGTACCGTCCATGATCATATTAATGGTGGTGATCAAGGCCCCTGAAAAGTGTGCTTCTGCTGTCAGGTTTCCTGTTTTAATAAGGGAATAGTGATCAGCACATTTTTGATCTGGAGACAGGTCAAAGTGCATAGCCGTGGGCAAACTCTCCCCTGTCAACCAGGAGGGAATGGAGGGAATCATATGCTGATCACCTGACAAGCTGCATGCATCCTCTCACACAGCAGCCATTCTTAAAATCAGGCAGCAGTGGTTTCACTGGCATTTGTTCACCAGCCACACACAAGGACAAAAATTTTGTATCATACAGTTTGAAATTGAAAGTGTTCTTAGTAGAACTGTTGCTAGAAGCACTATTAGCTTTGAAGCTAATAACAAGTTTGGGAAGCTGTCTCAGAAACAAACTTTCCTTGTTGCTGACATGATTGCTGGCCAGTATGCTGAACACTTTCATGCCCACCCAGTTCACTGGCTATTTAGTGTTGGCCATTAATATCTCAATGTGCACCAAATGTGCGCAGGGCACCACTTGCACCTTCTTCACAAATAGCAAGGCACACGTAATAACCAGCTTGCAGGATCCTACTGCCAGGGAGCTCATCAAACAAAAGATCTCTTTGCTGCATGTCAGTTTAACTTTTACATCCATCAAGTTTTACATTCATCAAAAGTTTGTCTTGAAAGAGGAGATCACTGTGGAGGGGTCCCAGCAGTTCATACTCTGGGCCGGAGCTGAGTGTGTCCTGAACTCCTGATTATGGATGTCATCCTCCCTGACTGCTTGCTGCTGCCCATTTGTGTCTTTGCAGAACAGCCCTGTGGAGAAGTGCTTGGACAACAAGTCAGCCGTAACTGAGAAGCAACTCAATGAAAGCACAGTAGGAGTAGCAGTTGTTGCTCTGGTTTATCAGTTGATCCCCAGTGTAGCATCCAGCTGGCTGAAAACAGACACCAGTGGGTTATTCATGAGAAGCACAGCCTCGCTGGCTCTGTGGTTGGACCTATCAGCTTTTACAATCTTGCAGCAAAGATACAGTAGGGTGTTGTTCAGACATATGTATTCTTCTCGATTCCCAGCTATGAAAAACCCCAGAAGTGCAGACTCCACAACAGTGGAAATTGGAGGCACCTCAATAAACAGGCTTTTCTCAGTGCTGGTCTGTGTTTGCGATGCTTCAGACAAATCCAGCTTGGATTTTGTGCGTTCTTCTGAGCAGCCATTAATGAAAGCCATCCCTTTTAAAATAGATTTCCTTTTCTAGGAGTAGATAAGGACCTCTTTCTCTGGGTTTTCTGTTTCTTTTGTGCTATTTGGCCTGGCTTGTTCTTTGTCTTCTTATCCTGGTCAGATTGTTGTGTAGCACCCCTTCCTTTTTCTTTTAAAGGGCTGGGGACATGACATAGCTTTCTTTCTTTTAAAGCTTTTTCTTTTAATATAAGCAAGTCCCGAGCCCTCCTGATTTGAAGGAGTTTCCAACTTGCCCATGACAACCTTGGAAACATGTCCAAACATGGTTTTTGCAGCATTTTTCAGCAGCATTTTTAACATGTGGCTTAATGATTTCCAAATTCCTTTCAAAAGCCCTTCTAAACAGGCTATGAAATATACTTCAGCGCCTGCACCATACACTAGAGAAATGTCTTGAAAACCAGGAAGACCATTGCTAGCCTGAGGTCTGTAATAAATTATGTACAAGATGAGTCCTTTTTATATTTTACAACTACTGTTTTGGCATGGTTTCTTAAAAATATCACTGGCTTCTGGGGCTGAAGAGGCACGTTCACAATCACCTTACCAAAGCAAAATGAGACGTGCTTTTTCTGGTCAGTCTTTATTTCCGTGCTGACTACATAGATCAGTGGTTTACAGGCATGTAGTGGTTTATCATACATCACTGTCTCAATCGTCATCTTATTACAACCAGTTGGAATACAGTGCAATCAAGGAACTGCAGAGTCCCTGACAAGCTGGTGCTCTACAAGTTCTGTGTAGAGGTAGAGCAAGTTAAACTCTCCCATGATGTTGGCCATAAAAGGAAATTTCTTAGCAGCAACACCAGGAGAAGCCCCCAAAATATGTGCCAAATACTCACGTGTAGAAAAAGTGCAAGGCTTTTCATCTATTTTGAGCTTTATTTTCCTTATGACAGGGTCACAGACTAGGCTTACTGCTGGGGTGAGGCTTGACATCAGGCTTGACAGCTGAAGCTTTGTTGTGGGGGTTAATGAGATGGCTTAAACATTCTGTCAACATGGAGAGAATAGATAATAGCCTTTCCACAAATGATACTGCCATGCTTTACCCTGCAGTGCTATTTCAAAGATGGTGTCTTTGCTGATGTTATTCCAGCTGCGTGGTTACAGTATTTCCGCCAGCCCCAGCTCCCACTTCCCAGAGAGCTATGGGGGCCTTCCCAGCCTTACAGTAAAGTTCCAGAGGATGTTTTATGGATAGATGGCGGGGCCTCTCAGTCCCACTCACAGGACTGGGGTCTTTGCACATAACAGGCTTTGTGCTGGTGGCCTCCTATGAGGGATCTGTAACCCTTAGGCATGTTTCAACTTATCAATGCCCATCAACCTTTTGGTGCCCATCCACCTTCTTGAAGTCTTTCCCCACCTCAGACATGTCAGGGCTTGTTCTGCAGTCTGCTAAAGTGGGGGACCCCAACCCAGCCTTTTAGTTTTGTTTAAACTTTAATTATTCGTTCCATTAGCTTTTATTAAAGAATGTTTTATCCATTTTAGACCTGGGGTTATGGGTATATTTTTTATANAACTTTTACATCCATCAAGTTTTACATTCATCAAAAGTTTGTCTTGAAAGAGGAGATCACTGTGGAGGGGTCCCAGCAGTTCATACTCTGGGCCGGAGCTGAGTGTGTCCTGAACTCCTGATTATGGATGTCATCCTCCCTGACTGCTTGCTGCTGCCCATTTGTGTCTTTGCAGAACAGCCCTGTGGAGAAGTGCTTGGACAACAAGTCAGCCGTAACTGAGAAGCAACTCAATGAAAGCACAGTAGGAGTAGCAGTTGTTGCTCTGGTTTATCAGTTGATCCCCAGTGTAGCATCCAGCTGGCTGAAAACAGACACCAGTGGGTTATTCATGAGAAGCACAGCCTCGCTGGCTCTGTGGTTGGACCTATCAGCTTTTACAATCTTGCAGCAAAGATACAGTAGGGTGTTGTTCAGACATATGTATTCTTCTCGATTCCCAGCTATGAAAAACCCCAGAAGTGCAGACTCCACAACAGTGGAAATTGGAGGCACCTCAATAAACAGGCTTTTCTCAGTGCTGGTCTGTGTTTGCGATGCTTCAGACAAATCCAGCTTGGATTTTGTGCGTTCTTCTGAGCAGCCATTAATGAAAGCCATCCCTTTTAAAATAGATTTCCTTTTCTAGGAGTAGATAAGGACCTCTTTCTCTGGGTTTTCTGTTTCTTTTGTGCTATTTGGCCTGGCTTGTTCTTTGTCTTCTTATCCTGGTCAGATTGTTGTGTAGCACCCCTTCCTTTTTCTTTTAAAGGGCTGGGGACATGACATAGCTTTCTTTCTTTTAAAGCTTTTTCTTTTAATATAAGCAAGTCCCGAGCCCTCCTGATTTGAAGGAGTTTCCAACTTGCCCATGACAACCTTGGAAACATGTCCAAACATGGTTTTTGCAGCATTTTTCAGCAGCATTTTTAACATGTGGCTTAATGATTTCCAAATTCCTTTCAAAAGCCCTTCTAAACAGGCTATGAAATATACTTCAGCGCCTGCACCATACACTAGAGAAATGTCTTGAAAACCAGGAAGACCATTGCTAGCCTGAGGTCTGTAATAAATTATGTACAAGATGAGTCCTTTTTATATTTTACAACTACTGTTTTGGCATGGTTTCTTAAAAATATCACTGGCTTCTGGGGCTGAAGAGGCACGTTCACAATCACCTTACCAAAGCAAAATGAGACGTGCTTTTTCTGGTCAGTCTTTATTTCCGTGCTGACTACATAGATCAGTGGTTTACAGGCATGTAGTGGTTTATCATACATCACTGTCTCAATCGTCATCTTATTACAACCAGTTGGAATACAGTGCAATCAAGGAACTGCAGAGTCCCTGACAAGCTGGTGCTCTACAAGTTCTGTGTAGAGGTAGAGCAAGTTAAACTCTCCCATGATGTTGGCCATAAAAGGAAATTTCTTAGCAGCAACACCAGGAGAAGCCCCCAAAATATGTGCCAAATACTCACGTGTAGAAAAAGTGCAAGGCTTTTCATCTATTTTGAGCTTTATTTTCCTTATGACAGGGTCACAGACTAGGCTTACTGCTGGGGTGAGGCTTGACATCAGGCTTGACAGCTGAAGCTTTGTTGTGGGGGTTAATGAGATGGCTTAAACATTCTGTCAACATGGAGAGAATAGATAATAGCCTTTCCACAAATGATACTGCCATGCTTTACCCTGCAGTGCTATTTCAAAGATGGTGTCTTTGCTGATGTTATTCCAGCTGCGTGGTTACAGTATTTCCGCCAGCCCCAGCTCCCACTTCCCAGAGAGCTATGGGGGCCTTCCCAGCCTTACAGTAAAGTTCCAGAGGATGTTTTATGGATAGATGGCGGGGCCTCTCAGTCCCACTCACAGGACTGGGGTCTTTGCACATAACAGGCTTTGTGCTGGTGGCCTCCTATGAGGGATCTGTAACCCTTAGGCATGTTTCAACTTATCAATGCCCATCAACCTTTTGGTGCCCATCCACCTTCTTGAAGTCTTTCCCCACCTCAGACATGTCAGGGCTTGTTCTGCAGTCTGCTAAAGTGGGGGACCCCAACCCAGCCTTTTAGTTTTGTTTAAACTTTAATTATTCGTTCCATTAGCTTTTATTAAAGAATGTTTTATCCATTTTAGACCTGGGGTTATGGGTATATTTTTTATACATAAAATATATATGCATGTATATATATAAAAGTATTATAAAATACATATTTATACGTATTCACACAGTCTAGATATTTTTGTATATGTTATATATTCACATATTACTTTTATATATAATATGTAGAATATATGTATATGTATTTATGTATGTTGTATACAAATGTATATATTGTACATAAATGTCTGTAAAATACATTCTTTTATCTGAGCACTTCCTGGTGCAAAGGAAGAAGGCACCCAATCACTGGACTTGCCTGAGAACACGTGGGTATGACAGTGTCAATGGCCATCAGCCAATCACAGAGCAGTGACATTTAACAAAATGGCAGCTGCCTGCCATAAAATGGTAGTGCCCTGTCAAAATGGTGGCCAAACGAAAATAATGTTCCCTGTGTAGGTATGGGAAAGGGCTGTGCAGTTCTGATGTACTGCCAGGTAAACTGGCAGGGACGGCTGGTCCTGCCAGCCAATCATGACAGACCACATGACCAAAAGAGGGGCGTGGCATCTGGGGCAAGTGACCCCTGAGGCTGCCAGTAGAAGGGTGAGGAAGTTGTCACTTCTTGTCTTGCATGTCATTGAAACCTGCACTACTCAGATCTCTGAAGAGATGAAATTCTGCTCTCCTGAAAAGCCAGTGCCATGCTCCCTCCTCACCAGATGCTGAATTCTGCTACCTCATGGTCACTACAGTCAAGGCTGCCCCTGATTTTCACATCCCAACCAAGTTCTTCCCTGTTTGTAAGCAGCAGGTCCAACAGAGCACTTCCTCTTGTTGATTCCTTGTGTCAGGAAATTGCTAGCAGTGCATCCCAGAAATCTCTTAGATTGCTTGTGCCTTGCTGTGTTGTCCTTCTAGCAGACATTGTGGTGGCTGCAATCTTTCATGAGGGCCAGGGCGTGTGAACATGAGTCTTCTTCCAGTTGTATGACAAAGGCCTCATCTTCTACTTCTTCCTCATCAGGAGGTCTCTAGCAGGTATCTACGGCAACATGACTTGTATTGGTCTGCCTATTCATATGACTCCTCGCCCATCCCAAAGCAGAGCTCTATGCATTTCCACTGTTCTCTCACAAAAGGTGCAACATCCCCACCTCGTTTTCCCAGTCTGATCTTCCTAAAGAGCCTGTACCCATCCATCAGAACACTACAGTTTTGTGAGTTATCCCACTACCTCTGTGATCACAGTGACTGTAGCCCTGTAACTGCACTCAGATGTACAATTCCTCCTGTTTGTTCCTTGTGTTGCATGCACTGGTGTAGAGGCATTGGAGAGAGACACCCAAGTGTGCTAATTCCACGGAATGGACATAAGACTTTCCCCATAAGGCTTCCAAAGGTGATAGATTTGTTGTGTTCATTAGAAATGGCATGGTTCCTGGATTTTTCACAAATTAGGCGGAACATGGAAGCTGAGGAAATTATAAAATCCTAGACTTGTTACTTGGCAGGAATCTCTGCAAGCAATACCAAAGTAGTACTGTTGCTAGTGCTAGGTCAGATCAGCCATTATTGTCTCTAGCAAAGCACTGAAGACCTCTAAGACTGGAAATTTTTACACATTCTTGGTAACTTCTTCCAGTGCTATACTAAGTGCTCAGTGAAAGTTTCTCCTAATGTGCAACATAAACTACTCAAGTTGCCCTTCAACTAAGTAAAGAGGAGATTAGATGAAACTGTCCTTGAGAAACCAAGCAAACCCAGCTGTTACAGCTTCCTTTTGCAAAGCGTCCTTTATTGAAGACTCCATTGTGACCAGATAAGATATCCAAGCCAAAGCTTAAGGCTTCTGGCTGCATATTTGCACATTCCAAAATCACAGACTAGTAAAAGTTTAAGAATTTAATGTTCCTCAGGGTAGTTGTCCCTCTGCTAGCCCCACAAAAGATCACAGTCTCTGATACCTCATGTCAGTTTTTCAGGACCATCCCAGCAGTAGTGCTGGGGGATGACTCTAGGAAGAGGATAACTGTTCTCTCTGGCAGATGAATTAAGGAGCTTCAGCATTTGCATAGATTCCAGTTCTTTACTTTCTGTTACACACAGACTGTCATTACAGCTGTTACAGCACTAGACTCAAAGGAGACATCAAAATAATTCCTTTGTCTTGCGTCAATACCCAGTTCATAGGAATGCTGTAGAGGAGTTTAAATCTTTGCCATGTTGTTATGGCAGTAGCACTAAGTAGCTATTATTAAGTATATTCACCCACTTCCATACTCCATTTTAATTTTCTAGTCTATGCCTGAAGAACGTCTCAGATTTCAGTGTCCTTGCTCTGTTTTCAGTCATATTTCAAAGTTGACCTTGCTTTGCAAGAGACTTTCTCTGAGATTTTCAGCTATTAAGATCCAGTTCTGATTAATCCTGTGGATTATCAAGACAGAGCAGGAACATTTATCTGGGTTTACCTGAAAATATCCTTTAAGCACCAGCCATTTCCAGAGATGGATGAACCACCCAAATCCAGAGGTGGCAAGGGGTATCCAAAAAGTTAATTTGCAGAAACTATATCTTTGTTTTGAAGTGGTAGAAACCGTATAGTTCCCATCCCTGCCTCCTTCCAGAACAATCATTCTGATCTGTAACCTGGGGAAGAATACTGCAAAAACAAAAGATGGGCACCTCTGTCTGATGGTAAGTGAATGGAATGGCTCTACTGCTGAGCTTTCAGTCCCCTTTCCCCTTGAAGTCACCCCCACCTTTGATTAGTATCGTGCTCTCAGCAGAGCAGTTGTGATACTGCATTGTGATATTTTGAAAAATCCTGTTATTTGTGGTGATAATCTTTCTGTACTATCAAGTTAGTATCTTCCAAAACTTAATGTGCATTGAATCAAAAACAGGGACTGCTGTGTCTGTTGAGACAGGAAGACAGGGTAGTGGGTTTTTGAACAGTATTTCTTACTGTTTTGAATCGCCACACTAGACTGCTTTCACATGAAGCACCTCATCCCAAAATGCAAAGATGTGAATTCTTCCTGCTGATCTGAAGAATCTTTGAATCAGGTTTCCAGCTGCTAAAGAAGATGATGTCCATCTTTATGTCTCATAGAATTTTTCTTTAAAAATTTCTGCATGGTGGTAAAGAACACCCTTTCAAACTGTTTTCCAAGATGTGCTGCTTCTTGACTCCATAGGAAACCTGTGAGCTCTTTAAGATAACATAAATGAAGGAGAGGGGAAATGAGGGAAAAAAACCAAACAAAAACCCAAACCAAAACAAAAAGACCACAACAACACAAAAAACCCCCAAGGACAGAGTGAGAAGACTGCACTGCTTCATAAGAGCCGTTCTCTTCCTCATCTCCTCTGCACACTGACTGACTGAGAGTCACTGGGGAAATGGTGGAAAATCTTTCTATCTTGAAGAGCCTAAAGATAGGTAACCTTTATCTTGTAGGACTTACAAGAGGGAAAATATTACCGGCAGCTTTTCCAAGGTTATGCTGACCCCAACAGAAGGGAGGGTTTTAAGAGCCACCTGGACACTGAATTGTGTACATGGGATGGACAAGTTGACCAAAAGTCGACAAGAGCATGGCCTCATCCCTTTTCCTCATGGTAGGGCCATACTTACCAGATTCCTGTTTCCTGATGGTATTCAATGACTTATTCCAAGGGTAAGTCTATAAATATTATTCTATTAATAAACTTTACCAGAATGGCATATCCTACCCCTTCTTTACCCCAACTTGTTTGCTGCTTGGTAGTTTTGTTGGATTCTGCATGCATTATCTTACTCTGAGAAGCATGGTATTTTCCTCTGAGAGCATGAAATGTCATTATTTGTGTATGTGCTAACAAACTACAAATGCTGTCACCAATAAATAAAATTAGCCGTTACTGCAAGTTGTGGCCACAATACTTGATTCTTGTAATCACCTATGCTGTAATTTATCAATTTACTTCTCAATTATGTGAAGCAAAATACACTACATAATGCTTACTAATATTCCCCTTGTTCCTATTATTGGAAAAGATGAAAGGCTGTTTGGGTTTCATACTGACTTCTAGAGTTGTGAATATTTCATTCACATCCTGACTAATAATTCCTCCCAGGCTAGATAATCCTGTGCACAATTTCCTTCTGTACAGTATGTCGGTCTTGGCATACCTCTGACCATCTATGTTGTACTTCCCTAGGTCTTGTAAACTCTTACTATATCTTCTTTAGGTTAAGGTAACTAAACCTGGATATGATGCCCCATTATCAAATTTTGTATTGTTGCATTACTTCACACAATGCTCAAAAATCCAGAATAAAATAAAAGAGCCCCTTTCCCACTCTGATGGGACTTGAAAGACTTAGTTTTGAGTTTTTCTCTCTATGGGTTTTTCTGAAGTTCTAATTTCTCTTGAGTTGAGACTCTTTTTAAATGTTTCCTAGAATGCTGTATGTTTTGTGGACACAGTGATGATGACGGATAGATGTTGAGGTACTGAAGAGAATTCAGGCTGTGATAATGAAATAGCAAAGTGAGGGAGAAACTGAGGAAAGTTGGCATTCCTTTTGTTCGCTTTTAAGCTCAAAATCTGTGTGCCATAGCTTGACTAAGCTAGCCTATATGTAAGATTGTGTGTATCCATGTATGTGACTGACTTTACGATAGTGTTCTGCAGTTTCCTGTATGAGAATACAGGAGAGATTTGGTGGTTGCCTGGAGGACAACAGTTTCTAGTCATGAGAGGGGAATGAGCCAATATTTTTTGAGAAGAAAAATCCAGTGAAATTTATTATGCTGTTGAACCATTTCCCTGGGGAAGGAATGTCACTGCCATCACTCTCACACAAATAAATACCAAGAAGCATGTATTATTTAATTATATGGTGAAATAGGAATTAATGACATGACTTGATATATTTTTGCTGCTTTTATCCTCCAGCTTTCAGTTGTACTGAACAAAGAGGTGGATCCTGTGAGAATAAATAGCTGTGAGAGCATTTTTACACTGTTCATGTTGTATAAAAAATGAGATTGGTAGAGAATTGTCAGAGGAAGCTATTTTACTGTTAGAATTCTAGCTCACTTTGGTTGGTATTGTTGTACACAATTAAGTCTCAAGTCATTAGCATCAACATTACTGCTTAGTAGAATGACAGAGATAAAAACAGAGAAGAAAGCACAAAAATTGAGCTCTGGAGAGGAGAAAATAAAATTTGACTTAAACTGTTAGTACTCTTTGGTATGGGATGCCACCTTGTGGAAGCTTTCAGGATGTCATGTCTTTTATCAACTCTTGCAAGTCTTCCTGACTATTTGCTCTCTTCAGTCACTGTAGGTAATCCTGTTTGCATAGATCAGCCTTGGTCTTTAATAGCTCCTCCATCACCTGATTTTTAATGTAATCTGAACTTTCAGTGTAATTTAGGGATAGAGATATCTTACTTTGGGTGATAAAAATCTGTGAAAAGGAGAAATTTTCTTAGCTTGCCCAGTAGGCCTGGGAATCAGCCATGGTGAGAACGTGATCAGTGTAGGTTCTGTGCTATAATTGCAGTACTGCATTAATGTGTGTTATGAGAAAGCTCTGAAGGGAACTGTAATCACATTGTGCACTTTGGCATGTTAACCCAATCACAAAAGCAGTTGGAAAGGAGTTATTTCATGGTTTTTTCAGTGGCACATTAGAATTGCAGAAAGAAAGAGCAAATGTGGACATCTGCTGTCTCAGCTGACAGACAACTTCATTTTGCATTGTAAGGGACTCTTCTCCCAATGTGTTCAGATGTCTGGCATTCAAGTTGTATCTCCATAGTGGTCTGCCCAGGGACAGCACAGGTGTGTTGCTAATCCACAAGACCTTTGTTGCAAATATTTCACATCAAGTGTCAAATGCTTCTTCCCTGCTAGAGGCATTGTGGAAAGGTGAAGGTGCAGTAGATGACTAGTCTTCTGCGAAAAAGCAAAGTGAGTTTACCAAAATACTAGGGTAGCTACCATAAGCAAGGGAAGAAATTATCTCTCCTGTATGCAAATGTACATAGATGGTCTCCTGAACTGAGACCCTGTCAGAGGGACAAAGGCCATCTGTCCATTTTTCTGCTCTCCAGCTTTGATTCTCCTTCTGCTCTTGGTCCTTTTCTGTCTTCATGTCCATCCCATGGAGCACCAATGGGTCTTTCAATTTCCTGATTTCCTACACTTGAAGGTAGCTCTCCCTTCCCTCAAATAAGCAATTATTTGCTTCAAACTTTGTCTAAATAAACATTAACGTGAGCATTCTGGAGTCATTTCCTAGCCAACTTTCTCTTCTAGACCCAATCTCTGTCAAGGATTGTGCTGGCTTTTTTCAAACGGTAAAGAGATGCTGCTAAGGGCTTCTTTCTTCTACCTCTTTTGCTACTATCCTCATAATTGGAGTTGGATACTGAGATGCAAATATTCGTTAGCTGATCTTTCTATTGATCACATGTGCTCCTTTCTGTCCTTTACTTAGCCTTCCACTGTAAAGCCTTTTGCTCTAATCTTGCTCTTACCACCACCTTATTTATCTGCAATGATCTATCGCTTTGGACCTGATGATTCCAGAATTAACTGCCCTTTTTCAAAGGCCACTTGAGCTACAGCTGTGATTTCTGAGCCTAATAGAGCATGAAAGTCCATTTGTGAATAACCTCTCAAGTCTGAATTCAGGTTCTGAATGAAAGTTACACTGATCAATTTCAGTCTTTGGTAGAATCCTCTTTGGAAACAATTACAGTCTTATCCATGGAGTGTCATGAAGTCATTGATTGAAGTGCCATCAGCTATTGGCAACGTACAGCCCTGGCAGCTTAGAAACGCCATTTAAAACCTTAAATGAATCTTGTGTGGCAAGAGTTGCTTTTAACCTCCTGAACCATCAAGCGCTCAGCCTGAGCAACAGCCTGCAGTTCTCATCTAACAGGTGAAGCAGCTGAGCCACAGACTAGATTCCTGAGAGGGCTTGAGGCACCAAAACTGCAGCAGTTCACAGACAGAGTAGATGAAATTTAAATCAGGAGCAATAGTGTGCCTGATTCCATGACCTGCAGACAGTTCAAACCTGTGGTGATGTCCACTGGGTCCTGCAGCAAGATGTGATCAGGAGACTTCTGTTTTGCATCCCCCCACAGTTCTCTACAACTCCCAAGTTCACATTTGACCTTGCTGACATGCCATGAAAGGCAATGAGAAATCACTTCAAGACTATTAATTGGAGAGGATGGATTTGGGGGAAGAGATGGAAGTCCTTTCCTGCCACATGCATGTATGTTTTGTACCAGTCTTTTCATAGGTGTAGTAGATGTTTGACTTTTCCCTCTTACACACACCCATGTTGCAGCCGCATCAAGCTCTGTTACACTTAACAGATGTTGTGACATTTGTCCACACACAGTGATGCAAAGCTCCCCAGCTCACTCTGTGGAGTTACTGTGTGTTGAGTTTCGGAAGCAGAGGTGCTTCCCAGCCTCCTTACAATAATGCTGAAAATTTCCTCTGTGTTACCCAATGCATGTGCTTGTGAGCTTTAGGCAGTTGTGGGGTTTTTTTCCAGATTGCTAAGCTAATGCTTAAGTGCAAGGGGGTCTGGAAAAAACCACCAGTACAGAATCACAGAATCACTTGGGTTGGAAGAGACCTTCAAAATCATCGAGTCCAACCATAAACCTGACACTGCTAAACCACCCCTAAACCATGTCCCGCAACACCACGTCTACCTGTCTTTTAAATACCTCCAGGGATGGTGATTCCACCACTTCCCTGGACAGCCTGTTCCAATGCTTGATAATCCTTTCGGTAAAGAAGTTTTTCCTAATATCCAACCTAAACCTCCCCTGGCACATCTTGAGGCCATTTCCTCTTGCCCTATCTAGCACTTGTTACTTGGGAGAAGAGATTGACCCCCACCTCGCTATAACCTCCTTTCAGGTAGTTGGAGAGAGTGATAAGGTCTCCCCTCAACCTTCTCTTCTCCAGGCTAAACAATCCCAACTCCTTCAGCCGCTCCTCGTAAGACTTGTTCTCCAGACCCCTCACCAGCTTCGTTGCCCTTCTCTGAACACGCTCCAGCACCTCAATGTCTCTCTGATACTGCGGTGCCCAAACCTGAACACAGGACTCAAGCTGCGGCCTCACCAGTGCTGAGTACAGGGGCACAATCACTTCTCTGCTCCTGCTGGTCACACCATTCTTCATACAGGCCAAGATGCCATTGGCCTTCTTGGCCACCTAGGCACACTGCTGGCTCATGTTCAGCCCACTGTCCACCAGGACCCCCAGATCCTTTTCTGCCAGGCAGCTTTCCAGCCACTCCTCCCCAAGCCTGTAGCGCTGCCTGGGGTTGTTGTGACCAAAGTGCAGGACCCGGCGCTTGGCCTTGTTAAACCTCATCCCATTGGCCTCAGCCCATCGATCCAGCCTGTCCAGATCCCTCTGCAGAGCCTTCCTACCCTCAAGCAGATCAACACTCCCACCTAATCTGGTGTCATCTGCAAACTTACTGAGGGTGCGCTCAATCCCCTCATCCAGATCATGGATAAAAATATTAAACAAGACTGGCCCCAAAAGTGAGCCCTGAGGAACGCCACTTGAGACCTGACGCCAACTGGATTTAGCACCGTTCACCACAACTCTCTGGGCTCGGCCAGCCGGCCAGTTTTTAACCCAGCAAAGAGTCCACCTGTCAATGCCACGGGCCGCCAGCTTCTCCAGCAGAATACTGTGGGAGACTGTGTCAAAGGCCTTACTGAAGTCCAAATGGACAACATCCACAGCCTTTCCCTTATCCACCAGGCGGGTCACCTGGTCATAAAAGGAGATCAGGTTGGTCAGGCAGGACCTGCCATTCATGAATCCATGTTGACTGGGCCTGATCCCCTGCTTGTCTTTCACTTGCTATGTGCATGCACACAGGATGAGTTGTTCCATAACCTTTCCTGGCACAGAGGTCAGGCTGACAAGTCTATAGTACAGTACAGTTACTCTTCACCTCTTACTCACTTTCTCTACACAACAACAATTTTTATGCTTTGCATTACGTTGCGCTCTTGTAGGCTTTGTATATTGGGAGATGCTTTAGTCTGCCTCCCATGAGAATGTCTGTGAGCATCTCCATAAGGACTACTCCTGGTTACAATTCTTCATGAAACTGGTGAATTCCCCTAGATGCAAAACAGTTTCAAAAGCTTCAAGCAAACTAGGAAGAGGGCTCAGAGGGGACAAAAGGGTCACAGGGGAAGTAAAACAAAGTAACCATGCATACAATTATGAAAACATAAGCCTGACTGATAGATAAGGGGAGAAGATACTATTCTAGGGTGGGTTTTTTCATGTTCTGTGAAGCAGCAAAACGAAAAGGAGCCAGTTGTACCCTAAACTATCTGCCCTGCTGGTAGAATCACCTCAGGCAGAAGTGGGGATATTTGCCCAAAAATTAAGTCTGTAGCTCTTCATCATGCCAGATAAGTGCTCATCACAAGACAGGATTGAACCCTATTTTAGTGGAGGTACTGTTCTCTGACCAAAGTTGTAATTTATGCAAGCACAATGGTGTGTGCTGGGTGTGGTGAACCTGCTAGATGACAAGAACTTTTGTTCCTCTTGCTCCTCACTGCTGACAGGTAAGCATCAGCAGCTTTGGGATGTCACTGTGAGTAATGATTAGGTACTGTTTTGTTTTTCCCATGCAGTAAATTGGAACAAAATACACTTAAGCTGGGGGTGGAGGGGATCAGAGTGTACTCTGATCCCCCTCCCAGTGAAGGTGGTGTGAACTTCACCTCTGACCGTGGCAAAGGCTAGATTTGGCAGGAAACTGTAATAGTACTGTTTAGTAGCTCACAGATTTAATAAAAGTGCACCTAACTCCTACTTCTGATTTCCATTCACAGGGATCACAAATCAGATGGGAAGTTGTATAACAGCCATTTTGAGCAAGAACTAAAAGATGGCCAGCTTTTAGGTCCCCAGTAATGCAACACTTGGCCATTGTTCTGAAGACCTGCCCCATGACTTAGGGTTGGAAACCTTATTTCTTTAACCAGACATGATATTGTTAAGAGTGAGAAGCAAAGTGAAGTTAATTTTATATTTTATTAGCAGCTTTTCATTTCCTTCCGGTTCTCTCACTGGCAGAGAGTAGCAGAAGTTGAGCTTCCTGTAGATAATAAACCTAGAAATCTGATTTTTGTGATATTGAACCCTGGCAAACAACAGTAAACCTATGAGAACGCATACTAAAACCCAACCTGGATACTGGGACTGGACATTTTATGACAAATATGTATTGAAATGTTCTTGTAATTGTAATTGATTGTAATTATCTCCAGGACTTCCTTTCCTGCCCTAGGATGAGGGCTGGATACCCTGAGACATTGTGGATGACTGCAGAAATAAGTGCAATGGAGTATTCTTTCAAATAATGTTTTTTATCTTCCTACAGAAAAATTTCACTGGATTGTGCTGTTGGGAGATGAATGGGTAGCCCCGCTTTCATGTGCCAAGTCTTTAAAAAGATAATTCTGCCATCCAGTGGCTTTTGAATAGATTTATAAGTATAGGTGACATGACCAAGTCTAGGTAAGAACATAATTTACCTTTGTTTCAGCACCAAGCCAGTGAGAGCATTACTGCAGAACAGCTACCTGGGAATTTACCTGAGAAATTCTTTCCTTTCAGAATGGGGGGAAGGAGCCAGTGCCATTTATTTTAATGGTGAAACCTTTCTTTTGTTTATCTCTTTGCAGTTATGTGGCTGTGGGCTGCTGGGAGTGGGCATCTGGCTGTCGGTGTCGCAAGGAAACTTTGCCACATTTTCTCCTAGCTTTCCATCACTTTCAGCTGCCAACCTAGTCATTGCCATTGGCACGGTTATCATGGTGACTGGCTTTCTGGGCTGCCTAGGTGCTATCAAGGAAAACAAGTGCCTCCTGTTGAGTGTAAGACATCAATACTTCTTTTCACTAAGACCAGTGACTGTTTCTTTGTTATTTTATTTAAATGACCAGTGCAAAATAGCCTTGTGGATCACTGTAACATTGCCCTTGGCTTTCAATCTTCTGTATGCTTGCAGTATGACATCCCACAGCTTTGGTCACAGTGATATCATTGGTGTATGAGCAAATGTATCCTTGTTACTGTGTGCCTTAATATATTAGATAGCTAAGCAAATTACTATCAGTTACCTCTGAATGGTTAAACATAAACTGTATGGTCAACCTGGATAGCCCTTCTGGAAATGTCTGTTAGAAGGATTGTCTAAAAAGTCTTAAGAACAGCTGCTTAAGGCCACTCAAAGCCTCTCACGGCTATTTTTTACTTTGCCCTTATCTAAGGCCTTTGTCAGAGGTTGGTGGAAGCCATCCGTCACAAAGTTAAGAAGTTAAGGGTTTCTGCCAGGCCTTACCAGTAAAAAAATAATCGTATGATCCTTGGCAGTCTTTGTCCATCACTGAAGCACCGAGGTTGGGAATCCCACTCAAAAAACACAGTATGGGTCACTCCTCTTGCATAAACCCAGGAGGCTTCATCATGCATCTCTTTGTAGAATCATAGAATGGTTAGAGTTGGAAGCAACCTTAAAGATCACCTAGTTCCAACCCCCTTGCCATGGTTAGCTTACAACTACTGGAGTTCACACCTGGGATGCCCTGAGATTTCAGCTACAGAGAGTTGGGAATAGATGTGCTGAGTAATATAATGACTATTCCAACAGGCAGTCAGATGTGGTTAAAGCCCACCTGCTAGGGAATCACTTCTGAGACATGTCACATTGAACTTTGTGGTAATGGGTTTAACATCTGTCTTGTAGTCTGCATGAAGGAAAAAGACTACCAGGGGTGTGTGCTGTGACAGTACTCAAAAAAAGCAAAATAAAAGCACTGCTGAAACCTGCAAACTAGGGCAAAATCTAAGATTTAGAGAATGCTAGACAGTGAGCTTCCTCATTGATGGTGAGACCTACCATCAATATACTGCTTTTGTGGCAATATAGTATCAATATACCTGAATACGTTTTGGCAGCAGAGGAAAGATTTAAATGACAAGACCTATATTCTTCAGGGTTTCTAGTAGCCCCAGGTTTGCTCTCTAGTTGGCAAGTGTGTATACACTGTTTTTTCTTTGTTCTAGTTTTTCATCGTTTTGCTGATAATTCTCCTGGCAGAGCTGATATTACTCATATTGTTCTTTGTTTATATGGACAAGGTAAGCAAGTATGACATAAAGATTAATTATCTGTACTAGCAAGTAAACAATGTTTGGTTTGCTTTTGTTTGATGGAGGTTATCTCCTTGCTTTTCACTTGGGTGAAAGTTTAACCTTGAGATCTTGGCTGTTTTCTGTAAGCTGCTTCTGCAGGGGGAGGAGGGAGTGCTGAGGAGGGCAAACGGGACAGAAGAACCCACTAAGCTTTACAGTTTCCTCCCTGAAATAAAACCACGGTCCAGGGCCTCCCTTTTTGTCTTCTCCTAAAAGCTAAGATAGCGTTCAACATAGCTGTTTGATGTCTCTGCAAGAAACTTATCATCTTGTGGACCTGGGTTGTGGGAGGTCACACTTAAGATCTGGTTAGTTTCTTAGGGCCAATCCTTGAATAGGACTGGAGGAGAGAGGCCTGGGATATCCACAGGTTATTCCAGATGCCACCAGCTGTCTCACTTGACTGGGCAGTACCAGAGAGTTTGACAAGGGGGTGGAGCAGATCAAGAGGCAGCTTCTCACAAAGCCCTTCTGTAGGAATTGTCTGTCTAGTGGAGACTAAGTGAAGTAGGCACAACTTGGCTGGCCTGTCAGATAAGACTGGAAAAATCCTTGGGGAACTGGAGAACTCTTTTAAATGCAGGACAGAGCCTTACAGTATGAGCATGTCCAGACTGATTTTAAAACTGAGCTCCTACCAGATTTGTATCTCTTCCCAGGTTGTCATTATGATGCCTGCCACTTTTCAGGGAGATGGGGTGAACTTCTGATTTTGAATGGGATGTCAAAGAGGCATGAAAAAGATGTTATAATATAGTTGACCTTTATGCCAGGACGCATAGGTTAATCCTTTCTCTGCTGCAAGCTCACTGTTTTAAAGCCAAGGTACATTCCTACCTGCACCCAGGACTCCAGGCTCAGACTGAAATTTATACAAGAAATGGGACATCTCAGATCTCCTGTTAAGCATTCCAACTTTCTCCTCTAGAGAAAGAAGAGCACACTTGAAAACTGTAAATCCTACAAGCCTGTCCACACAAGGATAATAATAAAATAATAATAATAATAATAATGCCCTTTTTCAATTGATTTTGTATTGGCCATTAGCCTGCCTATACCTGTGCAAGGGCTAACTATGTTAAGACTCTGCTTTTATGATATTAGCAAATTAAAGTAGGCCATAGGTTACAGGCAGGAGGGGCTGCTGCAAGATATTGCCAACAGCTATCTCTGTCAAAGTTAAAGTAAGCTCAGTAGATTTCTGTTGATCACTCTTCAGTTAGTTTGGATCAGATAGTGACTGTATGATGGCCTCTTGGTAAAGGGGAAGCTGTCTGGTCTCCTGTCTCATGAGAATTAATCCAGTATATTGCAATCTGAGGGAGAGACTAGGCCTTGGCAGGTGCTGAAAGGCCCCACTGACTTGTGAGAGCTATGATAGAGCTTTTCTACCCATGTTAAATTTGTGGTGAGAGAAAGTAAGAGAGATACATTCTATATGCAAGTCTATACCATTTGGTCCTTTCCTCTAAACAGCAGTGCATTGACTTTCTCTATTTTTTACATGATGCAGGTCAGTGAGAGTGCAAAGAACGATTTGAAGGAAGGTATGAAGCTATACAATTCAGAAAATAATGTTGGACTGAAAAATGCATGGAATATCATTCAAGCAGAGGTAACGTTTTCTCAGTAGAAGAAAAATATCAGAAAACTTTGGTTTCTGATTTTGCACTCTTGAACATCCAGAGAATACTCTGAAATTCAGGATCAAAGTGTACTCTGTAAGATGAAAGATGCTTACCTCTCTCTGAGATTCTGTGTGCCTATCACAGGCACACATCTGAAACAGGGGAGAAGCAACAAAACCTGCATAGGAACTGCAGCTTTGGCAGCTAGGCTTTTGCCTTTCCGTAGTTATGGGCAGATTACTGCATATTTGGTGTTTGGGCTCAGACCTCTGTGACAAGAAGACTAACATACCTTGGGCATGGGACTATTTATTTTCTTTGGGTTTCTTTCTTTTTTAATATTGTTAAGTATTTGCTTTTAGCAATCACTGAACACAAAGCACTTTAAAAATACAAAAATGTTGTGGCAGCCCTTTTGAAAATATGCAGTGGTTTAATGGAAATGATTCACAAATTGTGCTAGTTAAGTTTATTTATTAATCCTTTACTTTTGCCATAGATGAAATGCTGTGGTGTGAATGACTTTACGGATTGGTACCCAGTGCTAGGAGAAAACACTGTCCCAGATCGATGTTGTACTGAAAACTCCCAAGACTGTGGACGGAACTCCACCGAATTAGTGTGGAAAACGGTAAGGCTAGCTTTGCCCAGGTCAAGGCTTAGGGATGGGTGGGAGGAAAGAAAATAGAAGGAATGCACATGAAAGAAAATGTGACCTTGGGATTTCAGTTGTCATCTTTCATCATTTCAGGGTTGTTATGAGAGAGTTATGACCTGGTTCGAGGAGAATAAGCATGTCCTTGGTTCAATTGGGATGTGCATCCTCATAATGCAGGTAATACTGATATGATGTTTGTCAACATGGCTTTGATTTGCTGTCAACATTCTAGATTCTGATGAGTGAAAAGTGGTGTTCAACTGCTTTCAGTTTGATCACGATTTCAAAAATGTCAGATTTGTTCTTTATGTTCATTTAAGGAAGCAGGTCAGTAGTCAGTCCCACAAAGAAGACATACTACAGTGAAGTTTTGCTTATCTGTATTTTGACTTCAGAGAACCACTTTGGAGTTCTCATGTCTAGCCAAATGTTACTCTGTCTCTTAGGAAACTGGTTTTTTTAAATTTCGTAAGCATGTTCTAGAAATTGACAAAATTAGTCAAATCATGGCCACTGGTAGGTTAATGTGTCTAAAAAAAATATGCAGAAGTATCATCATAATCTGTTAAGGTTTTGGGGTTACCATATCACTGCTGTACTTTGCGGGGAGAATATCTGAATCTGATGTTTTCAGTCACAGTCACCTAGCTAAACAAGCACAAATTGTTGGGTAAAAAGGAGAATGACTCTTGTGTATTGATTCTGAAAATTTTTTGCACATATGACAAAGAGCCCTGAGGGTTTTTGCCTCCATCTGTGCTCTGACAGGTACGTCTCCAGACATCACTGTGTACCTGAACAACATATATCCAAGTTTATTAATCAGTGTTGAAGCTTGAGAAATATGGCTAGTGTAGAATGACTTTTAAAACTACTGCTGGACCATGAATGGAGGTCAGCAGTGCAGTTTAGGCAGCCTCCCTGTACTGAAGCTCTTATTGTTTGTTTTCCTTCAGATCCTTGGCATGGCCTTCTCCATGACACTCTTCCAGCAGATTCACAGGACTGGCAAAAAATATGATGCCTAAAGCCTCTGAAACATTATCACAGCAACCCTTCTGTCTCATCATAAAAAAGAACAAAAGGAATGACTGCAAAGAGTATCAAGCCTAGCCCTGCTGAGGGAATCCGTCCCATTGGCCGATCTACTTTGTTGTTACTTGTCCAGTTATTATCACAACTTGTTATTTGACTCATTTTTTTGTCTGTTTCACATTTGCCATTTATTTGCCAAAGAGGGGGGGAACCCCCCAAATGGATTTTCTACATGAAATCATAGATATGCTCTAATAATGTTTCTTAACTTAAGAAAATGTTTTGCTCTACTAATCCATGCTATAGGTGCAAAAATTACATGTGTTCAACTTCAAGAAAGAATTCTTCGATGTCTTCCATTACGTTTTCAACCCTCATGCCCAATTTACTGGAAGACTCGGAAAAGCCACTCTAACTGAGAGTCCCAGGAATTGAAGCTGCTTTGTTTTGCAGCTTCCTGTACCTTATGGTGTATACTTTTTTATTATGATAATGATGATTATTATTATTATTATGATGGATATAGCTTAGAATTTAGTTGCCTGACTTATAACTTCTTAGTGGTTTTGGTTTTTCACATTTATTGTACATTAATTTGGGAACCACTGTGCGATCTCCAGAGGACACATTTTTCAAAGTTGACAGTTTGTGCAGACAGGCAAATAAAGACATAACTTTTCTCACATCTATGGGGAGGCATCATCTGCCTCTATCAGGGCCTTGATGCCCTTACTGTAGCAAAGGTGGTACCTTTTAAATCAGAGGCTCTTTCCTTGGATTGAATGTAATGCCTTCCCCTTGGACCATACAGTGAGCTTCCTACTCCTGTGAGGCAAAGTTCCAACGCCTTTACTCACCCAAAGCAGTGTCTGGCTGCTTTGATGTCATGATACTTCGAAAGCTAGAAGTACTGACTAAGCAAGTTAGTGCTCCCTGGCATGAAGGAGAGAGAATGCAGTCTGACCTACTGGCCAGTTGGCAGCAGACTTAGACTGTGTTCTCTGTTTCAAAAATTCTGCCCAAGGCATGGCATGCTGCTGGATATGAGGGAAGGGGATGGCAATTTGATGGTAACATTGTCATGCCACATGGCATGTCATGTCATGGAAGGGGTTTCCTCAGGCAGATGACAGTTGTCTCCCTGAGCTGGAAAAGGTGGTTTGATTAAAGGTGATCTGATGATGCAAGAAAGGGGCAATTTCCAAAACAGCACTCAGAGACAGTATGTGTTGTCACACCTTCAGTACAGAATTGATTCTTGCTGACAAATTGCCAAGTCCATCCAGTGGGGTAGTTCAGAGTTCACTGCAATGCATATTTTTACCAACATTCCTGTTAGAAAACGTGAACATACTATTTCTTTAGTTTGAATGCTGCTTCATTGCAAACAGTCCCCATTTACCCTTTGTTCCAGGTTTTTGCTGTTTTGTGAAGGAAGAAGGAAAGGCTCAGACATTGGAGGATGTTCTGATTTAACTCCAGCCAGCACTTAACTCAGCTCTGAATGAAACAGTGCTTTTTGTATTAGCAGCAGTCAGAAGTGACCTTTAGAGGTTACCTCATCCAATGTCACTCTCAAAGGGGTTCTGTCACAGAATTATGGAGTGGTTTGGGTTGGAAGGGACCTTAAAGAGCATCTAGTTCCAACCCCCCTGCCATGGGTAGGGACACTTGCCACTAGACCAGGTTACTCAAAGCCCCATCCAACCTGGCCTGTCATTTATGTGAGATGGGGTTTGCTGTGACATTATTGGGTTGAGTTTCAGAAAGCGGTGAGGATGGAGATTTTGTGCCTTTCAGAGATATGCCGTGTCAAACTAGTCCTCTGGTAAACAAGTTTCTCTTAATTTCCAGTCTGAATATTTAGACTTTAAACTCTTAAAAGATACCATTTTCATTGTTTCATTCAGCCTATCTTTTCCTTGTGGTCTGAAATAGCTGTTGAGCCACTTCACATCTGGGAGTTTTTAGACCCCTGTTAGTAGGTCCTACGTGCATCTGGCAGCAATAGTGTTTTGTGTGGCCTATGTGTCACTTTATCGAGTTCCCATGAAATCAGTGTGACAGGAAGGAGTGCGAATGTGTGGGATATAGAGATGAATTTGGGTGTTGTCACGAAGAAGGAGGTTACTATTCTTATAGCATGGCCCTTGCCCATATGAGCACAATGCCCAGAGCTTCACAGGGCTCTTCCTTTCCACTGAAGCTGACTGTGCCCTGTGGGTTCAGCTATTTCACTTAGCTTGCCTTTGAAAGAGTCAGTGAAGCAGCAGAGGGAAAGCACAGAAACCGAATCCAGTTTTACTTCCATTTCTAACAAAAATTGGGACCAGGGGCATCTGAGCCCCACTGGAGATGGATGTTCCATGTTGAAGAAGGGGCTCTGATGCCAAGCATACTTGCTGCTACATGTAAGATTGTATCCAAAGTTGCTATGATGCGTTCTTATTTTTGCAAGAAAAGACAGGATGATTTTCACCTGATGGCTCCACTGCATTCTCCCTTTGGCAGAGGTGCTTATCTTACTCGAGCTTTCTCTGGCATTCAGAAAAGAGCAGGGTGCAGGGTTGAGCAGGAGCATCATTTCTGTCCTTTTGGGTCGCACAGTGGTATCTGCCACATCTTAAATTTTAATCTGCAGTCCATTTTTGTACCAAAAAATGGTAAAATATATTAGTGAAAGTAATAAGGAAATAAAAAATGTTTGAGTAACTCAGAGATGAAACATATAGTTGCAAACTCAGCTACTTTGCCTTCCATCCAAACTAATTTTTCTAGAATGCTTCATTCCATTTCTAGATGGATCTAACAGTATAGATCCTGAAATCTTTTTTTAATGACTAATTTTGGCATTTTAAGCACAGTATTAAGTGAGATAGTTACACAAGCTTCACATATTCATCTCTATGAAGCCACCTACAGGAAAGCAGTCAAAAGCAGGGCTGATTTGTGTCTTTTAGCTGGCTCAGTGATGTGGGAGGTAATGACAGACATCCTGAAAGGAGCAGAAAAATAATGCCATTTTCCAGGCAACAAAAAACAGTGCTGGAAAATGTGAGGCTGCATCAGTCAGTTTTTCAGAGAAGACACTAACTGTCCTGTAAACTGGCCAAAGGGAGCTTTGGTTCATGTATGTATGCACTTTTTTTGCTTATGCTGGTGGGTGGGTGGCTGTGTGTTTTCCCCAAATGTCATTCTGATTATTTAAGTTTTTAGCATGTTTTTAAATAAAAACTGATACTGAGTTAAAGTATCTTTAATATACACAAATATAGATCTGTATAAATGCATACCTCTCTATCTCTAATTCATGAAAGCACAGTTCAAGTGTGTGAAAGTGCTGTTTCTCTGAGTGTTCCTTCAGACTGTGGCATACTTGCTGTCTCACTGTGCTTCATGCTTGGAAGCTGCAGCAGAACTTAAGCAGAGACATAATAGGAGAACTGCTTGAAGAACCTCTACATGAAAGCTGTTGAAGTAATAGCAGTGAATTCTGTTCCCTCCTGGTGGTACCAAGGCTGTTAGTCACAGAACGCCCAGCTAGAGGGCGCTCAAAAGAATTGCCCATAGCTAAGTAGCATGTGATATGATAAAAACAATGGCACAAATGTCTCCAAGATGACAGAAGATGCTTTATATATTTCATGCATTGAGTCCTGGACTTTGGTCATGTTAGGCCAACTCTCCTATCCTGTGTCCACCCACCATTTGTACGCATGTAATACAAACTTGCACACAGGAACAGTGCAAGCAGAGGGCAGCATGACCTGATCATTGCCTTTCTTGGGCAACGTATTAGTCAGGCATAAAAAAGGCAAGGAGAAAAGGGGTGTTTTGCCAGCAGATGGTTCTTGGGAGCAGCATGGAATAGGGCACACATAATTCTGACGTAACTTCTTTGCATAGAGTTGAGCAGCTTCATGCTGTAGCTGGCATGGGGAAGTCTGAAGTTGTTTGCCTATAGGCTAGCCATCTGTTGTGCAGTAGATAGTAGACACTAAGAAACAACATGCCATTTCCACCAGGTGATGTTTGCACCAGTGTTTCTTCTATGCAATACCTACTTTCGCCTTTATATAAAAGATTTTTACTAGGATGATATAAAAATAAAGAATTTTTTAAAAGGTACCTCTTTGAGCTCATTTGTCTCCTAACCCCAACTACCACCAAAACCAAAAGGGGACAAAAAAAATTCCAGAGATCTATTCCAACACCACTGCAGTGAAAGCTCAGAGATCTTGAAGCTGTTGCTTCTCTGAAAAGATCCCCCCTCTTTCCCCGTCCTCTCTTATCCTCCTTAAAAACAAGGATAAAACAGAAATAGGTGTGAAAGATCCCCAAAGAACAGCAAATTGTTTTTGAGAGCCCGATAATACAAGAAGGAGTTTGCAAGTGTCCCAGAGAATATAGAATAGTTGAAGAGAGGACAAATTAGAAGAGAACTTGAAAGACATCCAGAGGACAATAAGAAGTCTCAGAGAAACCGTGAAACATGATTAAACACTTAAAGAAAGATCACTGAATAGCCCTCCAAATGCCAGGAAAGTAGAAGATGGTCTGAAAGATCCCCAGATGAAACACTGGAGATAAGCAGAAGCCAACAAAGCAACAGAGAGTCTGAAAAATATTCAGAAAACATAAAATAGCCTCAGTGAAGGGAAGAAAGCCTGTGAGTGCCCAAGGAAACAAAATGTAGCAGTGTCAAGAGGCCAAGAAAGAAATAGACGTGGCAAAGGACCCCCCCAGAGAATACCAAAGAGGCTCGGCAATGACAAGAATTTAAGGTATTAAAGGAGCTCCAGAGTAGTACTGAGGGTGGCCCCAGAGAAGACAAAAAAAAAACCAAAAAAACACACCCACCAAAAAAAAAGCAGAAAGCTTGAGTGTCCCAAAGAGTAACATCAAAGAAGGGAAAATGAGCCAAAAACCTGTAAAAGACTTGGAGAACACAGTAGCCTCAAAGAGGCAAAGAAGCTAGTTGGAAAGCCTCAAAGTACCTGGTGAACACACCAGAGACCTTGGCAATAACAAGTAGCAGATATTCTGAAAGAGCACTAGCAGAGTATGGCTGCAGCTGCTAAGAAAGGAGAGAGGCTAGAAGAGCAACAGCAAATAGCCTTGGAGGAGGGAAGAATCAAGCAGGAAGGCTGAAAAAGTCTTGGGAGAAAGGGGAGTAGCTGCTGAGATGCCACAAGCCTTGGCAGCCCCAGAAAACACAATTTAACTTCAGAAAAGTGGAGGGGATGAGAGAGGGGGGACACAGCAGAAAGAAAGAAAGTGCTCCAGAATCACCTCAGTGAGAGGAAGGAATGGACCAAAAGCCTGAAAGACAGCCACAGCAGCTTTGGAGAAGCTAGGGAACAAGTAGAGAGGTTGAGAGAGTCCCAGAGAACAGACAAGCCTTACAGAGCCTGAGAGACTAGAAGAGAGCCTGAAATAACCTCAGAGAAGACAGAGTAGTCTCAGAGATGGTAAGAAAATAGCGTAAAGCCTGCAGATGTGAAGGATAACAAAGACTAGCCTCAGAAAGGTGCAAAAAAGTAGGCAAGAAACCCAGAGAGCATACAGTAGCCTTGAAGAGGTGAAAAAATAGAAAGACTGAAAAAATGCAGAGAGAGAAGACAGTAGCCTCACAGAGACCAAGAAAGAAGCAGAGATGTTAGAACAGTCCAAGGGGAACACACGATACCAGTGTGTTCTGGCCACAAAAGTAGAAGACAGACTAGAAGTACCCCACTGCATGCAGAGTATGCTTAGGGCACTGAAGAAGAAAGCAGATAACCTCAAACACCCTCTGAAAGCATGCAGAGTAGTTCTATGAGTGGGAGACCAATGAGTGAGACTCATTTGAAACAAGTTGAGAGGAGAACAGAAAGAGCCTGTGGCAGCAGCATGACCATATCTCTTGAGTTGCAGTATTTATTTTTTTTTTTTTTTTTAAACAAAGGCACCGTGTGTGTCCTTTGTCACCAGGTCCCCTGCCCCATTTGGCAGAGGGTCCACCTCTTTTTCTTAGCGTCCCTCCTACCGCCAGTGTATTCATAAAAGTCCTTTGTGTTGCTTTCCACTTTCCTCACTGGCTTCAACTCCAGCTGAGCTTTGGCCTTTCCAGATTCCAACCCACCACACCCAGGCAACGGCTCCGTTCCTCCAGAGCAGCCCAGCCCCACTTCTGCCTTCCGTCCACTTCCTCTGTGCTGTCAGCCTCAGTCAGGAGATCTCTGTTCATCCATGCTAGCCTTCTGCCAGGCCTGATAGACTTCCCACACATCAGAATGGACTCTTCCTGTGCCTTGAGGAGGTTGTATTTGAAGTCTGACCTGTCCTCCTGGACCCCTTTGCCCTCCAGGGCAACTCCCTCTGGAGGGACTCCAGGGCAACTCCAGGGCATCCAACTCTGGTAGGATGCTGCCTACCAGAATCCCTCAGCAAGCCAAAGCCGGCTTTCTTCAAGTCCAGGGCTGTAATCGTGCTACATGTCTCACTCACAGCTGGGTGGACCTTGGACCTACATTGCAGCCTTATTAGCAGTCCTGTCTCTGTGTCAGAGCAGTGAGGGCTAGTGGCTCCACGGCGGAAGGCCAGTCAGGAGTGGAACACAGTAACATGGCAGGCACAAGCACTGGCCTCACCGAGAAGGAGCCAGGGAGCAGAACTGCAAGTCCAGCTCAGGACGGGGGCCAAAGACAGTGGGTCACATGCAGCGCCGCGATCCCCCAGCAACTCCATAGTGACAGGGCAGATCCAAGGTCAGACAGGAGGCTTAACCAGTGGGTCTGGGTCAAGCTCCAGCTCCAAGATCAGCCATAGACAGGGCTGCTACACAGCTGCAATGTAACACAGGCAGGAGCCAGTGGCAAGGCCACTGCTTAAAAACAGTTGCCAAGGGAAAGGAGGGCCAGGGCGCTGCTCCTAGCTTTCTTCCCACAGCTCTCATCAGCAAAGGAGCTGGACTTGAACTCAGCCACCTACACTCTAATTTAGCCAGCTAAACTCCTAGAAGATGGATGCACTTCAGGCCCTGACACAATGACCCCACCTCCTTCTTCTCCTCACTGGACTTTCTGCTCTGCCCTCCCTATTCAGCAGGAGTGCTGTTGGAGTGTGCCCTGGTCACTGAGGGTGCTACCGGTGCTGTGGCCAACCCCAGCTCCTCCTTTGCCCCCTGCCTTGCAGCTCTCCAACAAAAGCGTGCGCACCCATTTCACCAGACACTTCCTTCCTGCTCCCTGTGCATCCCCTTCTCTTCAGGCTTCAGTCTCCATCCCCTCACAAATCTAGGCTCCAGCCCTCATAGCTTGACTGGAAAACCTGTTGGAAAACATTGGCCTGCCCTGCCCTTGTGTGGCATCCTGTGTCTCCCCAGCACTCCCCATTCGTCAAAGAGGGGGGCCACGGTCATAAAAGCCAAAGCTCTGTCTGCAGCACTGTGCAGTTAGATGTTAACCTGCAGGTTGGGTGCCCTCCTACCCAAGCCTTTCCTCTCCACTGGCAGGACCAAGGAGAACAGCGACTCTTGGTTTGTTAAGGTCTCCCTTGACAGTATCTTTGGTACACACACATGGATAAGCAGGTCAGGGGTAACAGGCTGAAGCCCAGACATGCCTTAGTGTTTTCTGCAACAGGTTGAGTCAAACCTCCCTGCAAGCAACAGATGATGTGAGGTAGCAAGTAAGGTGCCTCTGTACCCTGCAGAAGGAAGTCTCCAACTAGCGTCACACACCACTTCCTCTCGGTGCTGGTTCAGGTGTGGTTCAGATTCACCTGGCTATGACACATCCCATGACAATTCAATAGCACCTGTGTTGTCCTAGGGCAAACAATGGGGTGATACAGTAAGTAGGTTAGACTAGATGCTGGGATGCATGTATGTGCACATATTTGAGTACAGAAACATGCTGTAGCTGTGTAGAAGCCTGACTATGTACAGCAGAGAGACTTTGGAGGTTTTCTTTTCTCACTCGGTAGCAGGTTGACCCCTACCCACAGCTAAGCACTGTACTATCTCACTCACTCCCCCCACAACCCCAGCAGGATGGGGAGAGCAAAAGCAAGAAATCCCGTGGGTTGAGATAAAGATAGTTTAGTAAGTGACGGTAAGGGGGGGGGAGAAGAGGGGAGACGAGGGAGGGAAGTAACGGAAATGCAACCACTCACCACGTCCCATATGCAGATCAGCCAGTCTCTGAGCAATGGCTACCTTCCCCAAATCCCTCTCCCTCAATTTTTATTGCTGAGCATGATGTTATAAGGCATACAATATCCCTTTGGGTCAACTGTCCTGCTTGTGTCCCCTCTGAATTTGTGCATACCCCCAACCTACTTGCTGGGGGAACGCTGAGTGTGAAAAGAAGACAGTCTTGATGCTGTGCAAGGACTGCTTAGCAATAGCTAAAACACAGATGCATTTTAGACACAAACCCAAAACAGCACCTGTAGGCTGCTACAAAGAAAATTAAATCTATCCCAGCCAGACCCAGTACACACTATACGTCACTTGAGTGCTGGTGGAAAGAGACACCGTGAGGATATATTGAGATGTGGGATCTAATTTTGCATCTTCCTTTTATGGATTACTATCCTCTCCAGACTTCCCAGACAACGACAGGCTCCCAACCCCACAGTTTGCAGTGTGGGACTTTCTCTGATCATCTCAATCTTGCTCACTACATTCCCCAGACACAGAAGAAACTACTGGCAGTTGCTTCCACTCCCCAATGAAACTGGGCACAAAAGTGTTCCACACAAATGCTTTCCTCTCCTCAGAGATAATCTCAGCACAGCACATGGAGCAAAGACAGAGAGGCTGCACAGAGAAGCCATTCCCTACATGTGTTACTAGGAGGTGAGGTCAACAGGAATGTCATCTCCAGTCGTTGAACAAGGTTGCAAGTAATCCCTGAATCCTTTTCTATGTTGCAATGAATGGTAGGAGTGCATCAGGCGCTTTTTCCCTATTAATAGAACTAACATTTACATTGAAATCTCAGGTTGATGGAGTCCAGCGTAGGCATGATACATACACTGGAGCACAGAAGGACTATGCGTAGTACACATACTGTAAGGGAAGTAGGGTGATGAGCAAAGTTTAGTCATTAGAACAATGCACAGGGAGCAGCACTGCAGGGTCAGTGAGGACCAGCTCCATTCAGCTGTTTGTGTCATACTTGTGAAACTGCACTGGTGCTGGCAGACTCACTGTTTTTGAGGTTATCTCGTTCTCTGACTGTGTTTTGTCTGTTTGGCTCAGGCCTTAATGTCATTATGCAATGCTGCAGTTAGTGATACATGGTTGTGTTAGCCTAGAAAAGATAGGAGTCCAAAATGAATGCAGATATTAAAGTGTTCTGTTTTCCCTGGGCTCTGCTATGTCCTTCTCTAGAAAAGAAGAAGGGGGAAAAAAAAAAAAAAGAAAGAAAAAGCCTTTTAGCTCTCTGCCTTTCTGATGCTGCTAGAAGCACATCAATTTGCATTTAAGTTCTCTCATTAATGTCAGCTGAAGATTTGGCAACTTCCTAGACTACTCCTCCCTTCAAAAAAGAAGACAGGCTGAGATGCTGGAGCTCAGTCTATGCATAAAAGGAGACAAAAAGGCAACTGATAATTTTAAGCAACCAAGTGATGGTGAAGTATTGGGCACGAGAGTGAGACAACTGAGGGGAAAAAGGACACCTAGAAATATGAAAGAAAGACAAAGAATTCTCTTGGCTGTGTTCTCTATGATTACGGGGTAGAACAGATACTGCTGGGGACCATGGGTTTCAGTCAGTGTCACCAAAAAAAAAAAAAAACATCAAAGGACTGAGATGTTCCCCAACCTTTTCTGTTTCACAGAGAATGAGCAGAATAAGCATAACTGGGGAAAGCACAGCAGAAACAGGACTAGAAGAGTACCTTCTAGAAAGCAGAAGGATGCAGGAGAGTCAGGTTAAGAAAGATCACCTAACGCATCTAACAGCTCCTTGAACAACAAATCAAGATGGTATATACTTTCAAGGACAGAACACATGATTGCTCCTACAGCTTCCTCCGCATCTCAAGACCAATGCCATATTTGAGGTATACAGCCACTGCCTCTAGATGTGATGCTCTGCAATAAGTAAAATATTTCCTCATTCTCTTCTCTTGCCGCTATGCAACTGTATTTGTGCGTGTACAAGTTTGTGGATACCAGAGGCTTCATATGCATCCTACAATTTCCTTTACACTGCAATACACATGCCCATCACAAAATCTTTTCTGCAAAGTGGCAAAACAATGTCCATCTTTTTTTTTTTTTCCCATGGCACAGTCATTATATTGTTATTGAGTTTTTTGGCACAGAATTTTTTTATTCCTTCCTTGGTTGTTCTGTTTTCAGCTTACTTTCAGTTAATGCTGGCAGAATTATATTTCATTATCATATACGTTATCATTCAATTGCATAAATGCATCATTACATTATTAAAAATTAATGAACTATGAAATGGCAAACACCAAAGAACCACCTACTTTTCCCACGAAGAGAATAATGGCAGTTTACCTTCCTTGTCTTATCCTAGTTGATACATTCAATGGCAGAGAGCAGCTATTCAGAGCAACATAGACAAGCTGGAGGAATGGGCTCAGAGGAACCTTATGAAACTGAATAAGGACAAAGCAAAGTTCTGCATCTGGGAAGAAATAACCCCTGGCAACAAGACAGGTTAGGAAATGACTTGCTGGTGAGCACCTCTTCTGAAAAAGAGTTGTGATTCTTGTGGACGGAAACCTGGATGTAAGCCACTGTTGTGTGCCCTGGTGGCAGTGAAGGCCAACAGCATCCTTGGCTGTAAAATCATGCAATCATAGAATGGTTTAGGTTGGAAGAGACCTTAAAGACCATTGAGTTCCAACCTCCCTGCCAATGGGCAAGGACACCTACCACTAGACCTGCTTGCTCAGAGCCTCACCCAAACTGTACTTCCCTGGGAAACCTGTTCCAGTGTCTCACCACCCTCAGAGTGAAAAATTTCTTCCAAATATCTATTCTAAATCTCCCCTCTTCCAGTTTGAAGCCATTACCACTTGTTCTACCACTACATGCCCTTGTAAAAAGTCCCTCTCCAGCTTTCCTCTAGGCCCCCTTCAGATACTGGAAGGCTGCTCTCAGATCTCCCCGGAGCCTTCTCTTCTCCAGGTTGAACAACCCCAACTCTCTGCCTGTCTTCACAGGAGAGCTGCTCCAGCCCTCTGATCATCTTCGCAGCCATTCTCTGGACCCGCTCCAACAGGCCCATAGCAGGACCCTACTCAGCAGCTCAAAGAAAAGGATTACTAGCATTTGTTAAACCCCATCTGGAATAGTGCATCCAATTTTGGGCCCATCAGTACAAGAAAGGCACTGACCAACTGAACCCAGCTCGCCAGAGGCCCACCAAGACACTCGGAGGCTGCAGCACCTACCTCCCTCCTGCGGAGAACCCGAGCCCCCGCGCCAGCCCCGCCTGCCCCGCGCCACATTTGCATGCCGGGCCTCGCCCCGCTGTGTGACGAGCCTATAACGGCTGTTGCTCCGCCCCCTCCTTCCGCGGCCGGTAACGGAAGCGCCCGCAGGCCGAGCAGTGACGCGCCCCGCGAGCCACCCCTCCTGCGCGCACTCCACCCCCACCACCCTCCGGGCGGCATGTGGGGGGCGAGCCCGGGGGGGGCGGCCGATGCGGTGAGTGCGGGCGGGGAGGGGACGGGACGGGACGGGGGAAACAGCCGCTCCGTTCGTCTCGTTTCTTCTCAGCCCGTCTCCCTTCTGCGCGCGCGTCGCAGGCCGCTTCCCCTCCTGCTCCGCCCCTGCCGGCGAGCGGGCGGCCAGGTTGGGGAAGGGGGTGGGGGTGTAGGCCACCATCTTTGGGGAAGCCTGTGACTCAGATGGAGAGGTGCTGCACTTAGATTGACCGTGTCTGTGAGCTCTGATGGGATCGGCTCTGGAGCGGGTCGGTAAAGGGAGTGACTGTAGTGGTGGTCCTCTGCAGCACAGCGGGGGTGAGTGGTGGCACAGCTGCGGAGGGCATTGTATTCCACATTGTGTCCTGTGCTAGTGCTGATGTTGTTGTTCCTGTTCGCTTCCCCTCTCTAGCCCTGCGCTCTTACCTCAGCCAGGTCTCCAGCTCAGGTACCTTGTTCTCTAAGGAAGAGCCAGAGAATCCCTTAGCTCTACTAGCGTTCCCAGCAGGGAACTATACAAAGTTGATGTTTGCAGGCAAAGGAATGTTTGGCAATAAAGCACAATCTGTCAAATGGACGTGGACAGCACAAAAAAGCAGGCAGAATAGCCCATCAGAACACTTCTGTGTTTTTCACCATGAGGGTAGTGAGACACTGGAACAGGTTGCTCAGAGAGGTTGTGGATGCTCCATCCCTGGAGGTGTTCAGGTTGGATGGAGTTTCAAGCAACCTGGTCTAGGGGAAGGTGTCCCTGCCCAGGGCAGGGGGGTTTGGACTAGAGGGTATTTGAAGTTCCCTTCCAGCCCAAACCGTTCTGTGATTCTACGCACTGTAAGCTGTGTTTATCATTCAAACTTAAAAGTACTTCTGGAAAAATGAGGCATTACATTACCAGTAGTAAGCCATTCAGTATGGCACAACACACAGTCATTCTGTTTAGGAGGGTGTTTTTGCTGTCAGAGTAATTGTGGTTAATTTGAGATGCTCTGGTAACTACTGGACTGGTAGAAACAGTACTAATAATGGGAGTTGAGAGACCTTCTGTTAGCATTGCTAATAAAATACTCATTGCTGCATTTTTGATAGCTGCTATCCTGTCATTCAGAAGAACTTACTGAGATTTTTTGGCCCACTGCATGCATTCAGTTTTGGGATGAAAATCTGCCTGGGTCTTATAAATGGTGTGGGTTTGATTTTTAAATTCGTCAGTCAGTTGAGAAATTTCTTTCAAGCATTTTGGATTTGCATCACCGTTGAGAACGGCTAACTTGTTTTTATGGCTTTATGTGTTCATGCCCTTGGGTCGTTCCTCCATACTTCTAAGTATGCTTCCCTAGACTTTGTGACTAGGGTAATACATGTTGATTGACTATAACGGTTTTGAAAGCTATGGGAATAACTGTCTCCTTAGTAGATGGTTTATTCTGGAGGCTGTGTTGCCCCCAAAGGAGTATAAGTGTGTTGACAGGGCACAGATGAATAGGCCTTCTCTGTTTGTAACTTCTTCAAAAGGCATCACTGATTCTGTTGATCAGATTCAAGGCCCTGAACTACAGTTGGGCTGGAACATGAAGAAATTAAATGTTACAAAAAAAGACTGAATTGCTTTTCTCTTAGCTTTGAAGTGTAACTACCTCTACCTTCCCTCTGTAGGAGAGAATATAGAGATTTTGGCAGATGCCGTCTGAAATAGAGAACAGTTTTCTTATCTCTTTCAAAATATTTTTCCACGCAGTTGATGTACCTTTAGTGTAGTTTGGCTTGACCTTGGGGCAGCTATCCATGTAGGCTTCCATTTGTACTAAAATAGGTTTTCCCTCGAATTCTGCAATTTAGAAATGTTGTAGAGGTCCACTTCTAGTTCCTCTGTTTTCTAAACGGCTACATTTTTGTGGCCCTTTGGGGCTTTTGATGATTAGAATACAGTCGCTAGCTATTACCACAAAGAGGTTTCTGGGACTGTTTTTCAAACAACTACAGAGGACTAGCTTGGGAAAAATAAGGGGAAAGGGTGGTGCTAAAGAAGTGCCTTCTGAAGTGTTAGAAGTGCCTCCTCCCCTCAACTCTTGCCCCAGTAGCAAGAAGGGGAAGGTTGGGGTGGCAGACAGGGTGGACGTGTTAGGAGGTATATGCAAGTAGAGTCAAGTACTTTCAGAGTTTTCACAATTTTATTGATGAATGAAGAAGGAGCTGAACTCTGACAGGGACGGTTCTTCTAAAGGTATTCTGGCATAGCTCTTGGTAGTCTTGAACTCGTCTTTTTGAACTTCCATAAACTTGCAACATCCACAGCATACCAAAAATAGGAATTCCATGGATTGCCATCTGTTTTATGAAGAAGTTTCTCTTTCACTTGTTTTGAACTTGACATGTGCAGCCTTTGAGACGCCTCCTCCTTATATAGGAAGAAAATGTGATTTGTTATTCCCTATATAGTTTTGTCATGATTTTGTAGACCCCTGCTATATCCTTCCCCCAGTCCTTTTCCTTCCATCCTGCAGAAGCCTGACTATGGTAGTCATTGCTGGTGCAGAAGCTACGCTGGCTTTTGGTGTGAACCTTCTCCATAATTACAAATACAGACTACCAGTTATTTTACTATATAGTTTTTAAGTGGGTGCATTAGTAAGGAAACAAACCTTCATGCAGTGTTGAGGAATAATGCACTGTGGACTTGCACAATTAAATATTCTCTGTCTTAGCTTTTTAATTATTTTTTTAACAACTTCTGATAGCCAGTCTGACTTGTTCACTGTTAGTGAGTACTTAGTAGATGTTTTCACCAAGCTATCAGATGTAACCCCAACACCTCATTCCTGAGTGATATCTAACTCAGTGCACGTTATATATGTGAATGACCTTGTTCATATGACCATCAGTATGAAATTTAGCACCTCTCTTTGATCTGCTAAAGCCTGTAGCTCTTGCCTTTACTAGTACATCTACAGACATTTGAGAGAGTTTTGAAAATGTTTAACTAACTTAAAGAATAATACTGGATAAGTAGCAAATTGTGAATTTTTCTCTGAAAAAGAGGAAACAAATCTGCCTTTTGCCTTCCAGGGTTGTTTGGGTTTTTTTGGTTGTTTTTCTTTTTTAAGTATTGCAAATTCACTTAATTCTGCTTTTTAATGAATTTCTCAAATAATGCGTTTTTGCACATAGTATCAAAACTTTTTCGGCAATGTTTCAGGAAATGCTTCAAAGAACATCAGAAGATTTTTTTCCAAAGATGGAAAGTTCAGTTGAAGAAATGGATACCTCTGATACCCAGTGGGGCTGGTTTTATTTGGCTGAGTGTGGTAAATGGCATATGTTTCAGGTAAATAACTATGAAGTTATATTACCTATGATGGATTCTATGCATCAAACTGCCTATTGCTGAATTTGTCTAAATATGCTTTTTCATTTATTTTGAAGACTGATTCGAACAGTCATTGCTCTGTTAGCAGTGAAGATATTGAAAGGAGCTTCCGAACAAACCCACATGGTTCTGTTTCTTTTACTACTGCAAAATTTAACTACATGCTAGACTTTTCAGGTATGTATCTTTTCATAGAGTGAATTTGAATAATAGAAGGTGCCAGATACACCCGTTCATTTGTTCATTCAGCAAATTATTATTATCTAGTGCAAAAACTTGTGACTGGAAATGTCTTCTTTACTAGAAAGTACATAGGAGTTTTTGGAAGCTGCTGCCCTATTACATTTTCTCGTGTAGTTTATTAATAAAGTAGCATGTCTTGTTTAGTAGCGCTCCATCATGTTACTGCCACTTACCTCATCTCTAGGTGCTATGTGGCATACGTCTATGTATGAAGTTTGAAACTTTTTTCTTTAACGTTCAACTGCGTGTACGCTTGAAAACATCTTTCTTTTAGTCTGTATAAGAAACATTGATGTGAAGGAAGCTTTCTACAAAATACTGGCATCAAAGTGATGTTATAACTCAGCAGGTAGTTGAATCCAATTCTGTTGTCAATAAGAAGGAGATAGGCAAAAGGATTATGGCTTCTTTTTTTTAGCTTTTCCATCCATAGATTGTTTATTTTCTGATAAAATTATGAAACAGCTATATGCTTAAATAGAAACCTCTTCCAAATGAAATAAAAATAATAGTATTTCAAATACAAAAAGTGGGGACTGGGTAAAACAGCAATGTACTGGGAGTAATGTAGTATGTAACGGTACAGGGAGTTTTATATTTACTCATGTTGAAATGTCTGTTTAAAAAAAAATTTGATTTACATCCGGAATAAAAACACTAAAAGCAAATACTAAATGATTTTTGTGCTACTGTTGGTAGGTCATGATGTTTTGCTTTAAGGATAGTAGTAATAATGCTTTGTCATCCTGGTTGTATCAAAGTCAGTGGAAGTTTTGCCAGCGAATGGGCTGAATGTTAGATGGGTATTTTTACAATAAACATTTTGTTTGTGTAATATTTGTGCATTTTCCGACTCATATAAATGAAAATGATTCTGAGGCCAGTATTTAGAAACATTTATAGAAAGTGCTGATTTGTTAATTGTTGAAATAGGAGTTTCTGTCGGGCAACTTCGTGTGTGGTAATGTTATTTTTAAAAATGACAAATATTTCGTATGCTATAGATGAATTCCAGAAACTTTCATCCTAACTCTTGTTTTATGCTCAGTGATGAAACAAACCAACCTAACTACCCTTAAGCAACGTCCAATAAAGCGAGCTCCCTTTTCTATCAGTGCTTTCAGGTAAGGAAATAAAAGGAAGGCTCCTTATTTTTCTTTGATTCCTGATTCTTCTAAGTAAAAATAAAGAAAAATAAGTTTTATATTTATTGTTTATATTTATTTACTCTTTGCATCAAACAACTTGAGGGGTGAACCAAGGCAGGGGAGCTAGTCGAGTGAAGAAGGAAGACCTTTCAGAGGAGACACAAGCGACAAACGAATATTTAGTTTGTTTTTTATCTTTTTTTCCTGAGAAAGTAAGGAACTTCTAGTGGGAGGGGCAAGGTATACTGAATACTGATATTCTTTGGCAGGGTTCTTAAAGCTGTGCCTGACTTTCGCCATTTGAGTCCCTTGCTGTAAAATTTGATGTAAAACCTGTTGAATCAGCATTGCTGTGGAGAAGCAAAATGGATTAGTTTGTTCCACTGTAATAATGACTTCATAAATTACTTAGAAGTAGTTTTTTAGACAAGAAGTAACAGCAAAAAAGATTGAATTATATTTTCTTGCCTGGATGCTTTAATCATTTATTATTCCATAATTATTTGAGATTACAAGAAATTGCATCAAAACAGCTGCAGATTATTTTATGAGTCTAATTGCTTTTGGCTAAGCTTCTTAGTATTTGATCAGTCATTAGATGTAAAGCTGTGCTGACTTAAATCTGGTACTCACTAAACAATAAACTGATCTATGCAGTGATGCTAATACATGTAAAATGAACTATATGGAATGTGTGGGGGGTTTTCCCCAAACAGTTTCTTAGAAATAATTTTAGCTTTGAATTGTAGTCCAGTTATACTTCGAAAAGTAAATTGGCATTTGTAATAAGAAATGTCTTTTCACACTGACATTCAAGCAGGACTTTTTTTTTTTGTAGTGTCAACTTTTTTCAGTGTGTATTTGCTGAAGACTGTATGCAATAACATGGCAATTCACGTTTGGTTTTTTTGTTTCATGAATAGTTGCATTCAGTACTCTATTTCCATGTGATGACGCCATTTACTTTCAGGAGATTACTTCTTTTAGTAATGGGTTTTAGGCTTAAAACCTGCTATGTATGTGGCATTTATGCTTAAAACATTTTTTTTGAGGGTTTGTTTTTTTAAAAATCAAATTCAACTATAATTTTTTAGTGTGTATTTCTAACGTGATGCTTTCAAATACTGCAGATGAGGGCTCAGTTTCCAGAAGCTTAGGCTAGTTGTAACTCCTGATAGTTTGGAATGTTCAGGCTATATACACACTCTCACATTTCTAAATTAGTGTTGCTTTCCTGATGTTGCAGACCTTTCTGACCATCTCTTCTGATGTAGCTTCCTATCTTTTTTTTGGTAGATGGTGTATTAAAACTGTAAGTTACTGTGGTTTATTTATAATAAGCCAAGCCAGAATTTGAATACAAAATAACACCTTGGTCTTACCTGCTGACAACAGCAGGAGTTTGACAGGAAGAAAATGCCTCATTTCTTTGATGTGATGTGGTTTTACCTTTTTTTGTTTGAAGTTTCATCTGTGAAAATGAGGCTATCCCTATGCCTTCACACTGGGAGAATGTAAATACTGAGGAGCCATATCAGGTAAGAGTTGGTATGCAAGTTGGTCAGAAATACATTATAATGAAATAATGCATTGAATTGAAATCGTACTAACCTCTTTTTTTCCAGCTTATTCCATTGCAAAAGAAAACAAATGAATATAATGAAGTTTCTAGTCTCTTTGGAAAAACAATGGATAGCCACCGAATTAAAAGAATTAAGAGAATACAAAATCTAGACTTGTGGGAGTTTTTTTGCAGGTGAGATTATTTCTAAAACCAACAGTTTTAGGATTGTTAACAGAACAAATCTTGAAGGCATGCAGCAGAAATATGTTTAATTTCTTTTATTGTTAATGAAAATGTGTTACTTTTATCTTTTGTTAATTTTCTTATTTGTCATTCCTCTGTATTCAAAATTCATTTTAAAGATTCTGTAGCTTCTACAGTTGCAAAAATGTAATACATGTAGAAATGCATTAGATGTAGATGTAGCGCAGATGAGACTGATGCATTAAAGATGTTCAGGATGTCCATGTGGTAGATGCCCATGATACAATGAAGTAAAGAGAACGCAAATACGCTTTTTGTAAAATAATTTCTTGATAGGCTTGTATTATTTTAATTTTTAGAGAACAAAGCAAATTAGTATCTGTGGCTTGTTTGATTTCTCAACTTTATGAAACTGAGAACAGAATTAACTGTCCAATTAGCACATATTAATGTAATTTAAGTTTAATGTGTTACAAAAGCTTTTTCTAAGTTTTCTGCTTTTCCCTCTTCATGTTGTGCTGGCCTGGAAGAAGTAGGAAGTGCCAAGTTCTGTTTCCATTTATTTCATAGTGTCAGTCTTAAGTAGTTGTATTTGACAAAAGTTATTTGTGTAGCCTCTAAAAAGGAGTACATATCAGAATCAATGTTAAATATGTGTTACACTATAAAACCCAACTGAACTAAGCTAAATACTGAGGAAATGACTAAGCAGATGTATATTAAAAATTTGAATAAGTTATATGATCTTTTGAAAGATACATAATTTATTGTTCATTTAAATCTGTCATGAATATGAATAAGGATATGAATTTAAGTTCTTGGTTATGAGCGTTAGCCTTTTCTTAATTGCAAATCTATTTGGTTATATTTACCTGTTCAAGTGTTAAGGCTGATTTGCTTGGCCTTGTGTTTCAACATTTACCTTTCTACAAAGAAGTTTTTCTAGAGGTGTATTTATACCATCTTAATACCAATCTAAAAAATTAAGAATAGGAATAGCAAGCAGACTTCAAAATAAATGTCCTTTGGGTCTCCAGTGTAGATGGCAGAGGGGTGCAGTGGAAGACCTCTTTTGCTTAGCTTAGGAACTGATGTCATTTGTAGAGTGTAATAGTTTTCCTGACTAGTTAGTGAGTAGAATTCATGGCTTAAGAACTCTGAGTCTGTGGATTGTGTGCTAGAATATTCCAAAGGTATGAAACTGAGATGGGAATTAGAATTTAAAATGTCAGGAGTATTACAGTATTGCCTTATCACTAACTATGAGGTACTTTTTAATACCTGTACAGTATAAAAGTATACGGAGAAAAGTAATTTCAGTTTTAAAACTTTTTTTCATGTATCAAAAAAATACAAGTAACAAAATCGCTAGAATAAGCGTACAAAATTGAAGCTTAGCTGGTTTTCTGCTGAGGGTAAAATACAGCCTTGGAGTAGATGGCCTTACGCACATTGAAGAAATTATTGCCAGGTAGTGCATTACAAATGAGAAGGCATTCTGGCATTTCAAATTCAGTAAAAGTTCTTTTGGTGTCCCATGTGGGAAATTGAATGTAACAGAATATAAATCTTAGTCTAGCATATTTTGGTTTATGCACCTCAGTTAGGAGTTGTAGAGGAGTACAGCAAGTAGAAAACGGTGTTTGATCACTGAGATTGCTGTCCATCTTTAGAAACAGCTTGTGTGCTTGCATATGTACAAAGAGCATGTCTCTGGGTATTTAGTTTTGCTTTAGGTTTCTCCTTTGAGTGAACTGGCTGTATGACAGCCTTCTGAGTGGTGAATCAACTTAATTTTATTTTACTGGATTAGCTTGTAACTCCTGGTGGAAAGTGCTAAGACAATGTGTTTCAGAATATATGGGCTCCTTGATTTCTGTTCCAAATCAACAAAAAGTCCTGCTGTGGCATTTCTGCATTCTGCAGAACCAGCTTCCCAGTGTGCTCAGTATATGCCACTACTCACAAGGAACTACTTAAGCTTTTGCGTTTTTGAACAAGTATGGGGTTTTTGTTGATTAAATTTGAGCATTAATTCAGTGATTAAATTTAAGCATTGCTTGAATGATTATTTGCATCGCTGTAGTGGTCAAAATATGTTTGCCTTTTATCATAGATCCCATATTAATGACTATTTTAAATTGGTTTTATGAAATCAACTGGTTGGAGATAGTGAAGAACTGTTAGAGAATGTTTCTGGACGAGTGATTATTCGCCTTTTCTATAATTCTATTCTGTTTCCCTTATTTCAAGAAAAGTTACTCCAGGCTACCTTTATATGTTGACAGAGATCAGCAGCCAACAATAGAGGGCAACTGATTGAAAAATTTCAAACGTTCAGCATTACTAGTGCTTAGCTCAGTGGTGTTGCTCCACACAGGTAGTTTTGTCACGATGCAGGGTATTTTGAATCCTGGGTTTTGTTGAATTGCTGGTAGTGTAACTTGAGTGCCTGGAACCTCTTTGCCTCTGACAGAAAATGTCATAAATGAGATTATTCGTGAAACCTCCCAGATGTCCTTGAGATTCTGTTGACACTCTTCTGATTTGGAAAGCAGTTGTGGGGGGGAAAAAAAGCCACACAAAAAATTAAATTGCTGAGACATAGTTATTTTAGTTTGCACNTGGGGGGGGGGGGGAAGCTGAACAGTAAAACAGAATAAACACATCTTTCAAGCTAAAGTACTGCAAGATTTTTCACTTCTGTGGAATGTACTTCTAAATAATGCATAGTTGCAATGTAATACCACTAATATGAAGAATATCTGCTGGCTGTCTCTTTCCCTGGACCTGGTTGATAGCCTGAGGTAGCCTGAGGAAGTCCTATTTCAGGCTATAGTTTACTGTAGGCCTTGAGAATGCTTCCCCAATTCAAGTGTGCGCTCCAGTTATAAACAAATTGCTTAATTTGATAACCCTAAATCTGTGCCTGATAAACCTAAGTATGTAGCACAGTGCCCCATGCACTGTGGCTTTTATAGGAAGAAAATGCAAGAACAAAGCTGTGATGCATTCTGACTGTCTGGACAGTCAAGAGATCATAACTGTGAACAACTCAGTGATTTAGACACAGCTCCAGAGTCCACTTCTTAATGGATCTTAGGGAAACACAGCTGTCAGAAAGTCACTTAAAAAAGATTGATGGAAAATATATCTGTTCTTTCACTGAAGGCATACCATGGCCTTCTGTCCATGAGACTGTAATACAGGTTCACCTGTAGTATAAGGTTTTTTCAAAATTCTAGACTGATGTAACCCTGTCAAAGCATGACTTAACTGTTTTAGAAAGTATGTGAACCATAAATTGAGAAAACCATTATGAAATGATCATGTTGAAGTAATTTTACCTAAAAATACAGGTAATTTTATTTTTAAGGTTTTTTTCTGGTTTACTTGGGTAATACACTTTATTATCCACCAACTTTATTATCCCTCCCGCCATGCTATTTCAGTGGGTTGAAGGAACAAAATGGGAGAGGAATGCCATTCTTCTAAAAATGTATCTGCAGAAAATTACCACACTGAAACTAATGCCAAATGAACAATGTTGATAAAATTGTTATAGAAGACCTTTTCTCCTAATCTTGGGTTACTTCTGAAAATAGTCCACAGCATCCCGAAGAGTGTGATTTCTAAATGTGTACCTTAAAAATTCTGATCTGTTTAAAAACTACAATCATCTAGACCCTTGTGAAGGTGGAATGTGTGGACTGTTTTAGGTCTGTACCCTCTGCAGTGTTTTCAGAGTATGTATTTGATTGTACAGATGTTTGTAATGCTGTATTGTGTGTTCTCTGTAGGAAAAAAGCTCAACTAAAGAAAAAAAGAGGTGTACCAACTATTAATGAACAGATGTTATTTCACGGTACCAGTAATGAATTTGTAGAAGCAATATGTATTCATAATTTTGACTGGAGAATAAATGGGATGCATGCTGCTGTATATGGAAAAGGTATTTTTGTCACATGCAACAATTTGGTAACCTTAACAGTTCTACATTAAGTGTAGTATGATGCTTGTGATATACTCTCTGTGTTTATCAAAGAGCTGTTTAATACAGCTCTGCTTTTACATCATGTCTAATTAAGAAAGTTAGGATCCAGTAAGGAATGTAATTGTCACACAACTGGCTGACAGGATCAGGGAGCATGGTGAAGGGATGCCCAACAAAGCAGTGTTGATCACAAGACAATCTCCCTACTAAAATGTTCCCACTAAAACTATTTGGTCATGTTACTATAATCTAACAATACAGAAGAAAAAAAACCTTATTCCTAATGAACATAAATGAACAGACATCTTTCATCATCCTTCTACTTATATTATGCTCTAGTAGTTAAGCTGTCATGATAAGAATGTCATCAGATTTTTTTCTTTTATTTGAAAGGAACCTACTTTGCAAGAGATGCATCATATTCCAGTCGTTTCTGCAAAGAGGACATGAAGCATGGAGATACTTTTCAAATTCATGGTGTGAATCTGCAGTCTCATCTGCATAGACCAGATAAAGTCATGTTTCTTGCTCGTGTATTAACTGGTGACTATATCAACGGTGATTCAAAATACATGAGGCCTCCTTCAAAAGATGGAAGTTTTGTGAACTTGTATGACAGCTGTGTGGATAATACCTGGAACCCAAAGATCTTTGTTATCTTTGATGCTAACCAAATTTATCCTGAATACTTAATAGAATTTTGTTAAGTTTGAAAGGAGCTGAACTGAATATTGTTTGTGTCTTTTTGATACTATTGTTCCTTTTGTAAAGACAATATAAACACAAGAAGCATGAAAGGAGAGAGGTGAAAAAAAAAGCTAGCATGTGTTTATGGAGTAGGGAAGCTATGAAACACTTAAGAGAAATTGTCAAACTGTTTTTAAAAAAATCTGTAAACTTTACTAATGCATTTTTCAAATGTAGAGACTATTACAAATTTGAAACTCCTTAATGAGCCTTAAATACATTGGGCATTGGTAAGTTTTCAAAGGCAAGATTTACGTTCTGATTTTTTAAAAAAAGTATTACAAGTATTTATTCATGTGGTAGAAGTATGTCTGTAATATAGTATACATATGATGAAACTAATCTCTTACAAAGATTGTCTGTAGAACATAAAAATAACAAAAACCACAACAAAAACCCAGAGGACTTGGCTGCATATGTGTGTATGTCTGTGTTCTGTAGTACACGTTGCTTAGTGTTTGGAGGTCTCTTGGGTTGGGTTATAAACATACAAAAAAAATCCATATGGAGAAAACTGTTGAAGGAGCTATACAATTCACTAAAGCTTCAATTATATATTGCAAAGATTTAATCCTATACTTGTAACATTACAAAACCCTTGCACTAGGATTTGAACTTTGGTTTTGATGGAAATTACGCTCTTGTGGTTGTTAACTGTTTGGTATGTAACTGTTGAGCTCAGTGTTGGGGTATCTGCAGTGTCATACACCTTTCTGAGTTCTTTTTCTGTAGGACTTCAGCCCTCTTGTTATAGTATGCGTGTTGTGTACGCTTATGTTCATGCAGCTGTGCTGCGGTGATTCTTGCCTGGTCAGGGTTTAAGAAGCACTCAGTGCTCATGTGCTTGCTGTTAGTGAAGTCAATGTTTAGATTAACTTTACTGGAGATAATACCGTTAAACTAACAGTGAAAACTTCAAAAGATGCCATCCTTTAATTTTTTAAACACTTTAATAGAAAGCTTTCAATAACACCTGTGTAATCAGGTTTTTGTAAATGGTATAGGTGTAAAATTAAAGAGTATTTTTCATGTGTAGAAAGAGCAAAAGAGACAATATTTGGGTGAAGAGCAGACTTGAGTACCTAAGTATATGAAGAGCCTGAAAAAGGTGCTGTTAAAGTGAAATGCACTGAAATGTTAAACAATTTGCTACAAAATTGTGCCCCTAGTTTTTTAATTTGTTAAAGGACCTAATGAGCACTAAGGGACAGTAATACAACGTCTAAGTGGAAGCCTTTGAGGCTTCTTCAGCTATGTGCAGTAACAAATCCTTGTAGAAATACTATACAAGTATAGCAGATATAGAATGATTTGTGTTGGTCTGTCATGGAATTGCTAATGGACTTTTTGGATCAAAGGCTATGTTTAAAACCTGTTGTATTTAAAAGGCACTGCAGCTGGCAAGACCAAGTCTGCTCAAAATCACATTAAACCTGTGGAACTGAAAGCAGAATATGACTACATATCTGGCATCATAACTGAAGACGCAAGCATCTCTTCCTTCTCATTAGTGCTGTTATCTTTGCCTGTCAGTTGATCTTGCACAAGTTGGGTATTTCTTTGTATTTATAATTTCATGTCAGCTTTTGCTTCTTTCCACAAACCGTTTAGTGCTATGATGCATTTTCCTTTATTTTACGCCAACAGAAAGTATGATCTCCGATTCCAGTTGCGAACTCTAGGTTCTGCTGTTGTAGGCAGATTTGTGTTTGATCCACTACTATGCTAGCAGTGCAAAAGGCACATTGTTCCCCATATTGTATGATATATTTAATAGCAAATCATGCAGGGAATTTGTATTACTGACTCCTTTTTATTCTTACACAGCATTCTACAGAACATACATTTTTTGCAACTAACATATACATGCTGTTGTTCCTTTGATTTCTTCTTTTATTTCTTCAGAGATATGAACTGACGTTTTTAGTTAAGAAAAATGAAGTTTCTTTTTTAGTGTCTCATGGACACAAAATACCATGATCTGTACTGATCTTAGTGACTTTTTCATTTGTTTGTATGGTGGTGTCTTGTTTAGTACTTAACTCACTTAAATTGAATGGCAGGATCTTAATCTTAACAAATCACTGTGCAATTGTAGTTTCAGCTCTTTTTTTTTAAAGTACTGTTCTGCTTTCTGGTGTCCCATTTTTGTGATGATGAATCTTGATACTGAAGGTATCTGTAGATTAGCCATCCTTTTGCTAGTAAGGGGAGAGAGATGATTATTACAAGGGAAGTCCAGAACTCTGCAAGTAGCTGATACAAGAAATAGTTTTACTTAACAAAAGGAACAGTGAGGGGGAAGGGAGGATATGGAGCATTAAAGAAATGAAAAGAGAATTGGTCTGATCTGGGGAAGGAAACCTGCTATTTTCTGTTACTGTTTCATGTAGTGAAATTTTATGCTCCATTTTCTTTTTACACCTGTGCAGGAGAGCATGTCATTCTCATACATGTCTTGATCTGAGTTCAAGCTTTCTTACTAAACTATTCTTGTGGCAGAATGTTTTCACGTGGGCAGAACGCTTCAGTGTGAGCTGATCTTATTCCTATATTTTACTGGCCTCTTTTGGTAGCTTTGCTTTTTAGAATGTGTGTGTACTCAATTATTGCTGAACAAGTCTTACTTCATCCAGAGCAGTTTGGGTGAGTGTCTGTGTTCATTCCAGTTCACTTTCGGGGCAGTTTGTACAAACTTTTGTTTTGAGGTTAAAATCTGCAGAAATGGCAAGGCTTTATTTTTTTAACTGATGGCCTGATACCTTCACATCTGAGCTAGAACCAGCTGGAGCTAGTGACTTAAATTCCAGGAGTATATTGGATGCCAGTTCAGCTGGTGGTTTGAGAACAACTGATCCTTTTTAAACCATTACCAGCACACAAGATCATAGCAGGAAGGCTAAAGTGAGTTTGTGGAGTCTATGTAGGTAGAGATTGTCTTCAGGAAGAAGACTCAGCAGTAATTGGTGTGTTTCTCAGTGGCCTATACAGTTTGTATATCTGATTAGCATGTCGGTCTTAAAATTCCCTTGACCTCTAACTCCATCACTGTTGTAACTGTGATTGTTATTAGGCACTGTCCAAAACAGCAGACTGTAAGAACAGCATAGATATTCTCCAGTATAGTCATCCACTTGACAAGTCACCAAAGCATTGTGGGGACTTGACACATGGAATGCATTGTAATGTGTTTGCTTTCCCCCGCTTCTCTTGCTTTTCTCCACTGATACAACCCTGCAGAGTTAGTGAGGGAGTTTAGAGCAGCCAAAATAAGAATGTCTTTGCTGCATTTCTTTGGTGTTTTTGTTTAACAGAGATAGAAGCCACTGACATTGCTGATGAATTCACTTGACCTGATTTCTGGCATTTACAGAGTACAAAAGCCTATGTCAGCAAGCCCACAGTAGAAGTCAATTTATTTATTTATTTATTTATTGCAAAAAATATATGCTCCGTAGCAAATGGACTGGGGGGCCCTGGTGTGGACCTTGGGCTAGTCTGGCTTAAATGTTGCCGGTGAATACGCACGCCCTCCTCAAGCACACCAGAACTGGGGAAGACATTGACTGTTCCCCCAGCAGCTGGCACCAGGCACATGGGCAGTGACCCATGGTCCTGCTCCAGCAGTGCTAAGCTCCTTGATCGCCTCACTCACACTCTCCCCCAAGAGCTGGTTTTGGGAACAGACACTGTTCCCACCTCAGTAGCTGAGAGTTCAGTACCCCCACTGGTTCCAGTAGCTGACATGGAGACCCCTCTCACACCATTCACTGGCACCACAGGCCAGGGGTGTCCAGCCCGGGTCTGACCCCAGGAGCTGGGGTCACACACAGGTCTCACCAGTAGCTGACACCGAGTCCACATGGGACATGTGAGCATACATAGAGCGATGCTTAAGAAAAGACTTAATAAGATACATTAGATCATCACTGCTGTGATCACAGACAGGGCTCAGCTGGACAACTGTACTGACCAGCCCCATTTCACAGCTGACTGGCCCCTCCTATATTCCTTTCTGTCTACACCACTTTGTTGCCTTCTGCTCCCCCTTCCCCTTTGCATCCCCCCCATGTTGAGGGTTCCCCTGTCATGCAATATTGTCAGTTGCAAAGGCCAAGCTGATCTTCCTGGAAGGGGCACCTGTGGTTTCTTGATAGCCCAGCAGTTAGTGTGAGTGGTGAGGTTTGTTTCTTGCCATTGCCTCCACGCTTATTTTGTCTGGTCTGTGTCTCTGTGTATTTTGTTTCTGATTTCTCCATTTTCCCCGTCTGACAGGTCCTCGGTCAGATAACCTCACTGGAATAAACTTTCTCACACTCTCTCATGCCCTTATCAATTGATGTGACTGACCAGGTTTGTTTCTCATCATTGCCTTTCTTATCATGTCAGTTAGGTTTGTGTCCCCATACATTCTTTTTCATAACTTCCTCCTTTTCTTACTGTCCTTGTTGCATTGGAAATGGTCCTTGACCAGGTACCCTTAAAGGAGCAGACACATGCAGATAATTGTGCCACATAAAATGTCCCGCAATTCTATTCCTGTGGTCTTCTCAGCTATTGACTTTGTTAACTAGAAATGTCATTCATTTCATTCATTTTGCCTGCCTTAGAATGTCTTTGGGGTTTTTTTGTTGCAGTATTTTCCTTTTTAGAAAAATATATTTTGCAATTAGAGGGGAATGAAAGAATAATAAAAAAGGATAAGTGTATCTGCATTTGTGGAAGCTGCTTGGTCCATGCACTGAGAGTGTGCCTATCAGGAAGGCATATAGTGGAAATGACATTATATTTCTTATCTGTAACCAAGAACAGTTTGATTAATTTCCCGTTTCAGTCTCCTAGCCAATAAATGCCAAATTTGACTTAAAAGGGAATGTAATCATATTGATACCAAAAGGAACAACCTTAAATGTTTCTTTTTCTTTACTCAGGTTCTCCGCTGATACTATTTTCTTCCGTTTGACTAATAAAGCAATGTAATATGTAAATCGATAATAGGTGGTGAGTATCTAACTTTTGTCCTGGTTTCATGAACAACATAAGGCAACATAAGGCTTGCTCACCTCTCTCTTTCTGCTCTGCTTGCATTCATGTTGTCATAAAATGAACCAGACAAAAGATCTGGATCTTTGTTACTAACTAAGTTGGAGTTGGAAAGATGGTTCAGCTTAGTTACAGCCCCATTCGGGTGTTTTTTTCTGGTCTGTACACTACTGCATAAATAATATATGGCTCCAGTATAGCTGTCTACTGTTGACAAGACACAAAGGAAAATGGGAGAATAACATCAGGAAAAAAAATTAACAGGAATGACAGACCTGTGTCTTTGGAACTAGCTCCAATTTATGGTGTATTGTGCATGAAACAATGTCAGCCGTAAGGAAAATCTGCCACTTTAAACTTTGTGAGAAGGTGGTCATGCTAAAGCAGGCAGAAGAGACTTGAAAGGCAACAACTGTACTCATTTGTGAGTACATGACTACTGTTGTAGTCACATTGGGTTTTTTTTAATTTAAAGAAGTCCTTGAGAGAAGGATCACCTAATTATCTAAAACACATAGAGAAAGACCACATTAGCTGCAATACCCTTGTATAGGTTTAAGGCATAGGAACGGAGGCAGTGGTTATAAAATGTGCTTGTCCTCCAACCTACTCACCTTTCTATGCCTCACTTCCCATTTAATCTCTTCTTTTATGTTTACAACACACATGGAGTGCAGCTTGTAGCTTGACTAGCACTCCCCAGCACCCTGTATTACCTTTTGTAATAAGCTTAACGCAGTTTATTGTATTAAGTGATGTGTTTAAGTTCCAGACCTGGTGGTGACCAAGTAGCTATTACATGTGATTTTTTTTCAGTCAACATCTACTTTTGAACTGGTGAAGGTTGTCCAAGAAAGTAATCCCAAGTGAGAACAGTTGGTGCAAATTAGGCTTTCAAAGGATGGTTGGATGTTGGATACACTGTGCTATTATCTATATATTAACCAGTGTGATTGCTTTTAAAAGAACTTTTTCTATAAAAGGGCGGGCTGACACAAATACTTTCATCATAGATTTTGTGTTAACACAACTGTATCCTTGACAAAGCACTGTCAACTAATCAGTGGATGCATATAAGAGTGACTTAAATAGCAGCTCCAGACTGAATTTTTTTAAACGTTTTTGATTATTTTTTTTTTAGTATAAAAAATATGACCAAAGCAACAGGATAAGACAAGGACAAGAGATAGAAAACCTGGGAAAAAAAGATAAATGCGAGAAAAATGGTTACGTAAGTGAAATAGTGCATGTGTGTATGTATACTGGTGCTGGGGAGTGGAAGCAAGAAGGGGAGAAAACATGAAAATATTACAGCTTAAATCTGACCTTTAAAATTTTTAAACTCAATTTTCATGCTGATGATGTTCTTGAATGTTCAGGAACCTTATGTCCCAGTGGAACAGAGTATCAGATCGAGAATTAGGGGACCTGCAGTCAAATTTTCATCTCTTGACACTTTGTGAAGAGGGCAGATTTTACAGAAATGATACAGAACTGTCAGAAATGAGAGAGAGAAGGCTACAGCACCTCTTCTAAGCACTGTTGTAAGGAGCATGGGGATAGCAAAATACTGCTCTCGGCTGTAAGCATAACTGGCTTCTCATGGGGCCAACATGCTTCCTGGAATATCCCCACACCACTGACATTGCATACATCTTGTCTTTGCATCTCTTCCATGACAAGTGTGTAATATCAATTTTACTGTACTTAATTGATCACTCTAGTGTGATGAAAGAAGCAAAAGTGTTCTGTTTTGTGTTAGTGAATCAGAGGAAAATGTGCAATTGCTCTCAATCTTTCTTCTCTATGAAGCAATTGATTTATGGACTGGAACTGTCTTCTGTTGTGCGTATGCTCTAATTATTGCAATAGATCTCAATTTTTCTCGGCACTTAACTGCTATGGTGATAAATATGACCAATTTCCAATTTCATAATATGAACTTTCTGCCTCCGTAAAAAACACAGTTCTATCAAGCATGCTCATAAGGTGGTGAGTTTCTAAAAGTTTTCCTTTGATGCACAAAATCCTTTGCTGAACAGTATTCAAAACTCTTATTTATGTGAATTGCATTAGGGAAGAGAATATAGTTATCTTCATAATAGATATTAATTTAAGCTGAAAAGCCCTGAGTGGAAGAGGTGGCTAACAGTTTTTAGCTATCAATGCACTCACTCCAGCTGTTTCTGGGCTGGAATCTATGCAATGCTTCATCACAAATTGCCAGGTTGTGGACAAAAAATACACAGTTTACCCCCTCAGTATAACTGTGGGGGGTATTGGTAAGGCAGTATATAATTAATGTTGGATTTGATCCAGGATACCTTTTCCTTAGGAGCATAGATAAAAATTTTTAATGACAGTATGTTTTTAAGATTGATTTATAGTTCAGCAAACTGTGGAATATTGAGTAAAATTAGAACTGCATTATGGCACAGACTGAGAGGAGAACTCCATTCACAGTACAGCTGGCTCCACATTCTCGCAGTGAAACTTTCCAAAATGGTGCTTTTATTTTAGAATAAAAATTAAATGCTAATCCTTTTCAGTTTGAGAAATATGAAGAGTGTGGCTGTAAAATGTGATAGGAAAAAAATCAACATGAAGAACTGATTTGAATGTTCCCTTGGGAATATTGTGTTTTTTAATATTTCAGAAATGGGCTTGCTGAGCCCTGAGGGAAAAGGATTGGAAGACCATGATAGATATGACCATACACATAGACTGTACTTTCAGCATTAAGGTGGAAGAAATAGGTCACTGTAGATTAGATAGCTCATTTGGTTTCCTTTAGAGCCACAAGAGGTAGAAACTGCTGAGCTGCAATCAGGAAGAAGGGATACGGTCTCCCCTCAGGAGACAGGACAAGTAAGCAATATACATCTTAAGTCTTCTTGCTTTGTAAAATCTTGATTTACACAAATACACCTGTTAATTTATGCTTTACTGCTGAGCTGAAGTTGCCTTACTGGAAAAAGTGCCAGTTTATGCAACAGCTCTAATTAATCATGTGAGGTTTAAGAAAAACATTTCTAATGCAGGTTGTATGGAAGGAATCACTTTTCTTGTTAGTTTGTTTGGTGTTTTAATTATACATTATGCCCCAAAATAGTCCATCCCAGCATCCAGAAAGTCAAGCAAAAGTGACAAGATGCCTGCATGGATGAACAAGGCACTCCTGACTGAAATCAGACATAAGGAAGCACACAAGAGATGGCAGCACAGAGAGGTGGCCTGGGAGGAATACAGCAACACTGTCTTGGAAAGCCAAAACTAACTTGGAGTTGAATGTGGTGAGGGATTTGAAGCGCAACAAAGGGGGCTTCTAGAGGTGTATCAGTAACAAGACAAAACAAAACAAAACCAACCACAAAACAAATCCAAAACAATTAGGGAGGTGATGGTCCTGTTGCTGAATGGGACCTGGTGACAAAGCACAGGGAAAAGGCTCTGATACTCAATGTCTCAATGGTAAGATCTGCCATCAGGATTCCCAGGGCCCTGAGACAAGTGGCAAAGTCTGGCATAGGGAAGACTCTCCCTCAGTAGAGTTGGATCAGGTGGCTGGTGTGCCGTGATGGGTGGTTATTGGTTCTGCAGGATGGATAGGAAGGCCAGGCAAGGTGAGGGGGTGGTGCTCTATGTAAGGGAGGCGTTGGATTGCATGGTGCTTACAGTTGGCGATGACATGGTTGAGAGCCTGTGGGTAAGAATGAAGGGAAAAGCAAGTAAAGCAGACGTTGTGGGAATCTACTATCAACCACCCAGCGAGGATGATGACACCCAATGAATGCCCTCCTTGATTTGTTGTTTGTAAACAGAGGGTCTTGTGGGTGAAGTGGTGATTGGTGGCTGTCTTGGTCACAGTGACCACATATTATGGTTTGAGAAAACCTGTAACAATTTATGGTCATTTAGACAATTATTCTCTCACCCGATGACCCCTCCCCACCCAGGAAGGGGAATCGGGAAGAACACAAGAAAACTCAGGGGTTGAAAGATAAATTGACGTAATAGGATAGAACTAGATAATTAACTACTAACACAAAGGAACCCATATTGATCCCGATACCCATATATACTACACAAGGATTACACTCAGCCAACTATATCAGTAGGAAGCTGTGCTCTCCCAGCAGTTGACAGTAAATGTCAGACACTGTGAGTGGTACAGCTTCAGGAGGAAGGGAAGGCCTCAGGGATCTGGCACCAAGGCAAGAAGTCCTATGGATCACCGCCATCAAGGGGGAGCCATCAAGGGGGAGAGCAAGCAAGGGGAGCGTGAGCAAGGGGGAACAACAACTTTGCAGCAAACTTTCTAATTTATATCATGGTATGAAATAATCCTGTTGGCCAGCTTGGGTCAAGTGCCTGAGTCCCGCTCCTCTTCATCCCTGCACCTGGCATGCACCTGGCGAGCTTGAAAACACTAAGACCTTAAAACCCACACACCACAGCTGGCTATAAAGTAAATATCTTCACAAATCAGACACTAGAGTCTCACACAAACACAGCTTTCCCAAGGATTAGGAAAGAAACTAGTTCTGTGTCGCTCAAACCAGGACACCACATTAGTTGAGTTTCAAATTGTTGAAGGCATGTGACGGTGTGGTCCCCCCTCTCCCCCTGTAACCCTGCCCAAGCAATAACCACCCATGGTGGTCACAATGGGTGCATGTAGTTGTGATGGAGGCATCCGGGCTCAACATGGTTTCGGGGAGGCAGATAACAAACACAATAGCCAAGGGCTGACTTGAGCAATGCTGGTTCTCTGGTCAACATGCAAATGTGACTATAGGTCAATCATCTCACCCCCATAAATAGTGAACAGCCCAAGAGCCCTTTGAGCTCTCCTGAACAGCAGCAGGCTGCATACCAGGATCTCCCCTTGAGTAGGGCTGCTCCTCAAGGTTACTCCTCGAGGCTGAGAGATTCCGCGCCGCCACAGACCCTCGGTAAGTGACTAATAGCACGCTAAGCTTTGAAATCAGCTAAGTGATAGAAAGGGTTGATTGTGCACATATAATCCTTTAGACATAAACCACTGACCAAGTCTGGGACTAGGATTGGATCCAGCCGCACCTAGACTTCTCTCTGAGAAGGAGTTTAGAAAGCAAGTGGGTCCTTTTTGAAACTTTGACTCAACGGGAGGGTCTCCCTGACAGTTTTTTCTGACCCTGTCCTCTATGCAGTAAATAACCAAGTGTACCTTGGCAGCTCAAATCTTGTTAAACTGTCACATCTACTGTCAACTTTATTAAATCATTGTTTTATATCAATAAACATATTGCTGCTCTTCTTTTACAAGTGAAGTGCATTACTCTATCCACAACAAGGTAGGAGAAAAACTGCCAGCAAAGCTTCAGCCCAATATCCAATATGGGGAGACCACACTTCAGACTGCTGAAGGAACTAGTTAGTAAAGTCCCTTGGGAATCTGCTTTTGAAGGTATTGGGGTCTATGAATGCTGGTCACGTTTTAAAAGTGACAGGAGCAGGCAATTCCAAACTGTGGGAAGTCAAGAAACTGGGGCAGAAGGCCAGGTTGCCTGAGCAGGGATCATCTTCTAGAACTTAGGTAGAAAAGGGAAGTGTATGGACACTGGAAGCAAGGACAGGCAACACAGGAGGTCTACAGCGATGCTGTTTGCCATTGTAGGGAGAAAATTCACGCAACCAAAGCTTGACTAGAGTTCAAGCTGGCCAGCACTGTGAAGGACAACAAAAAGGTCTTTTCTAAATATTTCAATAGCAAAAGGAGAATCAGAGATAACACTGGTCTGTTGCTTGAAAATCACCTCACAAATAGAGACATATTAAAAGCAGAGACATTTAATGCCTTTTTAACCTCTGTCTTCAACACTGATGGTGGGCCCTGGGACACCCCCAGAACCCTGTGTTGGAAGACTATGACTGGGAGGATGATAAACTCCCGTGCGATCATGAACTTGCTCGAGACTTGCTGCTCCAGCTGGATGCACATAAATCTATGAGGCCCAGTGGGATTCATCCCAGGGTACTGAATGAGCTGTCCTATATCATCTTGGGACCTCTCGCCATTATTTTTCAACGTCATTGGGAGTCTGGTGAGGTCCCAGTCGACTGGAAGCTGTCAAATGTTGTCCAAGTTCTCAAGAACAGTAAGAAGGAAGAGAAGGAAGACCCTGGCAATTACAGGCCTGTCAGTTTCACTTCAGTGCCTGGTAAAATTATGGAGAAGGTTATTCTAGGAGTAACTGAAAAACACTTGAGACAATGCAGTCATTGGTCATATCCAGCATGGGTTCATGAGGGAAAAGTCCTGCTTAACCAACTTAAGTTCCTTTTATGACAAGGTCATCCATATAGTTCACCAAGAGAAGCCAGTAGACGTGGTGGGTTTGGATTTTAGCAAAATTTTCGATACTGTCTCTCACAGTATCCTTCTGGATGAAGTGTTCAGCGCGCAGCTAGGGAAGTTCATAATACATCGGCTGAGCAATTGGCTGATGTGTCAGGCTCAAAGGGTAAATGGGGTTACATCAGGCTAAGGACCTGTTCCCGGTGGGGTTCCCCAGGGCTCAATTTTAGGGCCAGTGCTCTTTAGTGTTTTTATAAATGATCTGAACACGGGAATCAAATGTACATTAAGTAAGTTTGCCAACAACACTAAACTAGGAGTAGCTGTGGACTCCCTTGAGGATAGAGAACCCTTATGGAGAGATCTGGATAGACTAGAGAGCTTGGCAATCACTAACTGTATGAAATTTAACAAGAGTTAGTGCTGGATTCTCAACCTCAGACAGGGTAATCCTGGTTATACGTACAAACTGAGGGACAAGAGGCTGGAGAGTAGCCCCACAGAAAGAGTTCCAGGGTTTTGGGTTGATGGCAAGTTCAATATGAGTCAACTGTGTGCCCTGGCAGCCAAAAGGACAACCATGTCCTGGGGTGCATCAAGCACAGCATAGCTAGCCAGTCCAAGGGAGGTGATTGTCCCACTCTACACTGCATTGCTGCAGCCCCACCTCGAGTAGCGTGTGCAGTTTTGGGTGCCTCAATACAACATCAGGCTATTAGAGTGTGTCCAGATGAGGGCGCCTAAGATGGTGAAAAGCCTCAAGAGTAAGACTTCGGAGGAGCAGCTGAGGTCATTTGACTTGTTCAACTTGCAGAACAGAAGGTTGAGGGTTTACCTAAGGAGAGACTAAGAGCAGGGACTGTTTAGCTTCAAAAAAAGAAGGCTCAGGGGGTAATCTTATCAACGTGTATAAATACTTGGTCAGGGGGGTTAAAGAAGACAAAGCTAGGCTCTCCTCAGTACTGCAAAGTGAAAAGACAAGAGGCAATGGACACAAATTGAAATACAGGAAATTCCACCTAAAAATAAGAAAAAATATTTTTACTATATGTGTGGTCAAACACTGGAACAGGTTGCCTTGAGAGGTTGTGGAGTTTCCATCTTTGGAGATTTTCAAAATTCAATTGGATGAGGCGCTGGGCAACCTGCTCTAGCTGACTCTGCTGTGAGGTTGGAATAGATGACAGACAGATTAATTCCATAATTAAAGCATGATTTTTGGAAAATTTTTACACATTTTTTTGCAGTGTAGCACGATCAAATTTTTACTGCTGCAGGTGACATGAGCATGAATTCAAACATACTTCCTTTACTCTAGCAAGGGAGATGACTCTAGAGCAGGTCAAGCTGGAAGACCTCCCATTTCCTAGCTGTCAGTTATTACAATTTCCATGTTATAGCCAACCTGTAAATTTCTTGCACTAAGTTTATGGCTCCCATTTCTCTAACTTCTCCTCTGATCCCTGAGCACAAAAAAAGAAAACATGACTTTGAATGTTACTATGAAGTTCCTTCAGGGTAATGCAATTTCATAGGCAATTAAAAGCTGTATTAATGTGGAAAGCCAAAATAAGCCTAAACATAGAAGAAAATGATGCCTTGCATCCAACTGAAATAAACACACACCACCATAAATATACTGTGAAATACAGCCTATTTTGTTTAAAGGGTGGGGTTTTTATTTTTATGTTGCACTTGTCATTTCCTGACTTAAGAACTGCAAGCTGTCTTCTACCTACCATCTGTTTCTGTTTGTAGTTCTGGCATTTGTATAATCCAGTGATAGAGACTGTCACCCAGTTTCTAACTCATTTTACGTTAAACATAGCAGTCGGAAGGATCCTAGCTCTGGACAATATGTTTTGCACCCTGGTGATTTTCAAAATCAAGGTTTTAATCCTTGAAGAAAATCAAGTGAGTTTGTACCTAGACTTCATAGAGGACAATTTTGGAACCACATAAAAGGGTGGAAATGTTTAAAGCATTTCATTTACCACTGCAATTTAAGCTTCTGCCAAGAAGCAGATTCATGCTCATGCATCTTTATTCTTGGGCTCTTTTTTCTCTTTGCAATTAGCATCATAGTCTCTGATATCACAGTATATGAGTTTACTGCTTTTCACTCCACTTACTCCAGGAGGCAGATATGGAAATGAATTTGATTCTGGCTTTTCATGAGGAATAAACTTGTGGCTGCTGAAACCTGTCAGGGTCTTTGTCTCTGCCATCATCAGCTAGGTAACGGAGTGCATATGAAGGTATATGATCAGAAAAAACTGATGAAAGAAATCACAGCAGTACATGAGCACAGTTTTGAAAGCTTAATTCTATTCCGAAACAGGTTTCTTCAAGACCTCGGATGCTTAATTTTCATGGTAGTATATAGGAATCTGATGTTCCAATCACACCAAATTTCAATGTGATAAATTTACCATGTAGCTATATGTCAAAGCAGCCCATTCCTTGTGTGGGTCTTCTGGAGTTTGATCATTACGGCGACAGTACTCTGAAAGACGTAGGTAGTTGCTCCTTATTCTTGCTACTCCTCCAGTCTGTGAATACTTTGATCCAAGTCCAATATTCTTCCCAATTTTGCTAAAAAGAAAAGAAAAAAGATTCATTTTAATGCAGAGGATGTAAAATGGATAGGTGGCATGGTGCAGATGACACTCACTTAGTCAGGACACCCACTGAATTAGCTGGAAATAATAAATACTCAGCTTCTTTTGCCTAATATGATTAAATTCAGTATCCCACAACTGCTACTCACAAGAAGTAAAAGCAAAGATTTCTTTGTTTGGGAGACCTAGACAAGACAGTTCAATTCAAACTGCAGAGTTGATCCACATTTTCAAACAATACCAGGCTAAATAATATAAATTGTGAATTTTTAATAGTTATTTCTAAGCCCTACCTTCTAGGTGACATGTATCTGCAATATAGTAGTGGTCCTACACTGGTAAGTATTGTATGTCCTGCTTCTTACTCCACTGTTTGTTTTTCCTAATGAAGAGCTAGAATTCATAACTTTTTGCTATGAGAGAGAATGAAAACAGAAAGCAAACACCCAGTTCTAGCTGGGTCTGTAAAGTTCTACTCCAAAGTATTCACAGATATGTACAAAAATAGGTCTAGACAAGACCTAGACAACCTTAGTCACCAGCCCTTCTACTATTCCTTAGTAGGTCTCAAAACTTTCTTACAGAAACTGCAAAGTCCAAACTGCATCATAGTAAATGATAAGGAAAAAAATGGAATGATTTGTTGCAACGAGGTGTGTATGCAGTCCCCAGTTTTAAGGTATATTCTCTGGGACCTTAATACATTGTTATCACTAAGTCTGCAAATGCTACTTCAGCGAGCTTTTTCCCCCATACATGTGACAAATTCTCTTTGCTGTTTCTCGAATTTTCCTCAGTCTTAGCTAATCCTGAATACAGGATGTTTCCTAGAAATATTTCTTTGCTGTTTCTCACCCCATCTTCCTTGAATTGAGTATGGAATGCTGTGGGGCCCTTTAGAATAGTTTTCAACATGGTAAGAAACTAACTTCCTATATGCTGTCTTCATTTTGTCTTCAGTTTCTCCACAAGCTTCTGAATATTTCTAGTACCTTGTGACTGACAGTATGCTTTCATTTCTCTGAAAGAATCTTGTCCACACCTTTAAAAGAAATGTAATTCCGTATTTTAACCACTATTTTACTAACATAGCAAAAAGTTAAATAGAAAAGTTAGACTGAGTCAAGTCAACATGTACAGGGTATTATTATTCAACATGCTGATGATTTCATGGTAACTACCCGTGTGCCTATTTTAGCCCACAGTACATATAAGGCAGCTGCTGTGGTAAGAAAGTTTCAAATATTTACTCTATTACTGACCACGGATGTGAGCAGTAACTGTCAAGTAGCACTTTAATACACTGTAAACCCACACTCAAGCTTGCCTTGGGGAGACTTGTACAAGCCTATAATCAAAGAATCATAACAATCAGTGAAGTAAAATTTCCCTTTGCAGAAGCCATCCTAGTTACGCTCAGATACATAATCATCAACTTTGCATTTTACAACTGTTTTAAACTATTACCTGTAGTGCTTCGTAAGCAGATATATCAGGCATACATGCCTGTATTCTGCAAACTACCTGCAGGTCTTCCTCACATTCCCCTTTATAGAAGCAAGATATGCTACTTATCAGTGTTCTGGTAACGTAGCTTACTTTAAGGAGATAAGCCTAAAGGGTTACAGGCTGTTCAGCAAAGACGGGGTGGGATGGCAAGCAGGAGGGCTTGTACACTCTGAAAAGGAGTGCCTTAGGTGCATGGAGCTTTTATCTTGGGACCCTTGGGAGTGCGTATAAGGACCAGAGAAGAGACCAATGCAGCTGATGTCATAGCAGGTGTCTGCTACCAGATCACCTGATCAAGAAGAGGCAGATGAAGCCTTCGCACAGGCACCATGAGCTAGGAGCTCTTGTGCAGTTGGGAGACCTTACAGTGGTAAGAACTACGTTGAGGTTTTTTTCTCTTCCTGGGAGACGACTCTGAGAACCCGATCCCAGATGCATGTATTTACACATTTTTTTAAAAATGTACTGTGGCCCGAGTGAAACCTCAGGCTCAGACCAACGTGACATCAATTCTGTCTCCCGTTGCCATCTCGTGTACGCGTGTAACTAGGCTTGGGGCAGTTGGAAGACCCTAGTTAGTCCATTCTGATTGCTCACCTGCACCCTTCCAAACCCTCTTGCCCTGTGCCGTTCAGGTTAGAGACTGCAACTCCATGCTTCACCCTAGAATGCTTCACCATGGTCCTGGCCGCGAGTGGGACCAAAGAAGGCAGCGCCCCGCCGACGCCCCCCGGCTCTCCCGCCCGGCCGGCGCGGGTCCTGCCGCAGCCGCGGCGCAGCCGGGTCCCCGCGCGGGGCGCCCGAGCTGCGGCCGCCCGGCCCCGCCGCGGGGGAGGAGGCTGCGCTGCGCGGGCTCGCCGTCCCGCCCCCGGGGCGCAGCCCGCCTTGCCCCATGATGCCACCAGTGCTCGAAACAAAGTTTAGAAAGTCGTTTCGACCGTCCTGCCGTCTTACTTCCACCCTGGGCGTGGGCAGGCGGAGGAGAGCCGCACCGGCCGGCGCGCGGGGCTCGCATCGCGCCTTTCGCCCGGGCGCCTGCAGGAAGCGGCGGGAGGTGAGTCGTGGGAAAGCATCGTGGCTCAAAAGACTCAGGGGAGGAAAAAGAAGAGGACCGCGTACAGCCAGATCATTCTCCTAGCGAAGCCGCTGGCGGAAAAGCACCGGTCGCCGCTGCTTCACACTTCTTTGCAGAGCCCCCGTGTCTCAACACTGCCCGGCCCTTGCGCCGCGCTCCGCCCGTTGCCAGCTTTGCTTCCTGCCCGGGGCTGCCGCAAGAGAACGTCGCCCCTGCGGGGCCGGGCAGGGGCTTCGCAGCTTCAGGGCAGCCGCTACCAGCCCCCGTCCGGTCCCCCGTGCCCACGGTCAGCCCGGCCTCCTCTGGGCGCAGGGGGCTTCGCCGGCGGCAGCGGCGGGCGGGACCTGCCGGAAGGAAACTTGGAAAAGTTGCGTGAACGGAGGCGTGGCGCTGCCTGCTGGCCCTGGGGGCGGTGCGGGGGCGGTGCGGGGCCGGCGCAGGAGCGCTTCGGGAGCCCTTCGGAAGCGGCTGTGGGGGTAGCACGCTGCGTCCGCCCCGGGCCCTTTCGTTTGGGGCTCGCACTCGGGCTTGGAGGGCAGCAGGATTAAGAACCTCAGGGGTTGCCAAAGAGGCTGCTCCCGCCTGCCGGCGTGGGAAAGAGCCATTTGCTTAAGCCCACGCTACCTTGTTTCCTTTCTTTGTACAGCACTGGTGCCAGCACTGGAGCAATAATGGGGCGAGAAGCTTGCTTGCTGAGTGTGCTGGAGTGCGAGGTGTTGTGGCTACTCCTACGCAAATTATTTCATAAAGGTGGTGTCCAAAAGTGCTGTTGACCAATAGGCTTTGTATTTGCACTTCTGCATTCCTCATGCAGCTTCATGCTAAGGCATGTGACACTTCACGCCAAGACAGTGTCACAGAGAAATCACTTTATGTCCTGGTTACTTCAGGACCTGCCTAGTTGGTTTTCAGTGAACGTTTCCCTGCAGATACAAAAGATCATTGAGTGGCTGATGACTGCCTTCAGGGTGGGAACAGGCCTACCAAATACTTGGTGAAGATGAAGGCAATGCTGCTACTGATGGCTGGAAAAATTATTCTTGTGTTTCCCTACAATAGTTCCATGTCAGTCTTACATTGCTGTAACACTAGTTTGGTATCTGATTTAGTTTTCTGTCTTTCTTGGTACTGAATGCTTATGATGTCTGTAGATGGCAGTTATAAAAGAAACTTACTGCTACTGAGATAATAGATCTCTTAGTATATGCCAATATCTATCTCTTAATATATACCAGATTATGACTGTGAAATGAAACTTGGGCAGCGTCACAATTGGGAGAATGGTGAATTCCCTCTGGAATACTTTGACTAATTTAACATACTTTTCTATTTTCTTAGTTTCAACTCTGTGGTTTTCATTGATAGTTTCCAGGTTAGTTTCACTTTTCTTTTTGGATGGCATGTATGAATTATTCTGATGCATTGGTAAAAGTTTATTGGTTGTCTGTGGATTGTCCTAAGCACTCTCATATCTGGTCCCCAAATTTATCGTTAGGGACTTCAGTATTGTGCAACTCAAAAGGTAGCTGTTACACCCAAAAGAGTGAAAATTAAATATCAGTCTTCTCTATACTAAATTCTCATCTTGACATCAAGAAAAGAAATCAAAAGTCAGTGTTTCAAGTACAAAGAGCAGGTGTATTTCTGTGAATGAATTAAGTAGTAAATGAGATTTAGGGCAATAATAGTTTACAGTCTCCTGGTCTGCCAGCTCTTGGACATTTACATTCACTGCTGTTGAAATGAAGGACATATATTTGGTTCTGCTGTGTGAGACACCACTCACCCCTTCTCTTCCTATCTTGTGATGGACTAGAAGAACTGTACAGAAAGTAGCAGAAAGTAATGCACTAAAGAGCATTACTCCACAAGCTTTTCTCGTGGTTTCTTCAGCCCACAGGATGCATGTGCTGCTTCTAACAGATCTCTCTCTTCTCTTTTGTTTCTGTTCCCTGACAAATGATACTGTCATGATTTTGTAGATGGGTAAATGGTAGCCATAGGGAGTGGTAAAGAATGTAATGGTCTGCCCAAATTCTTTCTCCATTGTTTGCTAATTTGCAGCATGCTAATATGCAGACATATGTGAATGTGCAGTTCTACATAGAAGAAGAGAGTAAAATATCCTTAAGGTTTTATTTCTCTTGTTAAAAATGCAGATTTAATCAGTTTAAGTTAAATCTGATGTAAAAACCTAATTCATTCCACTGTCCACGACTTTTGCAAGTAGAAGCACTGGGATGCCTGTGTCAATAAACTGACCAAAACTCGGTTAAAGACTCTGGAGCTCTTTCCAGACAAAGATCTGACCAGGGCAGGCCTAGAGTTTTCAGTCTAAATTTCATTTATTTTTTATCCTAAGAGAAAACAAAAAAATGACTATAAGTATTTGCCTGCATTTCTAGGCACCAGTGCCCTTTTCTGGGATAGTTCGTCTCCACATTTAGTAAGCTAAATCATGACGGGTTCAGACAAGCAAGGTATAGGATACCTTACTGGGAGTCTTGTCCAATCTGCTCATTAGTCACTATCAGATTTATTTTGTGTCATGTCTCAGTCTAATTTTACCCCCTTTTTATGCTGTCCTTCTGCTGTGCCCCTGTATCACGTGTTTGTTCTGTTGTATCCCAGACTATCCCTTGCTTTGATACTTTACTTTTGCCAGACAGAACTGATGAAGTAGCCTGCTGCATGGTGGGAGGTCACCATGTTGCTGAGCCATGGGCAGGATATATGCCCCTTTGAAGAGCCTGTGACCTCCAAAGAGCCACACCAGAAGATATTTGCCCTGTCTGCAGTATCATGCAATAGCCTCTTTTTCCTCACATGGCCCATCTTGTCTCTTAGTCTCACAGAGGGGGTGTCAAGAAAGGTGAAGGGTCTTGCTGGGGAACTTCTGTTCATTAGAGAACACTGTAAATGGAGGCAGGGATCCTGCACAATTGCAAGAATAACTTTTTGACTAGTTGACTGACAGGGAATGTGGAAGTTGTATTTCCACTTGAAAGCAGATGTGAATTAAAATCCAATTAAGAATCTGTAATGATGCATTTTTAATTATTTGTGTTGCTAGAGTTTTTGTAGAACTGAACAGGATGAGGAACTCCAAACCTACTAATGAAATATAGATAAGTGGATTTGTTTATATGTGTTTCCCAGGCCTTGCAAGTGAGCCATGCAGAAGAGATAGCATGAAGGTTATCTTGTACTGCATATAGGAAAATATGACACTTCTTACATCCTATTTTACCACTACTTCTTGCAATGGAAAAACAGTGGACTAGCAAATTAAATATTCTCGTGCCTCACTCACGTGGTCTTGTCCCATACAAGCTTTCCCACTGATTCAGGTGAAGGTGGTTGGCGAGAGCAAGGTTATAATTTTAGAAATTCTGATAATTATGCAAACCCTACTGCAACCCAAGGGTCAAATAACTAAGGAAACACTTGGAACATGCCTCTTGGGCCTTCCGGTGCAATCAGTATTAGCTTGGATGCACTAACGTCGGTGGTGTGGTAGACTGAAATTTTCCACTAACATTTTTTCCATTAAAAATTAATTTTTGTTTAAAGATAATATTTAATTTGCATCTCAGAAACCTTCAATTTAGGTTAAAGATGTAACATTCCTCAACAAACTAGAAATAGAGAGTATATTTTAGATTTCAAGCCAAATTCTTGTTGGTTCTCAGGCACATAAAAGGTTTTGATTTTTTTTTCTTTCAGAAGTTACATTTTTAGCAAGGACTTTTGGAGGAGGCAAAATGTTTCAAAATTTCTTTTGTGGAAACGCTGTACTTTAGAGATATTCTTGTCAACCAGATTTTACCAGCTGCAAGTAGCTCCGTTTAGCAGTAAGTCATTAGGAAACCCTGAAAGATAAGACAATTAAAATGAACATATTTACTTAAACTTTTTCCGTGCCTTTACTTCAGGAAGGGGGTCTGTTTTCAATGCAAATAATTTGTCCAGAAGATCATGTTACAGGTTACACCATTGACTAATATAGTGCTGTTATTGATACAGTTACTGCATTTAATTTCAGTGCTTGGGACAATACAACACAATAAATCATGCAATCAGATGGAGTCAGCACAGTTTTGACTTCACCATGCTTGGAACATGGTGCATGTTTTGTAAGGTGCGCCTTCTTAACAATAGCTTTTACTTCTCTCAACTAACATTCTATGTTTTGGAATGTAGTCAAAATAATGGTAAAATAGCTCTATATAGTCCTATAATAGTTCTTTTACAAGTTCTATAACTGCTAATGTCACTACTGTTTACATGCAAATGTTTATAAAAACTAATGATGCATCCACAGATGTTAGCCGGAGTTGTTGCCCAAAATATGTAAGTGGCCAAATGGTATTTGTATGCAGTAAGGATTTATTGATGAGATAGAGACAAAATATGTGGGGGGAACACACACTCAGATACACACACACTTCTACCACCATCCTGCTCAGGTGCTGGGTAGGTCAACAGTTTCTTGAAGACTCAAGGCTTTTGCAGCCAGCAGGCAGGCACGGAACAAGAGGGAGGGAGAATGGGTCTTATTGGAAATGGTGTCCTTGAATAAGGCAGGAAGAGCAGGTGGAGGGAGACAAGGAGAATGCAGGTCCTTGAAGCATGCAGGGACTACAGGCAGGGTGCTCTCACAGCTATGATGATCCTGTGATTATTCTGCAACAGTGATTTCCATGATGATTGTTGCCCCTAAATTCAGTACCCTTTTATAAGGTTTGCAATTCCAGGCAGTTCGTAGCTTTTCATTTCTTAAATACGTGAAAAAGGAAGCCTACAAAGCAATGAAGCAAGAAGAAAAGATGCATTTCCACTAAAATCCTAACTACTTAGAGTAGCTTTACTTCTCAAGGAGCACAGCAACACTAAGCAGGTCCATTTAACTTCACCCTAACTTTTCGGTATGGATCCCTAATAACTCCTAGTATTTAGGCAATAAAGATCAGAGAAGAGAGTGCTGGAAGTGAGAGGTTCTGTGATTATTGTTGCCTGCACATTGCTTGTGTTATTAGTATTTCCACATTGAAGGAGCAGGATAGGGAATCTATTTTCTTTGCTTACCTCTGTTAACTTTAGACATCTGAATTTTAATACATGGATAGTTTTGTTTGCTACCTCCATAGGGGCCAGCAAGAAGCCAGGTAGGAGACTTTCTTCCTTGTGTATGTGGGAAGCTAGCCTTTGGGAGAGGCAAATTTTCTTACAAACCCAGTGAAAACTAGTTGCTTGGCTGGAGATGTTAAAAAAATAGAAAAGGTTAATGAGGACCTGTCAGAGAGCTGGGATTGTACACAGAAGTGACATAGTTTGGTTTTTTCCCAACATTTGGATTTCTGGATTCATCTAGGGACAAATGCTAAGTGGGAGTGAGTGGTCTTTTTCAAAGCCTTAAGTAGCCGGTTTTGGAATCCTTAATGCTGTCACTTCAAGCATCTTTTCTGTTTTTCTCCTGTTTCACAGTTATATTGTGGAATCTGTGCTTCTTATATGACCTGGTGGTTTTTTCCTTCTTTAGTTTTAGGTATGGTTTTTTCCTTAACCAGTCATCTTGTGAAAATGAGGAATTTAATTTATATGATTACGATGTATTTATAACCCACAACATCTTCTTCCAGGTCTTTTCCCTTCTTGATTTCTGCTCATCTCCCTTACCTTGAAATAAATTGGAAGCAATTTTATGGAAATCTGAAAACATTGTGGTATAAATAAAGCTTTGAGCTTATGTTATGCAGAATATCGAAGTAGGTGATCCTAATGGTTCTCTTAGCCTTTAAAAGCTACAGTCAGGGCTGGTTGGAGAGTTTCTATTAAGACTGATTTTAAACAGTACTTGTTCTCCCACACAAATTTTCTCACAGGAAAGGAATTGCTACATAATTTAAAGTTTTTCCTTTTTTAGGCCAGCGGATGCAGAATTCCTTTGTGGTCTGCCTTTGTTGCACCCCTGAAATTATTTTCATGACACATTTCTTTCAGACTTTCCTGTTGTGGTCCCTCACGGGAACTCTAACCTGCCTTGGATCTCTCCTTCCACAGTTAAACTTCCCACACCCAGCCCATGGTGCACTGCCTCCTAAGATGAAGAATCATGAGAGACTGTGTGCATCATAAGAGAAGATACCTAGCCAGTGAGTTCAGGCTGTGTGGAAGAAAAGAGGCTTTTATGACAAATTTCAGTGCCTTTCTGACTTGTGTGTTTCTACTTGAAAAGTCAAGTAGAAGTGACGAAATGGAAGTCCCATTTTTCATCTAATTCAGACCAGGTGTTCATATGGTTTATAATGCTTACATGAGAGCTTAAAGGGCAATTGTCTTAGTCATAGTAGAGGAAAAACATGGCTTTTTTTGGGGTGCACAACTTTGTATCTCTGTTAGTTGTTTTAAGTGTGGGATCTGAATTTTTATCTTGAACTGTCAGAAAATCTTTAAAAAATGGCTAAAACTAACATTGAGGTCCACCAATCTATCAGTCTTGTGCAGATTTGTGTTTAATCTGTTCTTCCATGATGGCAGTTGCACTACCTTTGCAGTTCAGTGCTCTGCGTTCTTTATCACTGAATGGTTTTTCATGTCTAGCTTATCTGCCATGTTACAGCACAAGAGTGTTATTTCTTGTGTATTGCATTATGTGCATACGGAGTATTTTTCTCCAATCCTGTATCTAGCAAACTTCTATGTACTTGAGGATGGTTATTGTGTTCTCTTTGGGCTTAGCAGTCCCATTCCTCTGTCATTCCATGTAGGTCCTGCTTTTTTTGGTTCTTGATTTTTCTTTGATGTATTTCCTTGATGTATTTCCTTGATGGGTCACTTGGCCGTATTTGAGCTAAATAAACTACAAATTTCCAGATTAAATTGAAAGATTCTACAACAGGGTTCACTGTTTAGCTGGATGAACACTTGTCCAAAGGCAGGGCACAGTAATAGGGAACAGAATTACTTCTTTCAGCAGACTTGTGCCAACTTAAAATAATCGTGGTGGTACATTTTGGCAGCTTTAGAAGCTTTTCAGCATAATGCTAAAAGATAACTAACTCCAACATTAAGTTAATTCTGAAGAGGTCCCTGTTCATGTGTCATGTGAACATCTGCAGGTTGTTTTAACAATGATAATTTGTTTGTAGGAAAATTTATTTCTTGTAGAAAAATTACACAATCTAATTTTTATTTTCCAGTGTTTGTAAAGCACAGATGTTATCTCTCATAAGAGTATTTGGTATAAATCCATGGTAACCTAAGTATTAAGTAAGCTTACTACATTTTTCTGCTGATGATTCTTGTTTTGAAGTGTGCTGCAGAAAGTTTGTACCTATAGACACATGCTAAAAAAAATATTTTACTGAAACCTAGACACTCAGAGACATGAAAACAGCTCTGTAAGTTTTTAATGATTGCACTTAGGGAGGATGGAGTTGTCACAAGTCAAGACTTATGAAATCCATGGATCAGCAGTGCTCTGTACCTCTAGAGAGTTCGGTGATTTACCGTACACCTGACTGGAAAATCATGATGAAAATGTAATTTGAAATACTAACAGTGACCTGCCTTTTGTAGACCAGTCCCATGATTTATCATCTATAAAAACCTCATGAAGCCGCCTTCTTGTTTATTATTATTTGGAGCTATGCTTGTTCGCATCGACTCCTGATATGTCCTATTTTGCATAGTGAAGTGTTTGTAGCTAAACGAATAGAAATCAAAGGTTTTAATGGAATCGAATAGAATTTGTAAGCCATTTGATTTATAAAGGAGAAGGATGAGTGAACGGACTGCCTATGTTATTTAAAAGTGGCCTTAGAATAATTACATTGCTGATCCAATAACATGGGGCAAATTGCAGTTTTCATCTTTGCTGTTATTACTAGCATTTGCAAAGTATCAAGACACCCTATGAATTAAGATGAACTGTACCAGCTTTGAAAGCTGCCATAGGGATCAGGAATTTTAGTGTATGCTCTAATTTAATTTTCTGCTGTATTCAGGATGCTGCGGAGCAAGTTTTTATGATGTGTATGAAAGGTGGGGCAACTTGTAAGAAGGTGAGGCTCCTGTGATGCACATAATTTCATTTTGTGGTATGAAAGTATTTAGAAAGCATGGTGGTGTTTTCTGAATCTGTTTGCTAAATGTAAAAAACTTCATCAAACTATATATAGTGCCTTTTTGTTCCGCCATTTTTAATCTGTTTTCATATTTATATTCTTTCACATGCAATTGACTGTTACCTGTATAATTTTTGGTTTTGCATTTTCTTAAGGAAGTCTGATGAACTGTACAGAAACCACATGGACTAGCAGCACTATCATGTTGAATTTGGCCTGTTCCTGCAGTTGTGGCCTTTTGAGAAATTGTTGAGATGTGGGGGAAAAAAAAAGCATTGCACCCAATGCACTTGGAGTCTGGGCCAGACCTTGTCAGGACCAACTTTAGGCTGCACTTGTCCCACTGATCTTTGGTATTTTTAAGCCTGTTTTTAAGTTAGTGTCACTGCAAACTTGAAACTGATGACCTGATTTTGATTACTTCATACACTGGTGTCAATCAAGAATGAGCTGTATTGAAGTAAGTGAAGGTTGGGTGTGTAAAAGCAGCATGAAAGGAGAGTCTCAGTCAGACTATTATACCACTATATTCTGAATATGGCTTGCAGTGGTATTTCCATCTGATCACAAGTGTGTGGGTGACTATACAGAGTCAAAGATTCATCTAGCTCATATACTGGTTTTGAGACTGTCTAATATTGGAAACGTCAGGAAAGGGATTAAGAAACAGGGCAGTTACGGAGTGATCTTTTCCTTCATGTATCTTCCCACCTGCTGATGGTTGGTCAGACTTCCTGAGCTAGAAATTTTCGTCATAAGAGTACAGCTGTTCAGGCAGCTGTAATAGCCGAATGCCCCATGCTATGTCTGACCTATATTCCCTGTGACAGCATTTCCTAGCCTTGTTAATTTTCCAGGGCCTGCTTAGCTGCCGGTCGGCCGGCACGGGTGGTCTGGCAGGATTTGGTGCCTTTTGGGGTGTAGTGCAGCGAGCCCCACCAGAGGGCTGACCTGGCGCGGCCGTGAGCCGTACCCAGTGCGTGCAGGCGGTGTGCCGGCAGGGCGGCAGCGGCTCGGTTCAAATGGCGGGTCTCGGGGTTCATAAAGCCCCCCCCGACTGACGTACATTTAAACTGAAGTAAGATCCATTCTAAGAAGTAGTTTCCTAAAGCAGGATGTTATGAGTGTAGCCCCACTTTGCCTTCTCTCAGCATGTTTTTTTCTTCTGCTGCTTGTCACTCTGCTTTAGGAAGGATTTTGGCAGCTGAGTTCTTTGGTCATAATTATTTCTGCTTTGGAGGATATTTGAACAACAGTCCCATGACGGTTGGAATTGAAAAAGACAGCGAGGAACAGGGGGGGGGGGGGGGGCAGTGATCTGCTCATCAATGTCCCAATTTGGTTTTAAGTCAATGGCTTGTTTACAGTGCTTTTACACTTTCATGCGATGTGGGAAGCCCAACAGCCTGGCCCATAGATACTGCAGAAATCACTGTCATGGAATGACACTGCAAGCTGCAGATGTGACAAACTGTACATGTAAGAATTTCTTGAAAGATGCTGTGTTTTAAGAGGTATAAAGCACTGCCAGGTTTGAACTTAAGCAATGCCGAGGCCTGTACTCTGACGACAACAGATTCAAATAATTCCCACTATCCTCTGTTGGAGTTGTACCCAATTGTGCCAGTCATGTTGGATCAGAATCAGCCTCTGTTCCTTTGTAATAGACAAATTCCTCTCAAAATACTTCTCTCTGTTAAAAATTAGCTGACAAATGTGTGGCTACTTTAGGTACAGCTGTTCAGAAAAACAGAAACACAAATTCAAGATGCAGATACGAACTCAAGTTGTCGCATGGCATCATAGCCCTGGTAACTCTACACATATTACATATTCTTAGCCTGTCACAAATACACAGTACCTCAGTGAAATAGACTGTTTTCTACTTGGTTTACCCACATGATAATCAGTTAAGGTCATACAGGGAGTCTTACAAACATTAGGTGAGGCCTGTGATTAGTCAATAGTGCCTTTGAGCTCATAGGCTTTTGAGAAAGCCTGCTGCTTTTGTATTGATACTGTGTGTTGTACAACTGAACAAGTTTGGGGACGGAAAACTATTTACATCTGACTTCCTAGAATGAATTTAGTATAAAATTATAGTCAAACGTAAATATATGCAAATATTTTCATGCTGGGGGTATAAAACAAATTTTCACAAGAGACTTTTCAGAATGTGATTAACATATGAAGTCTTCCCACCAAGTTCACTAGCAATTAGTTCTCCTTCACAGGTGAAAGTCAAAGCCCTAAATAATAAGGATGAATCTAAGGAAATGTTTTAGGATTCCATTATCTTTCTCTTAATTTTACTTAATTGATTTAAATACCATGATCCGTCAGGCTCCATCAATTCCTTTCCATTCTGTAGCTATCATATGAACCGTATTCTGAAGAACTGGATGCAAATTGTGGTATGTGGTGTTAAGATGATCAGAGTCAAAAAGATACCAGTTGAATACTTGTAGTGACTTTTAATTATTTTTTCATTTACCCATATTTCATGTGTTTTCTTGTTCATGTTTATTGATTGTCTCTATTTCTTGTTAAACTGGCTGATTTTGCTTTGAGATTCCTTTTCAGAGCTAGTTTTGTCTTCTCCTTCCCTTAGACTCCCCCTCCTCATTCTTTGTCCCATTTGCAGTGTCTTTAGTGCAGCCCGTCAAGGGTAGGCATTTTCAATAAGCTTTTTCTTCTTTTAAGCTTTAGTGCCTAATTAAAGAGATGGTTGCTAAGAGATTGTGGAGAACATCATTAAGAGGGTCTGATTTGTTCTTTTCTTTACCTTCCATGCACAGGTTTCAGACCAGAATTTGTGAATAAATGGGACAGCAGCATCCCAAAATATTCCTGTGCTGAGATTGTGACAATGGACAGAGTACAAGGAGACTGTACCAGTCCTGTGCCACCAGGAAATGCAGAGAGGAGCAGGACTGGAGAGCAAGACTCAGGACTAACTGTGCTGGGAAAAGCACATGAGTTCTTCCAGATTTGTGATCTGGAAGGCAAAGGCTTCATCACTCGTCAAGACATGCAGGTAAAACAAAACTGTCCATGTGAAATGCACAATAAAAGAAGCTCCTGATGCCTTAATGAGTTGAGACTGGTTAATTTAGAGTTAAAAATTGTAACACCCTTCTGATAACTTTAAAGAGTTATGTAGGATTTAAAGTAATCCCTTTGAAGCCTTACATAATGATTGCATTTGTTTCCATAGACAAAGCAACAAAAAAGTGGAAAATCAAAGTAAATAAAGTTTAAAAAATGCCCCAGGAATTTAATTTCATTCTTGTTCAGAAAGTTGAAACTCCAGTGAATTCATTACTTTGCGATTTGCCACGGCATCATGAATGTATTCAGTCCACCAAATTTAGCCTGTTTTTTCAGCAAAATTGTGTAAATAAAGTCTTTCACTTCAGTTTCATCTGCCAGACAATGGTGAACTCTCAGTTGGATCACATATATATGTAGGAATTATAAAGGAACAGTTTTGTAGCATTATTCAATGTTCACAATAATATTACCAAATTATTCTTAAATTGTCTGAGGGGCTAAAATCAGATTTGCTGAAAATGTTGATGAAAAAACACAGCTATATAACAAGATCTTTTGAAAAACGGGATTGAGTTCATAATTGCAGAAATGATGATTTGAGCCAGTATGTGGCAGAAAACAAGGATGTACTCATGCTTGACATGCAAAGCATAATTTCATTGTGTTAATGCATTTCTACTTCAGTACTTATGCATGATGTAGAATTGGGGAGTGGTAGCAAAATAAATTCAGTGCATTATACCAGCAACCGAAGCATCTAATATAAAACTTAGAAACCTTCCATATCCTCATAAACAAAGATGTGTCTGCATAAAGGAAAATGCAAGCGAAACACTTTTAACTACCTATGTTGGAAAAGCAAAAACCTCACAGTAAATTGCTCATTACTAGCTCACAAAAGCTTTCTGTGCAGTTATGTGTTGCTGAGTTTTGTGATGGCCTATGCTAATTCTGCAAAGTTGTAAAAAGATAGGAGTGCAGATGCTTGCTGTGCTGTAGACTTTACTAATACACATTATCTCACTGAAGTAACTGAAGGCAAAGAACCAACTATGTTGTTATTGTTAATTTTATTAAATCCAGACCCATAGAGAAATTAATGTATTATAATTTTATTGTCTTTCCAAAACCTGAATGGAATATTTTTACCTAGTGAAAGACCCATATATGTATGTATGTGTATAGAAAAAGAATATAAAAAATGTTATTTGTTTTTGCAAGGAACATAAAAACATTTGTTTCTGTTTTGTTCTAGCTTTTATGCTTAGAGTGCTGATAAATTTATACTTTGGGTTCTAAAACATGCGATGCAAAAGATGCAGTAGAAAAATGGTTGCAAAGGGTTGCAAAGACCAGATAAAGTGCTTTTCTTCTGTTTCACTATGAGTATTTTTTTACCATATCTGACAACTTCAGCATGTATGTAAGTGTCTGGTTCATTTAAATATAGAAATAAGGGTACTCAGAACACTTGAAAAGATGTTTCTTTATATTTGCTTTTATTTCCTGATGATCCAATTAAAGATAATATTACAAATATTACAATATTACCTTTTGAAGATACTGGATTACCCTTATTCCTGTCAACACTTTAGTAAATCAAAAGTAATTCAGCTGAAATCAATCCAGTTCCATTGACAAAAAAACTGGGGTGAGATTCATCTCCTCCATTTGACTTTACAGTAATTTAGTGACAGTGAATAAAAATTACAAGTAAAAGTATTCTACATTAATTCCGACAATTCAGAAACCCTAATTCTTTGAAGCCAGTGATAGCTTTCTCGTCACATCTTCCTTGTAATTCAGTAGTGGATTAATAGAGATTTATTTGGACACCAGTGACAGTAATCTCGAATGTTTTCTAATGGATTTGGTACACATTATTTTACTAATATACAAAATAATGATGTCTTATACTGAAAAACTGTACATTAGACATGTATACCCATTACAGGTATTCATTCATTCATAGAAAGGTGCCAAGTGTTGACCACCTTTGCATCCTGCTGTTTGTTAGTTCAGTACTACTTATCATTAATGAAGGATTGCCTCAAATAAAAATGCTAACATTAAGCTTTTTAATCTTTAGTCGTATGATATGAGGCATGATTTTCAACGGAGAGTGCTGAGTATCTAAAAAGTGCTGAGTATCTAAAATCCAATTAACTTCAGTGGAACAGATCTTGCAGAGTAATTATGTTAAAGTAAATTATATTAAAGATTTACTCCTCCCTGATTATATCATGCTGTTTATTTTGAGATTATGTTAATACTCATTGTTTGGAATGTTTTATTCCATTTCAAAATATATATGAGGTTTTCTGAAATTGCAAGAAAGCAAGTTCTACCTGAGACTGGAAACCACACCTTTGCACTTTGGGCCTTGAGGTTATCATGAAGAACAAGAATTAGTGTTGCAAAATGTTTTGTTTTAATGCATATAGCAGAATTGGGTTCAGGTCTTGGTCTTAGCTATTTGACCTCTGTCTTTTTATTTAGCAGAGTAAAAGATTGGTGTTTTCAGGTAAGTAAGCAGAGAGGTCATGAAAGCACTGAGCACATTGGGTGGCAACGCAGATAATTTCTCTTTAAGCTCCATATCTTTGGATATGTTTTATTTCTTTTTTTTTTCTTTTTTTTTCCTTTAATTTTTAAGAGCCTCATGTTGAAATTTTTTTACAGAAAGTTCAAAGTGAGCAAATAAACAGAAACACACCTATGAGACCAAAAATAACATTTTGTTTCCCTAACAAAAAACCCTACCTTAAATTTTTTTTGAAGAATAAAACCAAGAGATTGTGAAAACATTGACTTAATATTAGTAACAATGGTAAGCGTGGCCCCAGTTCATGAAAATCAGTAAATTATCATCAGGAAATTTAATGGAGCAAAATGTTGGTACATTCTTCAAAATCTCCTGTTTTCATATATTTTTCAAGAAAATTCAAGTAATTGTGGTGTTTTCTACTGCAAAATTAGTATAATTCAATCCAGAATTTGAATCCTGCAATAGGACATTCCAGCTGTAGTTGAAGCATGTATTTATCACTCAGGTTTGCAACAAGAACCACAAGCAGTTGTACTGGCAGGTGGGTCTGTGTTTATGACATGGTCAGAAGACGACAGCCATCTCTCAAGAAGCACTTCTTCATCAGGTCCCAAAGTTCTGGCAGTAGTAGTACAGGTTCTGTTTTTCTAAGTGTAAAAAGAGTAATTTGTTTGAAACACCTCCTCCCTCATCAGTGCTGTGTAGGCTGTTAGAATTTTACAATAAAAGCTAATATTGAAAAGTTTCCCTTTAGATCTAATAGGTTAAAATCTAAAGCTTTGGAAAGATGGGTGTGTTTAAGTGAGAAACTGATAATGTCAGGTGTATCACTCCTGACCTAACTTATTTAAACTGGATGTACATCAAGTTTTCTTAGTTTTTTGGAAGCAAGCAGCAAAACACATTTAATCCTGCTCAAAAATCCCTTTGGGACTATTCCAGGTAGTTCCGTGCTTTAGAAGCTCTGTTACTTTTCCTTCTCAAGATCGCCTTGGAATTCCTTTTATTATTCTTTTCTGGTTTGTAATGTATGCCCTCAACCCTTCGTTGCAGACAAGGAAGTTCTGGTTACTGCACTCAGCCAATTCTTACCATAGTTATATGGCCTGGTATATTGAATAGTGGTTTCTATTGTTCTTAGTTTTCAGAAGATACTTTCTTTGGCACTAAATCCCTTCCCCACAGTGGAATTGATTACCACTTTTGTTCTGATGAACTTTATCAACCTCTTACCTTACAATTTTAATTTGTTATATATACAGTAGGAGTTTAGGGAAGAGATTAAAATACTAACTAATAAAGCAGAAGACTTCACCAGTGTATGTTTATATTGCTTTGCAAGTTGAGGAAACGTTTTACTCTTCCTAGCACTGTCTCCCAGTGGAAATTGTGCTATTGTAGTCACTCCAGTTTCCTGCTGTTTCTGGGAATCTGTCTATACTGTTAAAAGAATTACAGTAAAACCATTAGGGCCAGGTTTAAAGAAATATTTTTTTCTTTTATGCCTGTATTTAGATTCTCAGGAAAAAACTGATTTTGTGGAGCTGGTTTAATGAAATTTTGTCATTTTTTAGTGTGACCATGCTGCATTTCAGAAGTAGACAGTCAGGAACTACACTTAACTCATTACAGGAGCATCAGGTTTGCTCCTTGGACCATGCAGCTTTCTTAGATTTATTTATTTATTTACATATTTTAAAGCAGCTTTAATTACGATAGTATACCCTCCTTGTTTAGAGAGTCTCTTGTTTGACATCATGACAAGGAAGGAACTAGGCATACCGTGCTGCTGGCAAGTGTGTCCAGCTGCATGATAATGAAGGCATTTCACCAAGATAATCAAGCCATTTCACCAGGATGCTGAGACTCCACCTCAAGTTCTAGCCCTTCCCTGTGTAACTGGAGTCTGTGTCACAAGGAAATTGTTCTCATTGATTTTATGTAAAGTATTCATAAAGGCAAATAATGAAGTTATAAAAGCAAATCTCTCTCAGTTGATGTTGTTTTACTCTGTGATGTATTTGAATTTTCACTCTGGGAAACAAAAGGGGACCTATCCTTCTGTATGGATGTTCTGTAGAATCTAGTCTTCTCATCCTGTAGTACTGGGTTGCTGCATATTTTGTCATTCCAGAGGCTGCATCCTGAGTTACCTCTTAGCCTGGAAGAGCTTGAAAAAGTTTTTGTTACATTGGATGCTGATGGCAATGGCTCACTTACCCCACAGGAGTTCACCACAGGATTCAGTGAGTTTGGAAAGCATGTCTCCTGTATAGAGCTTTATTCATATTCTGTACTCTCCACATCAATAAAGAAGCATCTTATCTTAACATTACACTTAATGGTGCACACAGGGAGCCGGACTATTTCCTAGATATAGTAGATATATGTGGAAAATTAAGAAGTGGTCAAATTATGTCTATAAATAGACAAAAGGCTCCAGGGTCTTTGTCTCCTGTGTAAGATGGCAAGCCATGACACAATATGAGACACATGATGTAGCCCTCTGAAGTACACTTGTTTTAAGCCATGGAGTAGATCTATGAATAAATTTTGGAACATTTCCCTTGGGGGAAAAAATACTGTGTTCTATTTCATATCAGGTTGTAAGACCTGCTAGCTAATTAAGATTATCTCTAAGATTAATGTAAGATAATGTTGAAAATGTGTTAATGCCACTGTCCTTTCAGCTGTGGGAATGCTTTCTACAACAAATTAATTCTTCAAGTGGTGTTACTTTATTTCAAAACAAAACAGGATGAGGCAATTATTAGTACTGCATGACTGGCCTGATATGTTCTTTGTAACTTCCTGCTTTGCAACAGCACTTTTACTGTCGTGTTCTCTGTGTTTCTAAAAGGGTTGTTTTCTCCCCAGCGGTGAGGTTCCAGATAAGATGACAATATTGGTTAATGAGACTGTGTTTGGTTGTTTACACAGAATCAATTTTGTACTTAAATTTTAGCTCTGCTGCCTATAAACATGAAATTTAAGCATTTTCCCTAGAAAACTGAATCTCTTCTATGTGTGAATTGTAACACTAAATCTCCACTTAAGTACTATGTATAAGCCTAGCAAATAGGACCTTAATTTTTGTTTACAAATCATCGATCATTTGAAGTTTTAATTGTCTCATGTCCCACCTCTCCCATTTTAGAGCTAGGTCAATGTCTTAAAAAAGAGTATGCTTTCATCTGCAAATTGTCATTATTTAAAAATGAAATAATGTATTACTGCTTTACTTTTCATAAGTAAGTTACACATATGTCTTAGTTAAATGAAGATTATTTTCATAAGTAGTCCCTGCAAAACCAAAATTTTCTGTTAAGGGAGTTTGTAAGTGCCTGCTATCTCCAGCAGCTGCAGAGCCTGGAGGTTTCTCCTGTCCAGCTACTGGACCCCAGTCCGGAGACCCGGGTGGATGTGGCCGCTGCTTTCCTATTTGCAGGCTCAGATGATAGTGAAGTTAAACGCATATCCCAGAGACTCCCACACATGTGCACACACATACACAAAAAGGACATAGACACAGGGTGCCACAGACAAAGTGCTGCCTTTAACAGCACCTCTGTATAGAATTCACATGAAACATAAGGATGGACAGTGTAAAGCAGGCTACATATTAACCTGCTACACAGGATTGACAGGTGTTTTCTAGCAATCTGGGCTACGTAGTCATACATTTGGCTAGGTGACGATGTTGGCATTCCTAGTAGAAGCAAAAGGTATACTAGATAAAGGCTTCTTAGAAAACTAGAGAATGCAGAAAGCAGAATAGTGTCTGGATAAAACTTCTACTGCACCAGTTAGTATAGGAGAATCCTGTTCATATTTCTAAATGGTGGCAAAGCTGAAATTTACTGTAACTTCTCTTTGCAACATATTCTATGTCTCTGTTGTCAACATGCTCTGTGGGGTGCTATGAGAAAAAATGTGCAATAGAGTTGATAAAACCATAAAGCCACACCTGTATTTCTGTTTCCTTGTGTCTACAGTAACTTCTCTAATCCTCTGAAGAAAAGCACAATACCCCTTTTGCCTAGATTCCTTAAAAATTATGACCTGCAGATACTCAAATAAAATAGCCGGCACATTTAGAATTTGATGGAATGTATCTGGTCTTCCTCAACCAGGTACAAGTGCATTGATTGTTCATGTGGCAATTTCACTTCTGCATCCTCACTGTACAACTACTGTACTTCTTTCTCCCTTTCTTTTAGTATTATTTGCAGGTCTCGGTATTTTGGGCTCTCTTGTCTATATATATATATATATACGCTTTTTATCTCCAATTCTAAGATAGTTTCAAGCTTCACCTGGTTTTTACTTGAACCCTTCAGACCAGTTGCTTTCAGTAATATCTATTCTTGCTTAGCCTCATGTTTAATTTAAATTGAATCAACTCGTATGTCAGTCCATGGTTATTTCTTATAATAAATTCTTCTGTAGCGTTCTCAACACTTACTAGACCAAATAAAAGATAACATCATGTGTTGTTGGCTAGTGAAAAATTGTTGAGAATGTCTCATGACTTTCATGAAAGTCTCTCATGACTATGATGTGGTGTCAATAGCCAGGAATATCTGAATCACAGATTCACAGAATGGTTGAGGTTGGAAGGGACCTCTGGAGGTCATCTGGTCCATGCCCTCTGCTCAAACCAGTTGTCTAGGGGTATGTCCAGTTGGCTTTTTAATATCTCCAAGGAGGGAGACTCCACACACTCCCTGGGCAACCTGTGCCAGGTGCTTGGTTACCCTTATAGTAGAAAAGCGTTTCCTGTTATTCAGATGGAACCTCCTGTGTTTCAGTTTGTGCTCCTTGCCTCTTGTCGTGTCACTAGGCACCACTGAAGAAAGCCTGGCTCTCTCCTCTTTGCACTCTCCCTTCACGTATTTATAGACATTGATTATATCCGTGAGCCATCTTTTCACTCAGCTAAACAGTCCCAGCCCTCTCAACCTTTCCTCACAAGAGGTGCTCCAGTCCCTTAATTGGCCCTCTGATTACTATCCTCT